>OZ012738.1:437312361-437912361 GCA_963859935.3 Lathyrus sativus | reverse complement strand
AAGTCTCGTCGTTCAACTTCATGAAGGGCTTCTAGACCAAGATACGGCCGCCAAATGAACTGTAGGAGGAAAAAATTAATATTAAGTATTTTCTAATAATATTAAAGTAGAAAATAACATAAATAGTAAGGTTTGTGAGTATACATCATCTTGACCCAAGTGATCAATAAGATTTCTGTACTGCGTGATACTGTAGTGTGGACAATTGTCATAATTCATTCCAAGCGAAGACCACCTACAAATCGAAAAGAAAAAATTTATTAATAATATGATTAGTTAATTGAAATACTATGATAGATAAGTGAGAAATGGGAAAAATAATTACCTTTTAGCGAACGGAAATTCAACATTATTTTGTTGGATAGGTGCTAGATTGGTCATTCTTGACCAACCCCATGCTTGAAGAAGAACACCACATCCGGTCCAGTTTCCCGAATTTGCTATTGAGTTGTTACATAAAGACCGATATAGGTGCGCTAGTGTTGCGGACCCCCAACTATATGTTTTTATTTTATTTACATCTTCTAATAAAGGTAAGTACATAGAGTGAACAACATTTCCACTTGTATCCGGACATAAAAATAACCCTATTAATAACATAATATAAATTCGAGTTTTTCTAATTTTTAATATTTCAGGAGACTCTGGAGTTAATCTCAAGTCTCTATAAATTGTTTTGAGCCATGACATTAAAATTTTTTGGCCCCTCATATCTCGTGGGGTTGGTTCAACCCCTAAGAGTTCTCCTATGACACTACCGCTAGGATTGGTTATACCGTTTACCGCCTTACCATCTATGGGTAAACCCAATAACATGTATGTGTCCTCGAGTGTAACTGCACATTCACCTATTGGAAGATGAAATGTGTGTGTCTCAGGACGCCACGTTTCTTGCAGAGCCAAGATAAACTTGGTATCAAGGAGATAATTTGTAATGTTAATTACTTCTCCAAATCCCGCGCGCTCCAAAAAAGGTTGAATTAACGGGTCATGTGGGAAATGTTTATGCCCACGAGTACGAAAGTCATGAGTATTCTACATAAAAACAAACAAGAAATTAGAACATTGTATTTGTAAAAACAAGAAATTAGAACATTGTGAATTATCAAGTACAACTACTTACATAAGACGTGATGTTGCTTGGTGTTCCTCTATGCGTTTCACCCGATGTTAACAAAGACATGACTTCTATAGTGTGGATATATGAGGAAAGTATTGGGAGAATTTGAATTGTTGGATATATTTGATGTGTTTTTTGGAATGAGGAGGAGTAGTATTTATAGTAAAAATTTTGAATTTAAAAATTGAAAATTGAAATTTGAATTTATGGTTGTAGAGGTAAAAATTAAATTTGTGTAGTTGAAATATTGATTGATGTGTAGAAAAGTTAATGAGATAGATGAATTTGTGTAGAAAAGAGATTGATGTGTAGAAAATTTCGTACACATGTCATTTTGCATGCATGCAAAAAGTGAATTTTCTTACACATGTCACAGGGGATCCATACCCCACGACGCCCCCCTTATATCTTAATGAAGGGGAGCCATACCCCATGGCGCCCCCCTTATGTATTAATGAAGGGGATCCATACCCCACGACGCCTCCCTTATGTTTTTAATAATATTAAATTCGTGGCCATTTCATCTATATGTATACATTCAAGACAAAATATTATACATCTCATTGTATCCTAACACATCCCTTAAACTATCATTCAACTATGTCTAGAACAACAAATTATATTGTTCATGCCCATTTTAATGGAGATACTTTCATCTCTGAGAATTCGGATTTTGGGTTTCAAAATACAGATCTTACCCGATTAACAATGAGTAGAAAAGCAAATTTTGTGCATTTCAAAGAGCACATACAGTCGAAGATTTTGTCTGGTCAAATCTCCCAGATCATTTACAGAAGTCCTGTTTTTTTTTTACAACAATCAGGTCAAGTATTTTCAAGAGAAAATACAAGACAACAACGATGTTGATCAAATGTTTGATAGTCATGAACACTCTGGGTTCGACTATATCGAGGTTTATCTGTTACTCTGCCAAAGTGAACATGAGGTTGGCGAAACAACAGATATAGATGAAATTGATGTTGTGGACGAGAAGGAAGAAGATCCAGAGGCCATGGTTGATCAAATGGTTAATTTGTTCGGGACCGGGGACTACACTGCAATAACTCCCCTACAAGACATAGATGAAGAGGCCCTACCATTAAATCAAGTGTATTGTCCTCCCCAACACATGACGAACTTGCAATTCAGTGGAGACGATACTTCCTCAGATTATTTCTACAATCCTTCTCAACAAATTGAAGGTGTCTTGAAAGTCGGAAACCAGTACCGCACAAAAGAGGAGTGCATGAAAGCCATAAGAAAGTTTCATATGGATAACTTTGTTGATTTTTACATCAATCGGAACGACTCAAAACGCTATGTCGTAGTTTGTCGTAACGTAAGTTGCAAGTTTCGGTTAGCAGCGTCCTATCGGAAAATAAGTGATTGTTGGGAGATAGGTTCGATGGATCCACCTCATAGTTGCACAACCAACATCAATCGGCAAGATCATGGAAAACTAAGCTCTCAATTGATATCCCAAGAGATTTTGCATCTTGTGGGCGTTGATCCATCTGTGAAGGTGAGCACAATTATCTCTCATGTTGTTGCACGGTTCAACTATACCCCATCGTATAGGAAAGCTTGGATCGGTAGAATAAAAGCGGTGGAACATGTATATGGGAGTTGGGAGCATTCTTACCATCAACTTCCACAGTATCTACTAGCACTTCAAAAATATGTTCCTGGTACGGTTGTAATATTGGAGTCACTACCAGCATACACTCCTGAAGGAATATGTGTTGCTGGAAGTAGGATATTTTCTCGTCTCTTTTGGGCATTTCAACCATGTATCAAAGGTTTTGCGTTCTGCAAACAAGTTATACAAGTCGATGGAACATGGTTGTATGGAAAATACAAAGGAACATTGTTGATGGCGGTAGCACAAGACGAAAATAATAATATATTTCCGATTGCCTTTGCCCTGGTCGAGGGTGAGACAGGCGAAGCTTGGAGTTTCTTCCTCAGAAATCTCATAACACATGTCGCACCTCAACCCAACTTATGTCTGATTTCTGACAGACATGCTTCTATTGTGAGCGCCTACAACAATCCTGCTAATGGTTGGCACAATCCTCCTTCTGTCCATGTCTTCTGCATAAGACACATTGCTCAGAATTTTATGCAGGAAATTAAAGTCAGAAATCTCCGTAAAAAAGTTGTGAACGCTGGGTATGCCTTAAACCAACCATCGTTCATGTATTACCGAGAAGAAATAAGGTTGTCAATCCCGGAAGCATTAAGGTGGGTGGATAATATTCCAGTCGAGAAATGGACTAGGTCATTTGATGGAGGGTGTAGATGGGGTCACATGACCACAAATCTTGTAGAATCCCTAAATGGCGTATTTAAGGGAACTAGGAACCTCCCCATCACTGCGTTGGTAAGGGCAACATATTACAGATTGGGGTCACTTTTTGCGGCAAGAGGCAAAAAATGGAGCGTTGTACTGCAATCAGGGCAAATATTCAGCGAATCAAGCATGAAGTATATGAGGGATGAAACTTCTAAGGCGGCCTCACATCGAGTTAGACCATTTGATCGTCACGATTACAACTTCATTGTTGATGAGACAATGGATCACAACGAGGGTCGGCCAATGGGACACTACAGGGTGGAACTTCATAAAAATTGGTGCGACTGCGGAAAGTTTCAAACCTTCCGCATGCCTTGTTCACATGTCATTGTCGCATGTTCAACTGCTCGTCAGGACCCATTCTTGCAGCTATCAGAAGTTTACAAGGTCGTGAACTTATTTGATATCTACAGTAGCAGTTTTCCAGTGGTAGCTAGTGAGGACTACTGGCCAACCTATCATGGAGACACAATCTACCACAACGAAAATATGAGAAGAAACAAAAAGGGCCGCCCCAAAAGCACCCGAATTACAACTGAAATGGATACAACTGAGAAAATGGAAAGATTGTGCGGAATATGTCGTCTTCCCGGGCATACGAGGAAAAACTGTCCAAATGTTGGAACAAGTTCTAGGTAGATTTAATTTGGTCTTTAAAAATTGTGTAATCGTGGAATTTAATATTTATATCAACTTTTCATTACCAAAAAAACGAATTGAAATACTTCTACAGCAACAACGCAAATCATTAAAAATACAACGATTATTACAACATAACCTAAGATATAACAACAATCAAAGTAATATCATCAGTTCCGAACATCATAGACCTAACTTCGTTGTCATCTCTAATTCGCACCCAGTCCCGCCGTATGTTTCTGTCTTCAACAGAGAAGTACGAGACAAGTCTTTCAATACTCCTAATTCTTTCACCATTTGGAATGTCTCCTTCTAGCCACCGATTCAAATTTCTTCGTAGTTGTTCTAAACTCTGGATGTTCCAAAACAACATCCTTATCGGAGGCTTCGTCGGTGAAAAAATTACATGCCCATATCTTCTAAGGTACATGACTCACTCTTCTAAATTTGGATGAAACAATGTTAACAACAAGTCTACCTATTTATAAAAAAAAAATTTGGAATAACATAATATAAAATTTTAATTATATTAATTATAATATATTTGAAAAATTATTTTCGTTTAAAGGGAGCTCCATAGGGGATGGCGCCCCCCTTTAAGTCATTTAAGGGAGGAGCCAAAGGGGATGGCGCCCCCTTTATAATTTATAGGGTGCCTCCATCCTGGATGGCGCCCCCATATAAATTATAAGGGAGGAGCCATACCCCATGGCGCCCCCTTGTAATAAAAAAAAATACAAAAGTTGGGTAGATTACAGAATATGAGGGAAAGTTGGGTAGTTTGGATATTAAGGGGGGTAATGTTGGTTATTTGGGTGAAATTTTCGTGGCTTGTCCCTCTTTAATATTGTTCTGTTTTTTCCCTTTTAAACAACTCCAAATTTCCTCCCCCTTTTAGCATTAGTCTTCCATTTGTTTTTATGCGCAGGTCGTGCCTTGTGAGGAGCAGGATTTTGCGGGCTTGCTGCTGTGTTGCTGTACGGGCAGCAACATGTTTGGTCTGGTGTGAATTTGGTAGCGGGGCAAGGTTTTGTGTATTGCAGGCTTTGTGTTGTCTCGGAGTGGGCTATTGTTGTTTTGATGTGTAGAATTTGTGCAGTTAATTCGTCTGGCATGGTGTTGTACGGTTCGTAGCACTAAATGGCAGCTGCAGTTGTTGCCGTGATTTTCACAATTTTTGCTGGTGTAATATGGCTTTTGCGGTTTTTTTTACTTGTGTTTTTGTTGGAAACGTTGGTGCAAAGCGGTACGGAGGACTCGCGTGGGGTAAATGGTTATACAAAGTAGGTAGTGTAGCATGGTTTTGTAGTTGTGGTATATGGTTTGCACAGGCTGGTGTAGTAGGTTTTAGTGAAGTTTCTCTGGTGTGATGCTTTTGATGTCATACGTTGGAGCAACATGCTTTAGTGAATTGCAATTTTTGTAAATTTTTCTTGTAAATTCAAATGCTAAATGGGCCTAAAAAAATTGTGGTTTGGATTGAGTTTGTAATTTGCACATGGGCTTGGATCGAAAATCAATAATTAGTTTTGAATGGTTTGTTTTTTTGAATGAATTTGACACTTAGGATTTTGGACATGAATTTGAAATGGCATATGAAATTGAATTAGAATGGAACTTGACCTTAAAATGAATTGAAATTGAATGGGATTGAGATTAGAAAGAGGAACTTGAATTGAAGTTTGAAATTTTGAAAATAAAGTTGAATTTTGTTGAATTAAATGAGCTAGAATTTTGTTGAATTGTCATTAGAAACAGATTGGATTGAATTGAATTTGGAACTTGAATTTGACTAAATTTTGAACTTGAAGTGGAAATGAGAATATGAAGCTTGAATACTTGAACGAATTGAATTTGGAACTTGAGTTTGACTAAATCTTGAACTTGAAGTGGAAATGAGAATATGAAGCTTGAATACTTGAACCTGGTTATGATTTTTGAAACTCGATTGGAAATTTGGAATTGATTAGAATTGAGGAATTTGAAAAACTTAGCATGAGAATATGATTCGTATGAACTCGAATTTTGCATTCTTCATTTGATGCCTGAAAGTTAAACTCTGATAATAGCTTAGCATCTCTAATCAATTCTTTAGGAAATAGAATCAAGCATAACTCAATCTAGAGCCAGAAATGCGTTGAAATTCTGAATCAATTCCATAAGAAATAACACCATATCCCAATTTCATCTTGGAAAGGGTCTTGAAAAGAAATTGAACCGCATAATCAGAACTTATGAATGACTTGATATACTAACCAAATGCCTTGACTTTTGGTGGCTCTATGATATGATTTTACCAGATAACTTGAATCTTTGCATAAAACAATAGTCTGTACCCTCACACACAAATGCTTGAATTTAATCCACACATGTCCCCAAAGTAGGCGCTAACATAGATAGCTCAAGACACGAACTGTGTTGCCACTACAGCAAAACCCTAATTGAAATTCAACTAGCCCTGCTAATTATCCCTTTTGAAACAAAAGGCTTCTGCCACAACTGATAACTTGATACAGAAATAAACCATTTCTGTGACCAAGATTTGGTAAATTTCCCATTGAATTTCACACCACACCGCACACATACTTGTCTTGATAACCTGGCCTGATCCTTGATTCAATTCTGTAAGACCTGAGCTTAGACAACATCGAACAAAAAGGTACAAATTCTAGATGCACAATGGTAGATGACATGAATAAAATATATAATACTCAAATGATGAAAATGCTAAGATATGTACAACTAGCAATTCAGGGTCAAAATTAGGGTGTAACACTCACCGTGTATAATAACCAACTTTTTGTCAACCATAAACTTCATCTTCTGATGTAGAGTTGAAGTTACAACTCCAGCAGCGGGGATCCAAGGTCTTCCATGCAGACAGCTGTAGTTGGGATTAATGTCCATTACTTGGAATGTGATGTTGAAAACATGTGGTCCAATCAAGACCGAAAGCTCAACTTCTCCAATCACAGCTCTGCGAGAACCATCAAAAGCTTTGACTATTAAGGAAGTAGGCTTCATCACAGTCTCTTTGTAATCCAACTTGGTGAGAACTCTCTTGGGTAGGACGTTCAAAGATGAACCGGTATCCACAAGCACCCTTGATAAGTTATCCTCTTGGCATTTCACAGACACATGTAAAGCATGGTTATGATTCTGACCTTCTCTTGGTAGCTCTTTGTTGCTGAAGCTGAGAGTATTGTAGGCAGTAATGTTGGCAATCACACTATCAAATTGGCCGATAGTAATGTTCTGAGTGACATGAGATTGGGCCAATATCTTATGTAAAGCAGTTCTGTGAGCAGGTGAACTCATTAGCAGAGACAAGATCGAGATCTTAGAAGGAGTCTGACGAAGTTGATCAATGACTTTGTAATCACTTTTTCTGATGATCCTCAAGAACTCAGCATCGTCATCATTTGTAACTGTTTCTTTTCCTTTTTCCTTGGCAGGCGCAGTGATAATAGCTTCTTTGGGCAGAGCCTAATTGAAACGGGGAGTGTAAATACGACCACTTCGTGTCCTCTTGCTTTCCTCAGCTATATTGGTCACATCTTCATTAAAAATCTTTAATTCTTCCCTCGGAATAACTTTCCCAGATTCTTTGTCAATCATGGTCATATCATATTTCCAGGGTATAACTTTAGGATCACTGAAATGAAGTGGACTAGGCTTCTGAATAATTACCGGCTTCGGCTGATTCATAGTAGGAGTAACTGGCTTAGATATGTTAAACACAGGCTTTGTAGAACTTGATCTTGGCAAGTTGAAGACAGGAAGTTTAACATTTGGCTCTGGTAAGTTGAAGACGAGATCAATCACAACAACTTCATCCTTCTTCACTTTAATAACCACTTGTAAGAAACCATTGCTGATTAATCTCTGAATATCATTCTGAAACAACAAACAAACCTTGATACTGACACCACAAACTGCATAATCATCATGGCAAGCCGTCACTAGACCGACTTCAAATAACATTAAATGGAAGACTCGGAGAGGAGTCTTGATCTGGGAAACATCAAGAATAAGGATTTCATCAAATACATCATCAATGGCATTAACTGACCCATGGTTAGGCAGAGGATTGCTCTTGACATTAGGCTGAGGATCATCAAAAGATAGTATCTTCTTTTCCATTAACTCTCTGACAAGATGCTTGAGATCATAACAACTTTCTAGATCATGGCCAGGCGCACCCTCATGAAATAAACAATGAGCGGCATGATTGTAATTAGCTGGCAGTGGATTTGGAGGCGGCTCCAAAGCTCTGGTAGTAATTAAACCTTGTTGCACTAATGAAGGGTACAACTCGGTATAAATCATTAGAATAGGAGGAATCGGCTTGTATTGTCTCCTGTTAGGAACATTCTGACGAGGTGCCTGATTCTTCGATTGTTGATAAGCAGGAGCATTGGGCGCTCATTGATAATTGGCCGGAGCTTGTGCAGGCTGATAACCAGGAGGTTGTTGATAGACCAGATGTTGATAAACAGGATCCGGTTGCACACGAGTATGAACAGAAGGTGGCACAAAAGTTGGAATCACTTGAGGAGCTTCAGAAACCAAAGGAACAACTTGTTGAACTAGTTAAGCAATAGGGACTGCAGCAGGAGTCAGCACAAAACCAAGTGGAAGACCATAAGGAGGTACACTTGCAATAGTAACAGATGGTTGAGGATCCACAACAACATTGGTGATCTCAGAAACAACAGTGGGATGAGTATCCATCCTTGCATTAATGACCTGTAACATCTCCATAATATGCCCAACACTTCCCCGAAGATCTTCGAGTTCATTGCTAACACGATCAAGCTCTTGATTTTGTTCCGCCATCTTTTTTCGAGGTCGAGCTCTGGTGTTGTACTGGTGCAGAGGACTCAGGGTGACAGAACTGGAAGGTGAGAAAACCGACGATAAGAAACTGGAAGGAAAATGTAAATGCAAAAACAAGGATGTAATGCGATGCAAAGGTTTCAAGAATTTCAACGGTCAGTTGCAAATGTTTTTAGAAAGCTGAAAAAGTTTTAGATTTTGAAATGTAAGATTTTTTTTTGAATTTGCAAAGGATCGACAGTTGAATTCCTTGAAACCAGGAATGATATAATGCTGGATGCAATGCACAAACACACAACAACAAACAAAAGAAGGTCCTAAGTTAGAGGAACATGAGCAGATCCAAGGTCTACCCATCCCGAAAGGTATGTACTAGGGGTTAATTGTATCTGCAGAACAAGGGTTCTAAAGAGGTGCCCAAAGTCATTAGTCCGTCTTTCAGATATTATCAATTTCCCGACTAACTTGGTGGTTAATAATATTCTCAAGAGAACCTCTTCTGAGTGTAGTATCGCATAGCAACTATTTCAGGACTACTCCCTCATAGTCATCGCACTACGTCCTAATAAGGCCAAAGTTGTGTTTAGGTAACTACAGTCCCCAGTATCACAGGCTCTAAGGTCGAAAATAGTGAATTTTTTCACGACTACTCGTTCAACAATACTAGTTTTCAAGAGGGCCTCAACTGAGCGGTGATTCTCAAGTCAGCTTGGTCGGGACTCACTCCCTATAAGCCTCGTCAAATATATCACCTTCCTATAATAATTGCGCTCAAGTCCGGGTGTAGGACTTATCTCACAACAATGTATAACCCCAAGCAAGGTACATTCATATATATATATATATATATATATATATATATATATATATATATATATATATATATATATATATATATATATATATATATATATATATATATATATATATATATATATATATATATATATATATATATATATATATATATATATATATATATATATATATATATATATATATATATATATACACAGATAAATAGCAAATAAAGCATAAATAAACAAGATAGAGGTAACCCTAAAAAAATATGCACTCCCCAGTGAAGTCGCCATTTACTGTTGCGGTGAGAATAAGATATCAAATTATTGATTAATTTGAATCACAATCTTGATTCACAATCGGTCTTTAATTTATCCAAAGGAAAGGTTAAAGAAAGGAAAAACCTAGTTTTGCATCGTAAACACAATGCGGGGAGAGATCTAAGGTTCAGGGGTTGGTTAAGCTTAGGGAAGATATTAGCATCCTAAACTTTTGTAGTACTCTACAGGAACCTCTTGTTTTAAAATGTGCTATTGATAATGGTTATCTGCTTAAGGGTAATACTACTGTTTTAAGGGTAAAGAGAAGGACCTAAGGAGTTAGTCCTAAGTATACTTGCCAAGACTCGCATCTTGTGCCTACATATTCGAGGTAGGGGATGGAATCAGAATAATCGTAGTTCCCCTTAAAGAGGGAGGGATAGGAACTTCTTGACTGTAGTCAAGGTTCTAGGGGGAAGTAAACGTTCATAGGGAAGCTCTTACATAGAGTGCAGAGACTCCTAATTCTACGTTGTAAGGTTGAATTGAAAGGGGTAAGTGAGGTAAGTATTCCACGGTGGGAACTTACATTGAAGTGCGGCGACTCCTAATCCTAAGGCTAGGATAAAAGGGGTGGATGTCCACGGCGGGACGCCTAAAAATGAGTACGGCGACTCAAATCCTAAGGCTAAGACGGGGTAAGGGTGAAGGCATTGACACAACGGTCAAACAAAAAACTTTTCCTTCGGAGGGGATGAACGGTAAAGAAGAAAATTAAAATGAGATAATGATATATAAAATAATGGGTAAAGCAAGTGATGATAGCAATGAGATATATGCAAATATTGTACAGTAATCATGAGTAGAAGTTGAATGGATAATGAGAAATCAAGTTAGAAGTGGATTGTGATGGAAAATGATTAAGTGGTAATAGTGATTTGGAGTTAAATCGAGAAAATTTAGAAATTAATTGTTTTTTTAAGGTTTTTGAGAAAAATTGGCTTAAGTGTAAATTAGGAGAGAAATAGTTAATAAAAAAATTAATTAAATTAAATTCTAAAAATTTAAATTAATTAGATTAAATAAAATAAAACGTTTTTGAATTTTATAAAAATAACTAATTCTAATTTTTTTTATTTTGGTATTTATTAAAAATTAAACTAAATCGAAAATTAAATCTAAATAAACATATTTTTTATTATTTTCGTTTTTTTATATTTTAATTATTTTTTCTGATTTTTGTTTTAAATTAGGTTAGTTGTTAGTTTATTTATTTATTTTATAATATTACAAAAATAGAAATTTAAAGAACACAACAAAACTAAAATAAAAAAAGAGGGTTGGGCCGGTGGCTGTGAGCCCACTGGACCCAACCCGGGTCGGTTTGAAACAAAAGCAAAGGAGGAGGGTTTAATGAAACCCTAGACCCCTAATTGCATCAAACGACGCCTCACTCCTCTTCTCTTCCAAATCAACTTTTCCTCTTCTCTGTCCCTTCTTCTCTGAAACTTTAGCGAATCTTCTTCTCTTGTTCTTCTTCTTTCGCGACTCTTACATCCTCTTCTTCTTCGATTCTGGAAAAAAACAAAGAAGAACAACAATGTCAATAAAGTGACTTACGGTAACTTGGTTTGCTTTTGTAGGTGGAGACGATGATGAAAACGAACAAGGAATAAATTCCTTCCATTTTCTGAGTCTGTGGGCTTGGTGGTTTTAAGATTTTCGATCTCTTTTGATAGATTTGTGAAGTCTGGGGATTTTGCATGTGGGTTTGTGATTTGGTTTAACGTTAGTTTTTTTTTTTTTGCGAAAACTTTTATGGATTTGCTGTGCTTTTTCGTTTGCGGGTTTTTGTATGGCTTTCTGAGATTTGCTCGTGAATCTCCCTCTGTGTTCTTGCGAACTTTTTCTCTATTTGGTCGTATGAACTCGTTATGTGAATTTTTTCGCCCCCTCTGTTCTTGTGAACTTCTTCTTTTTATAACGTTTTGTGACACTCAAAACAAAATGAAAAACTTTTAAAGACTTTCCATATTCGTTTGATTTTGTCTAAACTTTGGGAATTTTCCATTTTCGTCTTTGTTGATATTGATGATGATGGTTTTGCTGTCTGGCTATGGTTCAAATCCGTTTGCGTTTTATTGACAACTTCTGGCTTTCCATTTTTGTGTTGGGACTGTTTTGGCAAGTTTTAAACCGTGTTGGATTGTGTTTGGAAAGGAAACTGACGGCTATTTGAAGAAAATCCATTTTTCTTAATTATTCAATTTCTCTTTTCTTTTCAAGATACTGACTGGTTTTGTTTCAGATGCTGCCTTGGTTTTAGAATGTGCTGTTGGGAGATGGTGGCGAATTTCGTTGCCCTCCTCCTTCTGCCCGATGATGAACTCTTTTGAAACTGAGGGCTGCTAACAAAATCATTGTTCTTTCTTAAAACCTTTATTTCACTGCTGTTCTCTTCATTGTTTTGTAGGTTTGTGGGGATGCCAAAGATGAAGAAGCTTGAAGGTCTTGTAACTTTTTAGAATAGTCCTAGGACTTTGAATTTATGTAGAAAAGAAATGTAATTGTAATGAATCGACATGACTTGTAAGAAACCAATTTGTATATTGTATCCTTGAATTTTGAATGAGCTTCTAAACTTCTTGAACAACTTAGACTTTGAATTTTAGAATTAAACTTGGTGCAATTTGCGTAAAAACTCATAAAATGATGAATCTTTCCCATGAATCACTTGTTCTCCAAAATCATGACTTTAAAATTGGAAAAGTTATAGTTCGAGTAGGTTGCAACATGACTTGATACTTGGAATAAGGACTTGTGGTTTTGAATTCATGAACTTGGTATATTTGAATCTTGGACTTCTATTTGTGTCATTCATGCACTCTCTTTGCTAAAACTTGAACCAAAAGGTTTATCTGAATTTTGCTATTTTAAAACGTATTGAATTTCAACAAGTAACCAATTTCTTAAAAGGAATTAACTTAATGAATACAGACCAAAGTTTTGCGTAGTAAGTCTTTCGACCATGATGATACCATTTATAATATCATACCCCACACGTTTCAATCAACTCTTCCAATGACCATCCACAGGAGTTCAAACACGAATTTGCAGGATATGAGCCAGATGAGCATATATACACAGCCTTTATGATCTGCGTTTACTACAGCGAACCTGTCTTCATAAAACAAAATAAGACAAACTGGTTAAAATGGTTAGTTAAAATGAAAGATGGACTAAAGATGAAATGCGAATGATCAATGAATCCAAGGGTAAAATTTGGGGTACAACAAGTATCTTGAGGAAAAAAAATTGAAAAAAAAAATGAAAAAGTGCAGTAAAAGGCAACTGCACCTACTAAGTCGGGTAACCCTCACCCAGTTACTCAACGCAATGGTGGTTGATCCAGAATGCCTAAGAAAAAATGTGCCTATTAATAATTATTATAATAAAAGTGAATAGTTCCCCAAAAGCTAGTTTGTTTACATACTATTAATAATTGAATAATGCAATAAAATAACATTCCTCGGTTACCATTCCGTGTGTGATAATTATTTATACTTAAATTGCATTGATTTGATTGTTTTGAATGAAAGGGGGAGAAAATCAGATAATGATACTTGATTATAGAACCATAGCTTGGATTGATATCTAAGGAAGGAGTCTTTAGTTTGTAATTTACGGTTTGTATTCTTACAATGCCCTTGGTGTTGGATTGAGTATCAATGAAATTAACATCTAACCGATTCGAACATGGGTTCCCGTATGAGTAGTTGCTATAACATTGTTCACAAGTTTTTCATCTATGTGTTGCTGCATTTACATCTTCTTTATGCAAGCCAAGTTGATTAAGGACAAACAACGATTTAAATGTAGGAAAGTTTGATTACAATATTTTTCACCGTGTTTATTGGCTTAATTTTAGTGCTTTCATTTCATTATGCATCCTTTATTTTGCAACAAGCTAGCCATTTACATTGTGTTGTAGGCATAGAATGATTAAGATCAATTTTAGAGAGAAATGAATGATAAAAGCAAAAAAAGGAAAGGTTTAGGATCTGTGATGGGTAGCATGATGCCCGCCATACATAATAGCAACCGTCATGACCTCAACGTAGTGAAAAGGGAGTCCAAGTTGAAGAACCCATGACGAGCAGACCCTCATTTCTCATGACGCCCATCTTGGGCTCAAGATCCATAACTTTAAATCATGACGGGAAACCCGTCATCTGGGCTAATGCCTGTCATGATGCCTACAACAAGATTTTACTAGTTTTTCTCCACCAATTGCAACATTTTTTTGGGACGATATTCATCAGCTCCAACATGATTTTTAGTGATTCCAACTGCCACTTAGTGCTAGGAGAGATATAAAAATAAGGTTGCAACATATTATGAGGGGATCCAAGCTCAATTTGCACTGAATTTATTTTGAAAGTTTTGCATTTACAAATTTTATGAAAGTTTCATAGTTTACTTTCCAACTGTATTTTCCATTTAATTAATGATGTACCAATTTTATTAAAGACTCCATTTGGAGAAAATTTTATTTCAGTATCATTTACTTCATTCCCAAGTTCTATTTATATGTTCTTATCATGAATTATATGTATTTTTATGCTATTTTATTAAATATGTCTGAGTACTTTTTCGGTAGAGTCTAAAACATGAGAACTGTTATACCAATATAACTCATGCAAATCGTATAGATATTTAACCATAACAAGAATGAAAATATTGTTTTGAATTATATTTTTTGGAAAGAAAAGACTTGCTATGAAAGTATGAGCGACGATATATCATTTACAAGCCAAGAGTGTGGAAACTATATCAGACATTGGAATTCAAAGTTTTGATTTTGAGATAGCGAAAACGTCTCTAAATTAATCGAGAAATTACTTTCATCTTGTAAAAGAATTTTAAACTTAAAATTTATACTGTGAAAGATGATACTTTATAGGTTTAAAGTCTGATGACGCATCGAAAATGGGTATTACCACTAGTTTAGTATTTCCTAAAAACATAACTCTCGTTAGGATTAGGTGCTACGATTTGTATGAGAAAAGTTGGTATATAGAAATCATTGTTTCAGTCTCTTGTTTAAATATTAAACTAAATTTTCTATTTTCCATTTTTCGTAAAAAAGCTAGTTTTCGTGTAACCTTAAATACACATAAAAGCGATAGACAACGATACTTGTTATTTGGTCCCTATGGATATGATAACTCTTTATACAACTCAATATAGTTGTATACTTGTGGCCTATCAAAAGTGCCCACTGTCGCAACTGCGAAAAACACCCGGCGGAAAAAACAGAAGAGTCGCCACTTTCGTTATTTATCCCAAAGAGAGGGAAAGGAAACGATCGGAAAAACCTGACGAAAAAGGGAAAGACAAAGTCATCGCAACCATGTCTGGATTCGAGAGTCGGTTACGCAAGGGGAAGGAATTAGCACCCCTCACGTCCGTCGTACTCGACGGGATCCACGCATTGTTGTCTATCTAAAAGGGTGTGTTGAAACTACCTAGCTAAAGGCTCAGGAACAAAAGAAAAGAGAAAGGAGGACTCGACAGAGCATCGCTGCTCTGGGCCTACGTATTCCCATCTGGAACGAGAAATCAGAGTCAACGTAGTTCGGCTAACTACGGGTGAAAGGGGGAAGGTTGCTCGCCAAGACATCGCGTCTTGTGCCTACGTACTTTCATCTGGTATGAAAGATCAGAGAAAACGTAGTTCGGGCTAAAAGGACCACAGGTTGGTTTAATTGTTTTTTAGGCCCGAGTAGGGTTAACAATCAGTTCTAGCAGTTTGGTGTATGCAGCTCGACCATTGGAGACTTAGGCGTTACCGTTTGTGATAGAACTAAGAGTTAACAACACTCTTTTTCTGAAAAGATTTTCCTGATTAAGATCCCGAAGGATGAAAAAGGTTTGAGGTGTTTTTGTGTTTTTTAGAGAAGAAGTGTTTTGAATTTGATTTGTAACTCATGTCGCACTAGAGACTATGACCTAAGAGCGAATGCGTCGTATATCACCCAAAGGGTGTACACTAAACACTCTAGGTCATTGAGAGGAAGCCCCCCAATCACTATTTCTCAAGTAGCTTAAGGCTCGTAGCGTGCCATACTTGTCATTATTTATTAAGTGGATTGAAGTTGTTTGAAGATGAGAAGAGAAAGGGACAAACTAAAGGGGGACTAAACCAATCCTAAAGTTGTCATGCAAAGTGGACTTAAAGTCGGGATACAAAAGGGAACTACCTAATGTTATCATGCATGGTTAGGCACCTAATGTCTATCATAACCTCAAGAGGTTAAAGAACTTATGGGGAACATGGAAAAGAAGAACCAAAGAAGAAGAAGAGATAACATACAAATGAAAATGCAAACATAAGATGCACAAGTAGAATGAAAGTGGGAGGAAAATAGTGTGGGGCAGTAGCCTCCACAAGCTCATCTCAACCAAGCATGCACATGAGAAATGAAAAGAAGAAAGGATGAGAAGAAATGCATAAAAAGAAACCACACAAAAAGAGATATCACACAAATAATGCAAGCATAAGACATATGGAAACCCTAAATGGAAGCAACAAAAAGAATGCACAAACCAACAAGCAATGAACATAATTTTGACCTAAAAATGAATATACGACAAGCTCAACATGTATAATATATGAAACAAGAAGAGTTGAGAGCTCAATGGATCCACAAAGGTCATTTCCAATTCAAACTAGGTCATGCACTTGTATGAGCCACCTTATGAAATGACCTAACTTGCAAGTCATCTCAAAATTAGGAAAAAGGCTCAAAAATTACCAAATAATATGCACAAAGAAGCTAAACATGTTGGCAACCAGATGCCAAAAGATCAAAGCAAATATCCCCTCAAAGCACCATCAAAAGAAAATAATATTCAAGATGTACCACTTTGAAATGGGAGAATCGAGGATCAAAAGAAAAGCACCAAAAGTCAACCCTAAAGTCAACCAACCAGGGGAAAATGGTCCTAAAAAATTGTTCAACTCATCATGGGTGTGAGGATCAATTTTCATTCATTGGACTCAAAAGAAATGAGAGAAACAAATAGAAGATCAAACAATGTCAAGATTGAATCCAAATAAAACACTTCCCATTGATTAATTCTTTTTTAAATGAAAAATAATTCAAAAATAAAATAAAAATAACCCAAAAATAAAAGACACCTCAAACTATCCAGAAAATATTTTTTTTGTGAATTTTATCAATAATGGAAGTATTTTAAATTGAATTAATCCTAAACAGCATGAATACAAAATAAAAAGAAAAAAGAAAAGAAAATAAAACAAATGGGCGGTGCAGATAGCAGCCCAAACTAGTTCAAAAAGCAAACTGGGCCAGAAAGGGGGTGCAAGTAGCAACCCAGCCCAAACGCGTTCCAAACAAAATCAGGTCAAACAATAATTGAGTGGGGCTGGTCAACAGCAGCGCATGGTAGGGAAGCAATGTGATTCACATGATCAGATGGTAAACGCATCGCACGGATCAAAGCGTGCCAACACATTAATGAAATTCAAATCAGATTATGTGCGCGTGGTCAAATTGAGAACACGGTGAGTCTTAATCTCGTACGTTCAAACCAAAAGTAAGCCAATCTAACGGTTATGAGATCATCTTCTTCACTTGAAAATCTGGAACGGAGGTAAAACACAGGTGCCGGAGCACGGCGGCTCCGGTCACCTTCTTCGGCGACAACAAAATTGCAGGTCAAACACCACTCAACCAAATCAGACAAATCTTAAGTCAAAATTGATCCACGTTTCACGTAGACCACGAAAATGATATTAGTTTTCAAAAACTGTAAACACACAAGCCAAATCGAGCAAAAACAGTTTCAAGCTCAACTCAAAAATGTCAACAAACAGCCAAGAAAATGAACCAGAATTCACATACACAGCTCATACATCATGATTATGTAAAAATGGAGCTCAAAAGCATCACATACAGAGAGATATGGAGATTTACATTTACCTAGTGGAGAGCTTCCACTGAGCCTTGAATACTTGGTGAAGCTTGCTGGAAATAAACTAGAATCAATCAATAAACCTTCCTGAAGATGTTTGAATGCTCAATTTGATCTGAAAATGGATGAATCTTCAAAATTGTATTTCACCTTGCTCTCACTTTTTCTCAATGTGCACTCACTGATTTGTTATCCAAAATGCCTCCTCCAGGTCTGAAAAGTTTGCTGAGCTTTTATGTGTTGGATTCAGATGGAAATGGAGCCTCATTACATGCTATTAAGCCCAATTGCCATTTCAATTTTTCCTCACTTTTTTCTTGCCAAACTCGTGTATTCTGAACTGCACATGCCCATATTTTGATTCCAATCACTTGCACATGGATTGAATTGATGAAATGGCCAGCAATTAATCCTTGTTTTGATCCTATGGTGGATTTCACATTTGTTACTTCATGGTGAAGAAACCATGGAAATAACCCTCAAGATGACCTCAAATTGCATATACAAGATTGGAATTGTGTTTAGAATATCATTTGCACTCAAAATATGCATAAACTTGGTACAAAGTGATCTCAAATGAATTAATTCCAATTTTCTCATTTTAAAGCCTTTTCCATGAAAATCACTTTAGGAATTCTTCAATCCAAGCTCCAAACATGACAAGAGATGATTTGGTTGAACAAATGACCCCATTTGGAGCAAGTTTCATGTTGGAAAGATTTTCATTTGAAGTGTGCAAGTTGGTGAAATGGACCTATAATTTTATGACCTATAATCTCACTTTCCCAAATTACCCCTGACTTGCAATCCTCATAACTTAAGTTCTACAAATCAGGTGAAAGACTTCTAGTACTCTTTGGAAATATAAAACCATGAGGAACAACTTTAATGTTCATCAAAAGTTGAGGAGAAACATCCTTCTAGGTCAAATATGGCTTGGAAGTTGGTTGACCTTTGTTGACCAAAATCACATTCTGAGGACCTGTAACTTGTCAGCATCATAACTTGAGTTCTAGAAATCAGATGAATGACTTCTAGTACTCAAAAGAAATCTAAGAACATGCTCTACAAGTTTCATGACCATGTCAATATTAGATGAGACTTCTATTTTGAGAAAGGTGGTCTTGAAGTTGGGGACTAAACAGGGGATTTTACACTAAGAACCCTAATTTAGTAACTTCTCACACTCTTGATTCTTGATGAATTGATCTTGAAATGATATATTAGACATCTTAACACAACATCCCATGACCATAGAGACTTGGAATTGAGTTTTAACCTCCTTCAATTTCACAGTTGACACTGAGGATTTACCAGATGAAAACCCTAGATGCAACATTCTTGACTGTGGCTTCTTCCACCTCACACAACAACTTGAATAAGCTCCAACATGGCTCTCAAAGCACTCAATGAGATCTCTCAACATCTTATATCCATAATTATGAATTCACAACCCTCTGATGCTCTTCAACTGGCTTCCAAGTTAGGAGCTGACCCACATACATCCATCAATCCTTTCAAAGAACATTGACCACTTCTAGATGACCTGATGACCATTCAAACTTGAGTAACACCCCTTGCTCAGGCTCAACACTCTGAGCAGACTTATCTTGATATGAAAAACCTCTTGATCCTCTGTTCAATGAAAAATGCTATGCAATGCAAATGCTAGAAAGAAATGAAACAAAAGCCAGCCAAAGAAAAAGGTTGGACAAATTTTGGGGTGCAACACCCACTACTTTTGCATCTACCCAATCATACATTAGCGCATCCATCCAGTTACAAAGATTTGAGTGTTCTAGCACCTCAACATCCTTATGCTCAAAGCCACCCGTCCGCAAGCAGACTTGAATAAAATCTCTAGCATGTTCCCTCCTTTGTAAATTGTCCCATACCTTCTCTTTTGACAAGATAAGATGAAGCATATGGACCTTTGTGTGAGTTATTCTTATGCCAACATTTGATATAAGGGAATTTAACGACCCAAAAGAAGAAGTTTATTCCTCTATGAAAGTTCCAAACATCCCTTATAACCCATAACTGTTAGATATGTATATAATTTTTGGTCCTACATGATCAATATTAAGGGAAAGATGATGAGAACCATGGAACAATCCAGATGAAGCTTTCACTTTAGAATCACTCAGTAAACCAACAATGTTATCATTCATCCTAACTAAGGAGACAAAAAATGCTGAAGGCATAATTAGATTTAGAAGGATACTTGGTAAGAGGAGATTGACGAAGCAGGAGGAAGGAAAAAGGCGAAAAAGGGAAACTCCGAATCACTTATAGTGATGTTCTCATAAAAAGGAACAAAAACATTTCTTTGAAAAGTAACTAAGAGCTTGAAAGCTAAAAATGTTGAGAAAACTCCCAAATATTAAATTCACTCTATTTATAAGCAATGACAACTAAAAGATCAAGACCAACTATGAACAGGGATCACAAGATCAACAACTAAAGTTCCATCTATGGATACTCGCCAACTTGAGTGCACTCAAATACTCTAAAAAATGCGCCACACCCTAGATGGTCATGTCACCACACGTACCATGTATGAGTGGTAAAGTGTTTCATCAATGGGAACACATTTAATGTGTCTGTTCCCCATTAACTTTTTAAAAAACTGATCCCAAGTGATTCAATTCTATCTCACCTCGGATCACAACTTGGAGGCTAGTCAAATATATTTAAGGCTTCCCCCGACTCCTTCAGTTCCCGACAAAGCCTTAGTGGTAACTAGTCTGGACTGGCCAAAGGCCCAAACGACCAAGGCCCAATCCATCTAAGATCCACTTCACTCGACCGAAAACATAAAAAATAGTTCACATGCTAGGAGAAGATGCACAATCTGATCTCCAATTTCACTAAACTTATCTTGAAACTTGAACTGACTTGGGTGTTAGAGTACTAAGGATGCAGGTTCACCCTGCACCACCTTAAAGGAGATCAGAGCCACCATTCAAGATCAATAAGTATCCAACTCTCTTCATTTTTGGTTCAGTTATGAAGCTAAAGTATCCATTTCTGGTTCCTGAACAAAACATATAGTTTAAAACAAAATTATATTCTAAAATAGAGTTTGATACATCTTTTAAGGTCTTGATACATCTTTGTAGCTCATAGCTGAATATTCAAACCACTCTTATGACCTTCTTCCAAAATCATTTTCTTAAGTCTTGATATATCTGACACAAAAATACTATCCTAAAATTTTATAATCCCGTCATCACCTACTTTAAAGTCCAATAAGTGTAAATCCAACTTATGGCCAAATTTAATCTCTTCTAACATATTGTTAGTTACCTTAAACACACTCGATTTTAGACTTTTTGATGTTATCTCACACACCAAGCTTATATCTCTAAAATGCTCGATTAAATCCATTTCCTTGACCATCAAAGTAGATATATGCAATAAGTGGCTACTCAAAGCATTTGTGACTACATTAGATTTAGTTGGATGACAACTCAATTCAAAACCATAATCATTTAAAAATTCCAGCTATCTCCTCTGCCTCATGTTCAATTCCTTCTTAAGTTGTACATTAGCTTTAGTTTATAATCACTGAAAACATCAAATATTGATCCATAAATATAGTGCCTCTGAATCTTAAGCATAAAAACTAGTGCTGCTAATTGCAAATCATAGGTAGGATCACAATTCTTAAGTTTTCTAGAAGTATAACCTACAACTTGACCTTTCTGCATAAGCGCACCGCCTAGATTCAACATATATCCATCAAAATACACCATAAAATATTCACTTGTACTTGAAAAAATTAAGACTGACACTGACGTCAATCTCTTCTTAAGATCTTGAAAACTATTTTTACACTGAGCATTCGACACAAAAGCTTGGCCCTTCCGGGTTAACTTGGTTAAAGGCAACTCTAACCTTGAGAAACCTTCATTTAATCCTCTATAATAGCCGGCTAATCCCAAAAAACTTCTGATATTAGTTACCGACATTTCCCATTGCAATATGGCATCTATCTTAGACAGACTCACTGCTATTCCACCACTGTAAATTAACTATCATAGGAAACTAACTTCTTTAAAACAAAACTCGCCCTTCAGCAACTTAGCATACAACTTATTATCTTTCAAGGTTTTCAATACTATCCTCAAATGTTCTGTATGTTACTCTCTAACTTAGAACATACCAATATATCATCTATAAACACTATGACAAATTGATCCAAATAGGGATTAAAAATTCGGTTCATATACTCCATGAACACTCCTGGCGCATTTATCATACCGAAAGGCATAACTGAATACTCATAATGACCATAATGAGTCCTGAACGTTGTCGTAGGAATATCTCCCGACTTCACTTGAGTCTGGTGGTAAATTGATTGGTCTCAGATATATCTCAATAAATGCACAAGCTCCCACCAACTGTTCCATAAGATCATAAATTCTAGGAAGATGATACCTATTCTTAATAGTAAAATTATTCAATTGTCGATAACCCACACACAACCTCATGGTTCCATCCTTTTTCTTAACTAACAGCATAGACGTACCCCACGATGATACGTTAGGTCTTACAAATTTCTTCTCCAATATATCTTCTAACTTCTTCTTAAGCTAACTCAATTTTGATACATACATTTTGTACGGTGCCATGGATATAGGTATAGTACCAAGTACTAAATCTATTGAAAATTCAATCTCACGCTCAGGCGACAACTCTAAATGTCCTTCAAAAATACTTCAAGAAAGTCACACACCACATGAAAATCATCGATCGAAGCTTTGATATCTTCTTTTAGGGAAGCTGGCATCACATACACTTGCGCTTCCTAAAATGCTTGAGTAGCTTAAGAGAAGCCATTTCTTCCTGCACAACCAAACATAAAAACTGGATGTAAACAGTAAAGAAGCTTAAGGTAATATTGTACTAATAGTGTTAACACACATGTCGTACACATGGGCATAGCAGACTCGTAACATATAAGACCTGATGGATAGATTTGCTCCGATACCAACTAGGTGACACCCTAAACCCTAATAATTTGTTTCTTATTATAAACATACATTGCAGAATAAGTATCTCATGTAAATAAACAGAGTATCACATTAACATAGGTAACGAAAAACTTCTCATGATTGAATACTTAATTAATACATAAAATCAAAATAATGATTCAAATAATATAAATACTGACCTTGTCGCAACTGCGAAAAACACCTGGCAGGAAAAACAGAAGAGTCAGATTGGAACATTATTTATCCCAATGAAGAGAAAGGAAACGATCAAAGAAAACCTCAAAGAAGGGAGAAGACATGGTCATCGCAACCAAATTCGGGGTTCGAGAGTCGATTACGCGAGAGGAAGGTATTAGCACCCCCTCGCATCCATTGTACTCAATGGGATCCATGCTTGTTGTCTAATCAATGGGTGTGTTATCTAAAGCCTACTGCTAAATGGAAACAAGAACAAAAATGGTAAAGAACAAAAGGAGACTCGATAGGACTTCACCTTCCTATGCCTATCTATTTCTCGTGCAATGGGAAAGTCAGAGTCAACGTAGTTTGAAAAACTACGGGTGAAAGGGGGAAAGTTGCTCGCCAAGACATCGTTGTCTTGTGCCTACATATCCTCATTTGGAATGAGAAATCAGAGCATCTGTAGTTCGACTTACCACAGGTTGCTTAGTGTTTTTACAAGCGACGTTAAGTTCCCATTCCGAAACTTAGGATCGATGCCTGTTTGCGATAGAACGGAAAAGTAACGTACTCTTTCTGAAAATGAGGTTTGACAAATGATCCCGAAGGATAAAAAGATTTGAATTTGTTTTTGAGTTTTAGAGAAGTGGATTGCCTTTATTTGGAATATGCACAACACTAAAGTCTATGACATAGGATCAAATACTCCATGCTAACGATCCAAGCGCCTCGTGCACAAAGTATCCTGAGATGAGGTTAGAAATTCATCCGCTCATCTTTTCCCATGTACTTAAGGCTCATGGCATATGATACACATTATCTTTATTAAGTGTTTTGATGTTGTTTTAAGAAAGAGGAGAGAAAGATGCACGGAAGGTCTAAGGGGAAACATGGTCCTAAAATTATCATGCAAAATGGTCATAAAGTCAGAATACGGAAGAAAATTCTATTCTAATGTTAGCATGCAAAAGGTGGACCTAAGGTTGATGTTAAAAGGGACTCACCTAATGTTATAATTCATGGATTAACTCCTAATGTGTATCCTACTCCAAGCTTAATCAAAAATTAAGTTGGACTAGGAGGCCCTAAGGGAGCATGCAAGAATAAGCCAAAACAAGGGAAAAAAACAACAGCAAAAAAACAGCTACGATAACGCTCCAGCTCAGATCAACAATAAAATCCAGCGCACAAGCAAAACAACTTTTAACAGTGCATGTTTTCAGGAAGAAACAGATGTAAAAGGAAGCAAGGCAGAACATGTACATTTAACAGCATGTATGCAACACAACAACAATGTATACAATAGCATGAAATGCATAAATAAAAATGTATATGGATAAGCATCAATCATGTAACAACATAATATCAAGTATGCCTCCAAGATTGATCAATCAATAAGGAACATGTTCCATCACCAAGCATAATCATGCATCAAAAGAAAAGACCATAAGCACTCCTTCACATTTAAGCAAACACGTATGAATTGCAAACATAAACAAGCATCAAGCAAGAGCAATTGATTCACATGTCTAGACAATTAAGCACGAACAAATAGGTGTTGTACCCCAAAATTTGCCCAACCTTTTCTTTACTTGGTTTATGTTTAATTTCATTGTTCTAGCATATTGCATTGCATAGCATTTTGCATTTACAGGGGATCAAGATATGTGTGTATGACAAGAGGAATTTGCCAAGGGTTCTAAGCCTAATCAAGAGGTTGTATGCAAGTCAACAGAGGGGTTATCATCATCAGAGACAAGTCAAAGCCTTTTGGATAGGCAGATAAGTGTATGTGGTTCACCTCCTGTTTAGGAGGCCATTTGAAGGTCATCTGCGGATCACAAACCCATGGTTATGAAGGTAGATGATCATTTAAGCTCATTAGAGGCCTTGAGGGTCATTGTGGAGTTCATTCAAGTGTTTATTCCAAGTGTGAAGAGCTACAATTGAAGATGGTACAATTAGGGTTTTCATCTGGTCAACTCTAAGTCAACTATGAAATTGAAGGAGATTAAGACTCAATTCCAAGTATTTATGGTCATGGAATGTTGTGTTAAGATACATGGGATATCATTTCAATATCAATTCATCAAGAATCAAGAGTGTGATGAGTTACTGAATTAAGGTTCTCAGTGTAAAATCCCATGTTCAGTGCCTAACTTCAGGACCACCTATCTCAAGATACAAGTCTCATCTCATAAGTCCTTGATTGGATTTATAGAACTCAAGTTATGAAACAGACAAGTTACAAGTGCTTAGATGAATGTGATTTTGTTCAACAAAAGTCAACCAACGTCCAAGACATTTTTGACCTAGAAGGATGTTTCTCCTCAACTTTTGGTGAACATGAAAGTTGTTCCTCAGGATCTTAGCTTTCCAAAGAGTACTAGAATTCCTTCATCTGATTTGTAGAACTCAAATTATGTGGCTTGCAAGGCAGGGGTATTCTGGGAAAGCAGGATTACGAGTCATTTTCATTATAGGTCCATTTCACCACTTTGCACACTTCATATGGAAATCTTTCCAACTTTAAACTTGCTCCAAATGGGGACATTGGCTCAACCAAACATCAAGGCATCAAAGGTTTGGCTTGGATTGAAGAACCCCTAATGAAATTTCCATGAAAAGGCTTTAAAAAGGGAAAATCAAATTAAAATCATTTGGAATTATTTTGTACCAACCTTGTGCATTTTTTGAGTGCCAAACACATATCTAACACAATGACATCTTTGGATTTGAGATTTGAGTGCATTTTGATGGCCATTTTCAAGCTTTCTTCAAGATTAAGTAACACATCAAAAACATGCCATAAGATGAAATCAAGGAACGATTCTCAGCCCTTTGATCAACCTACCTCAAATGCAAGCTTGCTGAGCCATTTTTACAGCTGATCAAGATAATTTTCGTGCACTATTCAAATGGCTATAAGGTGAAAAAGTGAAAATCCAATTGGACCCAAAGAGCATAGGATTGGGATTTATTTCAATCAGAATCCATCATATTTAATCTCGGGATTGTGTACATGCCTTCAGAACTAGTTTTGGTGAGAGATTAAGCAAGAACAGATTGAGAGAAAAAGAGAAAAAAGTCAAAATTCGTTGAGCTTCATAGAACATTTCTGGGCGTTTTATTTCAAGCTTTGATAAGAAACAAGCTCTGTGGAAGCTTGATTTTTAGGTTTCTTTTCTTTCAAAATATCTCTTTGTTTATGCATTGATATCATGCCATTTTCATATATTTGCAAACCTCTTGATGTGTAGTTGGATTCTGGATTGATTTCATGGCTGTTGGTGAACTTTTTTCATTTGAGCTCATTTCCATTTCTTTTCATTTTGCTTTATTTAAGCCTGATCAATGAAAATGGCTAGTGGATTCATGATCCACGTAACCTGGAGATCAGTTCTGGCTTTTATTTTGCTCATTTTGGTTAAGTTTTAAGGTACCTGGGTTTTTGGCCGTGACTGGTGTTGGAGATGTCGCCGGAGAAGACGACCGGAATAGTGGTTCCGACCGTCTGGTTTACCTCTAAGGTTTTAAACCTCGCCTGAGCCACGTGGATATGTTCACATCCTTAGGATGCGCTTACTTTTCATTTTAATGGGTCTGATTAAGACCCACGGTGCACTTGCTTTGACCACACACACCAAATCCAGCTGGAACTTTCATTAAATAACCTGGCACGCTGTGAAGCCTTGGATTGGATTACTTTTTCAGCCAACGTGCCTGATTGCTTCACACCATGTTCCTCTGTTGACCATACCACATTGAATCCCCAGTTTTTGTTTTCTTGTTTTTTATTGATGGGTTGGGCGTGCTATTCACACCCCCCTTTGCTGGCCCATTGCATTTTCAACGTTACTGGGCTGCTATTTGCACCCAGCCTTTATTTTTATTTTTATTTTATTTTCTTTCTGTTTTATTTTATTTCTGTTTTATTTTATTTCTGTTTAAGATTTAAATCATTTTAAAATACTTCCAAAAATGTTAAAATTCCACAAAAATATGTTTTGGAATCCTTGAGGTGTCTTTTATTTTATGAAATTTTTATTTTATTTTTTCTAATTATTTTTCAATTAAAAATGGAATTTAACATTGGAAGTGTTTTATTTGACCTAAATCTTGACATGTTTTGGCTTTTATTTTATTTCTCTCATTTCCGTTTGATCCAATGAATAAAATTCAATCCTCATATCAATGATGAGTTGAAGAATTTTTGAGGACCATTTTTCCCCTGTTGGTTGACATTTGATGCCTTTCATTTGACCCTAAGCAATCCTCCTTCACAATGGAGCACCCTTGTGAATCAATTTCTATGGTGATGTTGTGAAGTGATTTTGATTGCAATCTTTTGGCCTTTGGTTGCCAACATATTTATGAGCTTCTTGAATTTTATTTGATAATTTTTGAATCATTTTCCTATTTTTAGAGTAACTTGCAAGTCAAGTTACCCTAAAGGGAAGTTCATACATACATCTTGACCTAGTTTGACTCGAATATGACATTTTTGGATCCTTTGAGCCCTCAATGCCTATTGATTCACGTTGTTAACATGTTAAGGATGATGATTGCTCATTTTTAGGTCATAAAATTTGGTTTTGCTTGTTCATTTGATTGCTTGCTTTTGAGGTTCCAATTAGGGTTTCTTTATGAAACATGCTTGCTTTCCTTTGGGAATTTGCTTGCATTTCCTTATGGTTTACTTGCTTTTTCTTTTGAGAACTTTTATATCATGTCCCTTGATGTCCAATGAATTTGGAATCTCAATTGAGGTAGCTTGGTCCCTCCTTTGGAGGTACTTGAAGCAAGCCTAAAATGATGAATCCATGAGGACCTCTTTGTGCTTCCTTGTGCTCCTTTCTTGTGATGCTCGTGGTTGAGTGCCATTATGAGTTCCTTGTTGTCCTTATATTGAGATCCTATCCTCACTTTGTTTTAGGACTTATTTGCCTTTCATTTGTGTTTATGTTTTGGCATTATGGTTGATGTTGTTTGGTTTAGGCCATTTCATCCCTTTTTTGATGCTCTTGTGTGTTTCTTTTGGTGCATTTCCTTGCCTTTCATCTCTTGTATTTATCATATTCTTTCTTGAGTTTGAGATGAGCTTGTGAAGGCTACTGCCCCACACCAATTTCCTCCCTCATTTGCATTCCATGTCTGCATTCTTGCATGTTTATGTTGTTTCCTGTTGTTTCCTGTTGTTTCTTTTGTCTCCTTTCCCTTAGGACCTTTAATATCTCTTGTTCAAAGGAGATTATGATAGACCTTAGGATCTCAACCATGTATGATAACATTAGGTAGCATTCCTTTATCTCAATATTAGGATCACCATTGCTTGACAACTTTAGGTTTAGATTTAGTCCCTCTTTAGTGTCCTTTCTCTTCTCATCTCAAAACAATCATAAAACACCTAATAAAAGTTAATGAGTTTTGTGCGTTACGAGCCTTAAGCACTTAGGAAAGGGTTGTTGAGGATTTTCTATTCAATGGCTTGGATGTTTAGTATAGCACCCTTTGGGTGATATGCGACACATTTACCCCTAAGTCATAGTCTCTAGTGCGATATAAATTGCAAACAAATCAAAAACACTTCTTCTCTAAAAAACACAAAAGCAAATCATTCAAACTTATTTTTGCCCTTTGGGGCCTTTAATCTTGGAAAATCATTTTCATAAGGAGAGTTTTGTTAACTCTTGGTTCTATCTCAAACGGTAACGCCTAAGTCTCCAATGGTCGAGCTGCATACACCAAACTGCTAGAACTGATTGTTAACCCTACTCGGGTAAAACAGTTGAACAAACATGTGTTCCCTTTTAGCCCAAACTACGTTTGCTTTGATTTCTCGTACCAGATGAGGATACATAGGCACAAGACACGATGTCTTGGCGAGCAACCTTCCCCACCTTTCACCCATAGTTAGCTGAACTACGTTGACTCTGACTTCTCACTTCAGATGAGATACGTAGGCACAAAGCGTTGTTGCTTTTCCGAGTCACTTCTTTTTCTTTTGTCCTCAAGCCCGTAGTTAGATAGTTTCAATCACCCTTTTAGATAGACAACAAGCGTGGATCTCGTCGAGTACGACGGACGTGAGGGGTGCTAACACCTTCCCCTTGCATAACCGACTCCCGAACCCGAGATTTGGTTGCGATGACCAATGTTATCCCTCTTTTCGTTAGGTTTTCTATGAGTGTTTCCTTTCCCTCTCTTAGGATAAATAACGCACGGTGTCGATTCTTCTGTCATTACCGGCCTCGATTTTCACAGTAGCGACAACTGGCGACTCTGCTGGCGACAAGAATATCCCATATGCGAGTCAATCCTAGCGCTTGTTTGTTTATTTTTAGGTGTGTACATATGTGCTTTATCTTTATTTACTTTCCGCATTTTACTTTCTGCATGATTCATTATTGTTGTGCTGTGGGGAGGGATTATTTCATTGAGAGATAAGTCAGACCCAGGCTTGAGTATAGACTTAGCATTAGAAGTGGAGATTAGTGGTGAGCCTGTATGCTTTGCATGCACCAGCTAGCCATGAAATTCGCGCTCAGACGAGATTCTCTTTGACGATTTTCTTTCTGACCCTTTGGGCTCGAAGGAATTTTGGATATGAGGATTGTCGACTATGGGAACCGATCATTTGTGAGTCAACTAAGTGAGGCCTCTTCAGGAGATAATGATGCCAAACCAGAAATGGTGAACGTACCATCATTTCTTGAAAGTCAGTGACGCTGATGAACGCATAAGATGCCAAACCTTGTCAGTGGATAGGTCCTTACCTGTGAGGGGGATGGGGTTGTGCAGGAAGCCTTAGCCTTCAGATTACCCGATTCTTTACAGTTTGGATTCTTGATATCAAGGGGTCCTAATGTCAGTGTTTGGATATGACTAAAGCAAAGCGTCGGTCTTCTCAAACTACAACACAACAATATTGATCTCCTGTTTGCATGTGCATTTGCATTTTCATTTGCATTTCATTAATACGTATCTGTGTTGCAGGTTCATATTTCCTCCCCGATTCTAGATCTTGTTCCTGTTCTGACATGGAGTCTCTAAAGAAGACAATTGCCTACAAGCTCCCTTCTCCTGACATCAGTTCCCTATTGAGTTCGATTGCTTCAGCAGATCAGAAAGTGAGAGGAGAGTTCAAGGAATCTTATGGGAAGTTACTCATTTTGGTGTGCAAACCTTCAGTGTTTGAGTTGAATGGCTTATATGCTTTGCTACAGTTTTATGACCCTCAGTTGAGATGTTTTGTTTTTCCTGACTATGTCCTGGCACCGACCTTGGAAGAGTATGCTGCATTACTAGGAGTTCCAGTATTGGATCAGATGTCTTTTTACCATGAAGATGCTAAGCCTGATCTAGCTAAGCTTACTGCAATTCTTCATCTTGATGCCTCAGAGTTCTCAGGAAAATTGACCAAGTTGAATGGAGTGTATGGGTTTCCTCTACCTTTTCTGGTTGACAAGGCTTTACAGCTCGCAAAGGACGGTTGTTGGATTGCATTCAATGCCATTCTCGCTCTATGCATATACGATATCATTTTGTTTCCTAACTTGACAGATTTTATGGATACAGATGCCTTCTATATCCTTGCTTCAAGGAACCCAGTGCCTACCTTGTTAGGAGATGTTTACCATTTTATCCACTACAAAAATGAGAAGCGAAGGGGTAAAAATGTGTCTTGCTGTGTACCCATGTTGTATAGGTGGTTCTTCAGTCACCTTCCGAAGACATGTCCGTTTGTTGCTATTGCTGGTACCTCAGATTGGTTTGCTAGGTTAATGGGTTTATCTGCAGAAAACATTGTATGGTTTGATCGAGATATAATTAGCGCTGAAATCATATATAATTGCAGTGGTTTTCCGAATGTCCCGTTGGTCGGAAGGAAGGGCTGTATTAACTATAATCCCTCTTTGTTTATTAGACAGTTTGGATATGCTTTGAAGAGTCCTCCTAAAGAAGAAGAGATACAGGAATCTCTGTATCTCACAGGCTTGCTGGAAGCTGACACTTTGGTTAGAATAGAGTATGCATGGAGTAACATTCACAGGTGAGGTAAGACATTGTTAGGAAAGAGCAACAATCGATCTTATGACCCTTACATGGTTTGGATCAAAGATAGAGCTGCTAAGTATCTGATGCCATTTCCCTCAGTTGCGCCTTTGTACCCCATCATGATTGAAGAACCCACTATCATGGATATTTAGAAGTACAACCAACTGTTGCGTGAGAAAGAAGAGTTGAAGAAAGCAAATGAAGAATTAGAGAAAGAAGTCATTCAACTCCGAAGCGAGAAGATCGATGTTGTTCATGCCTTCAAGAAGCAGACTGAACTTGTCAACAAGCTAGGTACGGACTTGACGAAGGAGACTAGCGCCGGAGAATGCTCAGGCCGGGATTTGAACGATGTCAGTAGTGTGCTTTCTACCAAGAAGAAGGATTTGGACAAGGCTTACTTGGAGATCTCTAATTTTGAATTATTGTGGAATGCCACGCTCACTAACAATAAAGAGCGCGAGGAAACACTGAAACAGCAGATCGCCAAGTTGAAGATTCATCTCAAAGCAAAGGACGAGAAGATTTTGATGGAAGAATCACTCAGATATAACAGTGAGCATAAATTGAGCAAAGCTATTGCAAACTTGGAGGATTGTAGATTGAGAGCGGACACCAAGAGATGCAAACTTGAGGCGTGCTTTGGAGAAGGAGCCTGGGAAGACCATGTTGATAGTCTACAGCACACCATTAGCCGGCGAGAGCTACTCATACAGGGTCTACTAACCAGACCAGATCATCCCGAGACGCGGAAGCTGCTAGAGGATTTCCAGTCTCGGCATTCAACTTGACTGTCTTTCTTTGTATCTTATTGTTTTGCTTATGTATCGACCATCACCAGGGTTGTTGGTTGAGGTCATCTCTATTTTGTACTCAGCTGATGAATGCACACTGTTGGTTGGCTTGTTATTATATGAGGATTTATTATTCTGTTCGCTTGTCCGTGGGGTTTTTCATGGCCGTTTCTTCTTCTGGAAACTAGAATCGAGGGGGAAATCTCCTTATTGCATATATACATGTCTGCATTTAGCATTTTTTTTTTTGCATTGCAGGTGCATCGGAACTATTTTCTTATCTCCTGTCTTCATTTAGTTTGTTTCAGGATTGCTGATAACACAAATCACCGGTACGCGACTAGAAGAAGACAGAAGAGGATCATGGAACAGATGCAGGAGCAGATGCAAGAGATGAGAGATAGAATGGCTCAATTTATGGAAGTTATGCAGACTGTAGCTAGTGGACAAGACGAGCTCAGGACCTTGGTGCAGCCTCTGATTGCACGGGTTGATAACGATGGCGTATAACATGGAGGGACTGTTGCCAACCCACCTCTTGTTGAGACTCAGCACGCTAACAACGCTATCCCCAATGCTGGCGGGGTTGGAAATGGCAATGGTGCTGGAAATGGGAACGCAACTGGGAACGGTAATGGTAATGTTGGTGGAGGCAATGGTAACACTGTATTTGGTAACATTGGAGTTGGTAATGTTGTAATTATTGGTCAGGGCAATGTGTATGGGCCTGAAGCTAACGGTGCTATTCATGGCAACCTGAATCAGCTATTGTTTGAGGACAGACAGGATGACATCTTCTCGGTGAGAGATTTTGGTGGTGAAGTGCCTTCTGAGACTAATAGAAGATTCAAATGGTTGGAATACAAGATAAAGAGCTTTGAGAGTCAGAACTCTATGGGCCTTGATATGGCCAACCTTGGGCTTATTCCTGACCTAAGGATACCGCAGCAATTCAAAGTCCCTGACTTTGATAAGTACATTGGTACTACATGTCCTAGAGTTCACTTGCGCTCGTATTACAGGAAGATGTCTGCTTACTCAGACGATGAAAAGCTGTTAATGCACTTTTTCCAGGACAGTTTGTCCAAACCTTCCCTTGAATGGTACATGGGGTTGGAGCCCACTAATGTCCGTAGCTGGAAGGATTTGGATGAGGCGTTCATGAAACATTACCAATACAATGGTGACCTCACTCCAAATAGGGTTCAGTTGCAAAATCTCACCCAGAGAAATAATGAATGCTTCAAAGAGTACGCCCAAAGGTGGCGCGAATTGGCTGCAAGAGTTCAACCTCCGATGGTGGAGCGCGAGCTGATCGACATGTTCGTGGCTACTTTATCTGGCATGTATTATAAGAAGCTTATCAATTGTATGTCTGGAAGCTTTTCTAACATGATAATCACCGGGGAACGCATAGAGAATGGTATCAAAATTGGGAAGATTCAAGCAGGCGAAGGATCCTCAGCTGGAGGAGGAGGAAAGAAAGTCTTTGGCAACAAAAGGCGCGAGGGAGAAACCAACTCAGTATCTATTTTTCAGGGAAGATGGAGAAATCAGCCTCATCATCAACAACATCAACAAAAGGTCGTTAGCATTACGATCCCTGTACCACAGCAACAACAACCACAACAACAACCTCAACAACAACAACAACGGCAGTAGCAGCCACCCTAACAAAATCAACAAGGTTATCGAAGATATCCGGTTCGGCCAGCAAATAGAGTATTTGATCCACCACCGATGCCATATTCCCAAGCGCTCCAAACTCTTTTGCAATTGCAGTTAATCCAAAAGAGGACTTTGGCTCCTCTGACAGGCCCACCACCGCCCGAATTTGATGTGAATGCACGATGCGAGTTCCACTCCGGAGCATCCGGCCATACTATTGACAACTGCAAGGATTTCAAACATAAGTTACAAGATCTGATTGATAGAAAAGCAATAGATTTTTCACATGACGCACCGAATGTTGTGCAAAACCCTATGCCGAATCATGGGTCGACTAGGGTTGGTGCTGTTCTGGTAGAGGAAGGGTTAGATCTGATAGCCGGCATGAATGAACTGAAAACACCATTAAGTTTTGTGAAGGAGAAGCTGTTGAAAGGGGGAGTGTTCCCAGGTTGTAGTGAAGGTTGAGTCAACTGTTTGAGCCATCTTGAGGGATGTGATGATCTGAAAAAATGTATCCAAAGCATGATGGATGAAGGAGTGTTACAATTTGATCGGACCGCTAAAAGGAAACCCGTGGAAGTAGTAGAGGAGGAGCATGATAAAAATGTGACGATTTCAATCCCATATAAAACTATCACTATTTCAGCGCCTCCAAGGCCACCTACAATCATCATCACTAAAGCAGGACCTGTGCCGTACGAAAGTTCTAAGGCTATCCCATGGAATTACGGAGCCAAGGTGTTTTGTAACGGACAGAAGGTAGAATTGAAGAGTTTTCCTGTCGATTCAGTTGATAATCTAGTCAGAGTTGGGGGGATTACCAGGAGCAGTAGAATCTTTTCAACGCTCAAAGTGGTGAATGAGAAAACTGATAAAGGAAAAGGCAAGATAGTGGTAGAAGAAATTCCCCGGGTGAGTGAGAAGGAACCTCTGGCAAAGGATATGGAAGAGTTCATGAAGCTGATTAGAAAAAGCGACTACAAGATAGTCGACCATCTGCAACAAACTCCTTGCAAGATTTCTATACTATGACTACAATTGTGTTCAAAAGTGCATCGAAATGCGTTATTGAAGGTTTTAGGCACTGCTTATGTACCACAAGAAATATCGGTTAACCAGCTCGAGGGAGTAGTGGCACATGTAAACGCAGGAAACAGTTTGGGGTTTACAGATTTGGACTTGACGCCAAAGGGCAGAAACCATAATTTGGCACTGCATGTTTCAATTGAATGCCGAGGAACAGTGATGTCACACGTTCTTGTTGATACAGGGTCGTCCTTGAATGTGCTCCCGACGAAAGCATTGATGAAGATATATCATCAGGGTCTTTATTGTACACCTAGTGATTTGGTTGTGCGAGCCTTTGATGGAACCCGAAGATCTATTTTTGGGGAAATAACTCTGCCTATCCAAGTGGGTCCGGAGGTGTTTGAGGCGGTATTTTACATCATGGACATTCAGCCTGCTTACAGTTGTCTGTTGGGTCGTCCATGGATACATTCTGCTGGGGCTGTTACGTCCACTCTGCATCAAAAGCTGAGATATATGGTCGGAGACAGTATTGTGATGGTATGTGGGGAAAAAGACATCATGATTAGCCACTTGTCATCTTTCAAATACGTTGAGGTGGACGGAGAAATTCATGAGACTTTGTGTCAGGCCTTCGAAACTGTGCAATTGAAGGACAAATCTCCGGTGGTGAGCAAAGAACCAGAAGTGGCTATGTCATCTTTCAAGGAGGCTCAAGCGGTAGTTCAGGCTAGGGCATCACAAGGATGGGGAAAGGTGCTAGACATACCTCAGAAGCAGGACAAGTTTGGGTTGGGGTACCACCCATCATATTCGCAGAGCGCGCCACACTATAAGGGGCCCGTCAAGTTTACCAGTGGGGTGTCATCTTTGAACAAATCAATGTTGTTTCTGATGATGAAGCCGGAGACAGTGATTGTGACATGGACGCTTGGATCCAGCCGAGCGCTCCCGGACAGAAGCTATGCAACTGGTCTATTGAGGAATTTGTCCAAGTGACACGTGAACAATAATACTTTGTTTTCTCAGTTATTGTGTAACCCTATGTTCTATCCGGAGCATAGCGGTATTTTGTTCAGGGCATGCTTGTTTATGTTTGAACCATCTTTTAATCATTAATCAAAAGGCGTTTTTCTCATTCAATTTTGTGATCCTTGTTTTTCTTCTTTTTGTTTTCTAACATTAAAATGGCAATGTGGTTTGTGTTTGTCTTTGTTTGCATATCATTTAAGCATAAAATCATCATCATTGCAGGTTACACATTTTAGATACCATTGACTCAGACTCGTCTATGACTCGGTGTGACTTTGACAATCCGATCTTTCAAGCAGAAGAAGAGATCGATGAAAACGAAGACCTACCCCAAGAGCTTGCTAGATTATTGAGACAAAAGGAGAAGGTCATTCTATCTCATCAGGAGGAAGTTGAAGTCATCAACCTGGGAACTGAAGAGGATAAGAAGAAAGTCAGAATAGGGGCCGCGCTACAAGATAAAGTCAAGCAAAGACTGGTTGAGTTACTCCGAGAGTATAAGGATGTCTTTGCTTGGTCATATGAAGATATGCCTGGACTCGACACAGATATTATAGTTCATCGCCTGCCTCTTCGAGAAGAGTGTCCTCCTGTTAAACAGAAATTGAGAAGAACCAGGCCTGATATGGCAGTGAAGATTAAGGAAGAAGTCCAGAAGCAATTGGACGCCAAATTTCTTGCTGTGACCAACTACCCTCCGTGGGTTGCAAACATCATGCCCGTGCCTAAGAAGGACGGCAAAGTCAGGATGTATGTTGACTATAGAGACCTAAATAGAGCGAGTCCAAAGGATGATTTCCCGCTCCCTCATATTGACGTGCTTGTTGATAACACCGCACAATTCTCGGTGTTTTCCTTCATGGACGGTTTTTCGGGCTACAATCAGATTAAAATGGCACCGGAGGATATGGAGAAAACGACTTTCATCACACCATGGGGGCGTTCTTCTATAAAGTGATGCCTTTTGGTTTGAAGAACGCATGGGCAACTTATCAACGAACAATGGTGACACTTTTTCACGACATGATTCATCATGAGATTGAGGTTTATGTCGATGATATGATTGCGAAGTCCCAAACGGAGGAGGGGCATCTGGTGAATCTTCTAAAGTTGTTTGAGAGATTAAGAAAGTTCAAACTTAGGCTGAATCCAAACAAGTGTACTTTCGGCATACAGTCAGGAAAGTTGTTGGGGTTTATTGTCAGTGAGAAAGGTATTGAGGTTGATCCTACAAAGATTAGAACAATTCAAGAAATGCCAGCACTAAAGACCGAGAAACAAGTTCGTGGTTTCTTAGGTAGATTGAACTACATTGCTCGGTTCATATCTCACCTCAAAGCCACTTGTGAGCCATTATTTAAGTTATTAAAGAAAGATCAGGCGGTCGTTTGGAATGAGAATTGTCAGAAAGCATTTGAGAAAATAAAAGAGTATTTGCAGGAACCTTCGTTATTGATACCTCCAGTAGCTGGAAGACCATTGATTATGTACTTAACGGTTCTTGAGAACAGTATGGGTTGTGTCCTCGGTCAACACGACGAGACTGGAAGAAAAGAGCATGCAATTTACTATCTGAGTAAAAAGTTCACAGATTGTGAGTCCCGTTACTCAATGCTTGAGAAAACGTGCTGCGCACTTGCTTGGGCTGCCAAACGTTTAAGACAGTATATGCTTAACCACCCAACCATGCTGATTTCGAAGATGGATCCGATCAAATATGTCTTCAAAAAGCAAGCACTTTCAGGAAGAATTTCCAGATGGCAAATGGTACTTACAGAATACGACATTCAATATGTTTCTCAGAAGGCCATCAAAGGAAGTGTTCTGTCAGAGTACCTCGCCGAACAGCCTATTGAAGACTATTAGCCAATGAAGTTTGAATTTCCTGACGAATACATTATGTTCCTCAAGATGAAGGATTGTGACGAACCACTACTAGATGAAGGTCCTGAACTTGGCTCTCAATGGCAGTTGATATTTGACGGTGCCGTCAACTCATACGGAAGTGGAATTGGGGCAATCATTACAACTCCTCATGACACTTATATCCCATTCACTGCCAGATTGACATTTCCGGTCACCAACAATGAGGCTGACTATGAAGTGTGTATCATGGGTCTCGAAGAAGCTATTGATTTGAGGATCAAGAATCTCGATGTATATGGCAATTCTGCGCTAGTTGTGAATCAAATCAAGGGAGAATGGGAAACTCGTCAACCTAATTTGATTCCTAACATGAATTACGCAAGGAGGTTGTTACCTTTCTTCGACAGGGTAGAATTTCACCATGTACCGCGAGCGGAGAATCAAATGGCAGACACTCTGGCAACGCTGTCTTCGATGTACAAGGTTAATTTTTGGAATGAAGCTCCCAGAATAGTTATTTTTCGCCTTGATAGACCCGCTTTCATATTCGCCATCGAGGAGGCCTCCGATGGCAAGCCATGGTATTTTGACATCCAGAATTTCCTTAAGAAACAGGAGTATCCAACTGGGGCATCCAGTCGAGATAAGAAGACTCTGAGGAGATTGTCTGGCAGTTTTTATCTGAATCAGGATGGTGTGCTTTATAGAAGAAACCATGATTTGGTGTTGTTGAGATGCGTGGATGAAAAAGAAGAAAATATGCTTATGGAGGAATTCCATGAGAGCACTTTTGTTACGCACGCCGGCGGACATGCCATGTCTCGAAAATTGTTGTGAGCTGGGTATTATTGGCTTACGATGGAGTCGGATTGTTTCAAATTCGCGAAGAAATGTCATAAATGTCAGATCTATGCCGACAAGATCCATGTGTCGTCGTGTCCTTTGAATGTCATGTTGTCTCCATGGCCCTTTTCCATGTGGGGGTATTGATATGATTGGAAAGATTGAGCCTACTGCATCCAATGGACATCATTTCATCCTAGTAGCCATCTACTACTTCACCAAATGGGTCGAAGCATCTTCTTATGCCAATGTCACCAAGCAAGTTGTGGCTCGGTTCATCAAAACGGACATCATCTGCCGATATGGAATACCTGAAAGGATCATTACTGATAATGGATCTAACTTGAACAACAAGATGATGAAAGGGCTATGCTAGAATTTCAAGATTGAGCATCATAATTCGTCTCCCTATCGTCCGAAGATGAATGGCGCTGTCGAGGCGGCCAATAAAAATATCAAGAAGATTGTGCAGAAGATGGTTGTGACCTACAAATACTGGCACGAGATGTTGCCCTTTGCTTTACATGGATATCGCACCTCGGTGCGCACTTCAACTGGGGAAACTCCCTTCTCGTTGGTATATGGTATGGAAGTTGTCCTGCCACTAGAAGTCGAGATACCTTCCTTGAGAGTTATGGCTGACGTCAAACTAGATGAAGCAGAATGGGTGAAGAACAGGTTGAATCAACTCAGCTTGATGGATGAGAAAAGGTTGGCGTCCATCGCATATGGTCGTCTATACCAAAGCAGAATGAAGAAAGCCTTCGATAAGAAGATACGTCCTCGGAGCTCTCAGGCAGGTGATTTGGTGTTGAAGCGGATTCTCCCACCATAGAACGATCATAGGGGAAAATGGACTCCCAATTACGAAGGTCCGTATGTTGTAAGGAAATTTTTCTCTAGAGGAGCCTTACTACTTTCGACTATGGACGGTGAAGATTTCACGTCCCCTGTGAATGCAGACGCAATCAAAAATATTATGCTTAAAGAGACTCGCTGGAAAGAAAAAGAAACTCCAGGAAAAAATGGGGCATCCCGGGGAACCATAAAAGGATAGGTTCGGGCAAAAATTAGGGATAAAAAGAAGAAAAAAAAAGATGTAAACTCGCAAAGTTGAAAACCTGAAAAGGCGACTTTGGCAAAAATGGGTATCCCGGTGAATCGAAAACCCGCAACGGCAATTCAGGCAAAAGTTAGGGATTTGAAAAGCAAACAACTACGATCTGCGTATCGGTCTTCAGAACATAGTGGATCATGGGAGAACCCGCGGGAAACCATTCAAGTCAATCTCTTTCGAAGACGAAGCATCGGAGAAGCATCGAAGTCATGCAAGTCATAGATGAGTCGTCCCATGGTGGTTGTCTGTACCACATTGCTGACATTTTGTATATCTTTGTGCATTTCTTATTTGTCTTTGGTGCAACTTTCTCATTTTAGGAGTTGCATCCTTTGTAAATTTTCCTGCTTTCAGGCCGTTTATCAATAAAACATGCTATTCAGAAAATCTTTGTGTGCTTGGTTTTAGCTTTTACTGTTTTGTTTGTGAAAAACGCCCGATATTTTTGATGAATTTGCACATACTAAACTTGCAGGCCTTGGCCAATAACTGTTAAAAATTTGACTTAACTGAAAAATGTCGCGGATGATGACCAAGATAGCCTATGTTGTGTAGTAACTTGTCTGTTGTTTTTGCAGGTTTGTTATCCTTAGGGCATCTCTCTAAGAAGGTATGGATGGAGCTGTTTTCCCCAGCCAAAGTTTATCCCCCAGTAATTAAAAGTGGTTTCTTCATCCCAACATGGTGGTGTGCTCGTAGGCGTGCGGTTATCTCCAGCAGTTGGTCAATACATGTTGCTAATTCCCAGCGAAGTGGATTTGCGCTTAGTAGAGCAGTTTTACCTAGAAGTTTTCTCGGAGGCCGTCCAAGGCTTATATTCCCCAGCATGAGTCTGTTTGCACTAGGCGTGCCTAGTCTTCCTCTTTAAAATTTATTTTGCTAGAGTGGTTATGTTGCATCTGTATACGTGCATAGCATCTACCCGAACGCGTAGCATTTCCATTTCGTATGGAGCATTACACCATTTTCAAACATTTGCGTTTTTGGAGCATAAACCAGGTTGTTACCTTTCTATTTTCAGGTGTTGGTTATACCCTACAAGTGACCTTCAGGTTTCAGCTTTTACGTCGAGCATTCAGACTCCGGCTCCTCCGTTGAACATCTAGGTTCCGACATTTTCTATTTGTGATGTTTTGCTTTACCCGTGGAGTGCCCAGACTCCGTTTGGTTATATTATTCCTAACAAGTTTTGTGATGGTATCTCTTGCCCCGTTGAATATTCAATTTTCGGTGAAGACTCAGTTCGTGACGTATTCCCTTTGTTTATCAGATACTCCAGTTCCCGGTTGCTTCGTTGAGTGTTTAGGCTCTGGTGGGTTTGCTTCGTTGAGTGTCTAGGCTCCATTTGGTTTGCTTCGTTGAGTGTTTAGGCTCCATTTGGTTTGCTTCGTTGAATGTTTAGGCTTCGGTTGGTTCGCTTCATTGAGTGTTTAGGCTCCAGTTGGTTTGCTTCGTTGAGTGTTTAGGCTCCGGTGGGTTTGCTTCGTTGAGTGTTTAGGCTCCGGTTGGTTTGCTTCGTTGAGTGTTTAGGCTCCGGTTGGTTTGCTTCGTTGAGTGTTTAGGCTCCGGTTAGTTTGCTTCGTTGAGTGTTTAGGCTCCGGTTGGTTTGGTTTCGTTGAGTGTTTAGGCTCTAGTTGGTTTGCTTTGTTGAGTGTTTAGGCTCCGGTTGGTTTGCTTTGTTGAGTGTTTAGGCTCCGATTGGTTTGCTTTGTTGAGTGTTTAGGCTCCGGTGGGTTTGCTTCGTTGAGTGTTTACGCTCCGTTTGGTTTGCTTCGTTGAGTGTTTAGACTCCGGTTGGTTTGCTTCGTTGAGTGTTTAGGCTCTGATTGGTTTGCTTCGTTGAGTGTTTAGGCTCCGGTTGGTTTGCTTTGTTGAGTGTTTAGGCTCCAGTTGGTTCGCTTTGTTGAGTGTTTAGGCTCTGGTTGGTTTGCTTCGTTGAGTGTTTAGGCTCCGGTTGGTTTGCTTCGTTGAGTGTTTAGGCTCCAGTTGGCTTGTTTCGTAGAGTGTTTAGGCTCCGGTTGGTTTGGCTTCGTTGAGTGTTTAAGCTCCGGTTGGTTTGGCTTCGTTGAGTGTTTAGGCTCCGGTTCGTTTGGCTTCGTTGAGTGTTTAGGCTCCGGTTCGTTTGGCTTCATTGAGTGTTTAGGCTCCGGTTCGTTTGGCTGCGTTGAGTGTTTAGGCTCCGGTTCGTTTGATTCGTTGAGTGTTTAGGCTCCGGTTATTCGGTTGCGTTGAGTGTTTAGGCTCTGGTTGGTTTACTTTGTTGAGTGTTTAGGCTCCGATTGGTTTGGTTTCATTGAGTGTTTAGGCTCCATTTGGTTTGTTTCGTTGAGTGTTCGGACTCCGGCCAGTTTTTGTTTGTTGATGTGTTCCTCATCTCGTTGAGTATCTAGGCTCCGGAAGATTTGATTGGTTCCTTTGGTTCGTTAAATATCCAGATTCCGGCAATTTGAAGTTTTCCCCAAGCAGAGTTACTCGTTAAGTTCTCTTTCCCCGGCAGGGCATGTTTGTAATCAGAGCAGTTATTTCTGGAGATTCTTGTTTGTAGTTTATTTCTGCGGTTGGCAAATTTCCGGGTTCTTTTGTATTCAACCGTCTTTTACCTTGACTGTTTGATAGTCGTTCGCTTTTCATCCATTCAGGCCTAAGCCGTTTGAATAGGGGCAGCTGTTGTACCCCAAAATTTGCCCAACCTTTTCTTTACTTGGTTTATGTTTCATTTCATTGTTCTAGCATATTGCATTGCATAGAATTTTGCATTTGCAGTGGATCAAGATATGGGTGTATGACAAGAGGAATTTTCCAAGGGTTCTAAGCCTAATCAATAGGTTGTATTCAAGTCAACAGGGGGGTTATCATCATCAGAGACAAGTCAAAGCCTTTTGGATAGGCAGATAAGTGTATGTGGTTCACCTCCTATTTAGGAGGCCATTTGAAGGTCATATGAGGATCACAAACCCAGGGTTATGGAGGGAGATGATCATTTAAGCTCATTGGAGGCCTTGAGGGTCATTTTGGAGTTCATTCAAGTGTTTATGCCAAGTGTGAAGAGTTATAGTTGAAGATGGTGCAATTAGGGTTTTCATCTGGTCAACCCTAAGTCAACTGTGAAATTGAAGGAGATTAAGACTCAATTCCAAGTCTTTATGGTCATGGAATGTTATGTTAAGATACATGGGATATCATTTCAAGATCAATTCATCAAGAATCAAGAGTGTAAGGAGTTACTGAATTAGGGTTCTCAGTGTAAAATCCCCTATTCAGTGCCTAACTTCAAGACCATCTATCTCAAGATACCAGTCTCATCTCATCTTGAACCCAACATGAAACTTGTATAGAACGTTCTTAGCTTTCTTTTGAGTACTAGAAGTCCTTGATTGGATTTATAGAACTCAAGTTATGAAACAGACAAGTTACAGGTCCTCAGATGAATGTGATTTTGGTCAACAAAAGTCAACCAACTTCCAATCCATTTTTGACCTAGAAGGATGTTTCTCCTCAACTTTTTGTGAACTTTAAAGTTTTTCCTCATGATCTTAGCTTTCCAAAGAGTACTAGAAGTCCTTCATCTGATTTGTATAACTCAAGTTATGAGGCTTGCAAGGCAGGGGTATTTTGGGAAAGTAGGATTACAGGTCATTTTCATTATAGGTCCATTTCACCACTTTGCACACTTCAAATGGAAATCTTTCAAACTTAAAACTTGCTCCACATGGGGTCATTTTCTCAACGAAATATCAAGGCATCAAAGGTTTGGCTTGGATTGAAGAACCCCTGATGAAATTTCCATGAAAAAGGCTTTAAAAAGGGAAAATCAAATTAAAATCATTTGAAATTATTTTGTACCAACCTTGTGCATTTTTTGAGTGCCAAACACATTTCCAACACAATTCCATCTTTGGATTTGAGATTTGAGTGCATTTTGATAGCCATTTTCAAGCTTTCTTGAAGATTAAGTAACACATCAAAACATGCCATAAGATGAAATCAAGGAACCATTCTCAGCCCTTTGATCAACCTACCTCAAATGCAAGCTAGCTGAGCCATATTTACAGCTGATCAAGGTGATTTTCATGCACTATTCAAATGGCCATAAGGTGAAAAAGTGAAAATCCAGTTGGGCCCAAAGAGCATAGAATTGGGCTTTATTTCAATCAGAATCCATCATATTTAATCTCAGGATTGTGTACATGCCTTCGGAACTGGTTTTGGTGAGAGATTAAGCAAGAACAGATTGAGACAAAAAAAGAAAAAAAGTCAAAATTTGTTTTTTCAACTTTCACTGAGTTTCAATCCAAACAAAAGATTTCAAAACATTCCTTGAGCTTCATATAACGTTTTTGGGCGTTTTATTTCAAGCTTTGATAAGAAACAAGCTCTGTGGAAGCTTGATTTTTAGGTTTCTTTTCTTTCAAAATATATCTTTGTTTATGCATTGATATCATGCCATTTTCATATATTTGTAAACCTCTTGATGTGTAGTTGAATTCTGGATTGATTTCATGGCTGTTGGTGAACTTTTTTCATTTGAGCTCATCTCTATTTCTTTTCGTTTTGCTTTATTTAAGCCTGATCAATGAAAATGGCTAGTGGATTCATGATCCACGTAACCTGGAGATCAGTTTTGGCTTTTATTTTGCTCATTTTGGTTAAGTTTTGAGGTACCTTGGTTTTTGGCCGTGACTGGTGTTGGAGATGTCGCCGGAGAAGACGACCAGAACAGTGGTTTCGGCCGTCTGGTTTCCCTCCAAGGTTTTAAACCTCGCCTGAGCCACGTGGATATGTTCACAGCCTTAGGATGCGCTTACTTTTCATTTTAATGGTTCTGATTAAGACCCACGGTGCACTTGCTTTGACCACACACACCAAATCCAGGTGGAACTTTCATTAAATAACCTGGCGCACTGTGAAGCCTTGGATTGGATTACTTTTTCAGCCAACGTGCCCGATTGCTTCACACCATGTTCCTCTGTTGACCATACCACATTGAATCCCCACGTTTTTGTTTTCTTGTTTTTTTACTGATGGGCTAGGCGTGCTATTCACACCCCCCTTTACTGGCCCATTGCATTTTCAACGTTACTGGGCTGCTATTTGCACCCAACCTTTATTTTTATTTTATTTTCTTTTTGTTTTTATTTTATTTCTTTTTAAGATTTAAATCATTTTAAAATAATTCCAAAAATGTTAAAATTCCACAAAAACATGTTTTGGAATCCTTGAGGTGTCTTTTATTTTATGAAATTTTTATTTTATTTTTTCTAATTATTTTTCAATTAAAAATGGAATTTAACATTGGAAGTGTTTTATTTGACCTAAATCTTGACATGTTTTGGCTTTTATTTTGTTTATCTCATTTCCTTTTGATCCAATGAATAAAATTCAATCCTCATATCAATGATGAGTTGAAGAATTTTTGAGGACCATTTTTCCCCTGTTGGTTGACTTTTGATGCCTTTCATTTAACCCTAAGCAATCCTCCTTCACAATGGAGCACCCTGCTGAATCAATTTCTATGGTGATGTTGTGAAGTGATTTTGATTGCAATCTTTTGGCCTCTGGTTTCCAAAATAATAATGAGCTTCTTGCATTTTATTTGATAAATTTTGAATCATTTTCCTAATTTTAGAGTAACTTGCAAGTCAAGTTACCCCAAAGGGAAGTTCATACATACATCTTGACCTAGTTTGACTCGGATATGACATTTTTGGATCCTTTGAGCCCTCAATGCCCATTGATTCATGTTGTTAACATGTTAAGGATGATGCTTGCTCATGTTTAGGTCATAACATTTGGTTTTGCTTGTTCATTTGATTGCTTGCTTTTGAGTTTCCAATTAGGGTTTCTTTGTGAAACATGCTTGCTTTCCTTTGGGAATTTGCTTGCATTTCCTTGTGGTTTACTTGCTTTTTCTTTTGAGAACTTTTATCTCATGTCCTTTGCTGTCCAATGACTTTGGAATCTCAATTGAGGTAGCTTGGTCCCTCCTTTGGAGGTACTTGAAGCAAGCCTAAAATGATGAATCCATGAGGACCTCTTTGTGCTTCCTTGTGCTCCTTTCTTATGATGCTCATGTTTGAGTGCCATTATGAGTTCCTTGTTGTCCTCATATTTCCATCCCATCCTCACTTTGTTTTAGGACTTCTTTGCGTTTCATTTGTGTTTATGTTTTGGCATTATGGTTGATGTTATTTTGTTTAGGCCATTTCATCCCTTTTTTGATGCTCTTGTGTGTTTCTTTTGGTGCATTTCCTTGCCTTTCATCTCTTGTATTTATCATATTTTTGCTTGAGGTTGAGATGAGCTTGTGGAGGCTACAGCCCCACACCAATTTCCTCCCTCATTTGCATTCCATGTTTGCGTTCTTGCATGTTTATGTTGTTTCCTGTTGTTTCTTTTGTCTTCTTTCCCTTATGACCTCTAATCTCTCTTGTTCAAAGGAGATTATGATAGACATTAGGATCTCAAACATGTATGATAAAATTAGGTAGCATTCTTTTATCTCAATCTTAGGATCACCATCGCATGACAACTTTAGGTTTGGATTTAGTCCCTCTTTAGTGTCCTTTCTCATCTCATCTCAAAACAATCATAAAACACCTAATAAAGGTTAATGATTATTGTTGAGGAGTTTCTATTTAATGTCTTGGATGTTTTTTATAGTACCCTTTGGGTGATATGCGACGCATTCACCCCTAAGTCATAGTCTCTAGTGTGATATGAATTACAAACAAATCAAAAACACTTCTTCTCTAAAAAAACACAAAAACAAATCATTCAAACTTCTTTTTGCCCTTTGGGGACTTTAATCTTGGAAAATCATTTTCATAAGGAGAGTTTTGTTAATTCTTGGTTCTATTGCAAACGGTAACGCCTAAGTCTCCAATGGTTGAGCTGCATACACCAAACTGCTAGAACTGATTGTTAACCCTACTCAGGTAAAACAGTTGAACAAACCTGTGCTCCCTTTTAGCCCGAACTATGTTTGCTCTTATTTCTCGTACCAGACGAGGATACATAGGCACAAGACGTGATGTCTTGGCGAGCAACCTTCCCCACCTTTCACCCGTAGTTAGCTAAACTACGTTGACTCTGACTTCTCACTTCAGATGAGATACGTAGGCACAAAGCGCCGTTGCTTTTCCGAGTCACTTCTTTTTCTTTTGTCCTCAAGCTTGTAGTTAGATAGTTTCAATCACCCTTTTAGATAGACAACAAGCGAGGATCCCGTCGAGTATGACGGACGTGAGGGGTGCTAACACCTTCCCCTTGCGTAATCGACTCCCGAACCCGAGATTTGGTTGCGATGACCAATCTTATCCCTCTTTTCGTTAGGTTTTCTCTGAGCGTTTCCTTTCCCTCTCTTAGGATAAATAACGCACGGTGGCGACTCTTCTGTCGTTGCCGGCCTCAATTTTCGCAGTAGCGACAATAGGCATGAATAAGTTTCTACGGCATCACATACTTAAGCACTCATCAAAAGCAACATGGACAATTCAACAATTACTCGCTTCAAACGAATACGCAATCATGGAATCAAAAACAAACATAAACATAAATCATATTTCTAGCAATGTAAACATCAAGAGCAAGCAATCACAGTAGCACAAAGGATTATGCAACATGATCATCACATCAAGAATGAAAAACAAACGAATTATATACATGCGTTATAAAAACCAAAAGTCGTGCTTCGAAGAATCGCAAGCATGTCATCAAGAATGATGAAATAAATCAAAAATAGTCCACATATATGCATCATATAAATCCAGGAAGATTAGAAGTGGAAAGGAATCAAAATAAACTGGAAAATGCACAAAAATCACATTCTGCATCAGTGTTAATCGATTAACCATTTACAGTTCAAAATTGGTCAATCGATTAACAACATCAAAATCAGCAAATTTACACTGGTTGATCGATTAACCAATTTTGCACTATAAATGGTTAATCGATTAACCTTATACCAGAAGCAGAAAATCAAGTTTCAAAAGCACTTTTTAGCAGCAAAACACTTGTTTAAGCATCCAAATGATTAAGTAATCAATTATGCACGAAAATCACATTGAATTACAACAATCAAACATCAATTAGATCCGACAAACATCAACATCAACAATCAAATTCAAGCAAATGGATCCAATTGTATCAAAAACTATGGATCTACATTGCATAAGTTGAAATTAAGCTAGATTAAATGTGGATCTAAAATTTACCAACCTACAAAGCGGAGGATTGCTTTGGTGAGTGTTGCAAACGAAAATGAATAGATCTAGCACAAGAAATCTAAGATCCAAAGGAATCCTAGCAAGAAACCTCAAGATCCAAGCATTATGATGAACTTGCTTCAAAGCTTCTTCAAGAATGGCTTCCAAAACAGGAATCTAGATCCAAACAAACTTCAAATGCCGAAATGAAACAAGAATGGTGATGTAGTGGTGGTTTAGCTCAAGAATTCACACATTGTAATGCACAATTTGTGAATATATGAATATGGAGCTTTGGTGAAAGGTTGAAGATGAAGATGGAGAATGAAAAAGTGAGAGAGAGTTGAGAGAAAATTATGAAAATGAGGATGAAAATGAGAGTGAATGAGTGAGGTTTGGAGTAAATTTGGTTAAATAACCGTTAGGTTAGGGATTCAATTTTCTTTGGAGTGTGAGTTAGTGAGAGTAATGGAAATGAGGAATGGAATTAGGAATGGGAATTTGAATTTTGGGTGGAATTAGATTATAAAAATGAACCCATTATAGATCCTTCCAATAATGCACATGTGAAATCAAGTGGTGGAAATTGATTGGAAATTCTACAGTGCTGAAAATTGAAGCATTTTTGTAAATTTTGCCTTGGTTAATCGATTAACCGTTTGAGAGTTCAAATGTGTTAATCGATTAACACAAATAATTTTTGAATTTTGGCACCTTTTGGAGGGAATCTTGGAATATCAGTCGTTCTCACCCGCTGTGAGCATAGTTTGGTCTCCGAAACTTGTCTTTTGATATTGAACCTATATAATGCTTGAAATACACAGTGAATTATCTCTCGCGCTCAAAATAACCTGCTGAAAAAAAGTAATCTGGTATCCGATTGCTGAACAAAATAACTGGCGAAGCCTTTGATGCTTGCTACTTACAACCTTGCAATAAAAGAAAATCTTGAGCCATAGAAACACCTTGATCCCATGTCTCAAGAGTAAATTCCATAATATGCAAAATAGAAAATGTAGAAACATAAGCCAGTTATAGCTAAAAAGAAAGGGCAAATTTTTGGGCGCTACAGCTGTCCCTATTCAATCCACTTGGATCTGACGAAATGACAGCAACGACTTTCAGACATTCAAGGTAGAAGGAGATTGAATACGAAAAGACCCCGAAAATTTGCAACCTGTGGGGAGATATATGAAAAAGGAATTCCAACCACAGGCGGACTCACATCCAACAAAAGTTTATCGAACGAAGGAGGATTCACAACCAAAAAGTTCAAAAGGAAAGCTGACAACAGGCAGACTCACATCCCAACAAAAGTTTTAAAAGGAAAGTCGACCACAGGAGGACTCGTGACCCAAAAGATTCCAAGGGAAAGCCGACTGCAGGTGGACTCATAACCAAATAAAGATTTAAAAGGAAAGCCGACCGCAGGTGGACTCACGACCCAACCAAGGTTTACCGACTGTAGGCAGATTCAAAACCAAAAGATGACAAAGGGATACCGACCACAGGCGGACTCACATCATCACAAGAACAGGAATGCTGGCCACAAGAGGACTCATAACCAAGGGATAGCAGAAAGAATGCCGACCATAGGTAGATTCACATTACAAGTTTCAAAGGGAAAGCTGACCGTAGGCAGACTCACAACCAAAGGATTTAAAAGGAAAGCCGACCAAAGGCAGACTCACAACCAAAGGAGTATAAAAAGAATTCTGGTTGGAGGAGGGCTCACATCTAACTAGACAAGGAATTCCGCCCACAGGCAAACTCACAACCAAGGGAATATAGAAAGAATGTCGCCCAGAGGCAGGCTCACATCTAACCAAAAAAGGAATGTCGGCCACAGGCGGACTCACAACCAAAGGAATAGTAGAAAGAATGTCGGCCGAAGGCAGGCTCACATCTAACTAGAAAAGGAATGCCGACCACAAGCGGACTCACAACCAAAGGAATATAGAGAGAATTTCGGTCAAAGGCGGGCTCACATCTAACAAGAAAAGGAATGTCGGTCATAGGCGGACTCACAACAAGAGAAAGGGAATTCCGACCATAGGCGGACTCATGGCCCAACTAAGGTTTACCGACCGCAGATGGGTGTTGCTACCGCGAAAATAAGGTGCCGGCAAAATAGAAGAGTCGCCACCTTTCGTTATTTATCCCTCAGAACGGGAAAGGAAACGATCGGAAAAACCTGACGAAAGGGTATAAGACAAGGTCATCGCAACCGTTGTCTGGGTTCGGTAGTCGGTTACGCAAGGGGAAGGTATTAGCACCCCTCACGTCCATCGTACTTGATGGGATCCACGTTTGTTGTGTTTATCTGACGGGTTTGTTTTATCTATCTACCTATCAAGGCTGGTATGAAAAGAAAAGAAAATGACTCGGTAAAGCGTCGCACTTTATGCCTACGTATTCTCATCAGAGAATGAGAAATCAGAGTCAACGTAGTTCAGCTAACTACGGGTAATGGGATGGGGGAAGGTGGCTCGCCAATACGTCAGTATTGTGCCTACGTACTCTCAACTGATATGAGAGATCAGAGCTTACGTAGTTCGGGATAATACGGATTACGGGAATTCAGATTCATCTGTTTTTTCGAGTAGGGTTAACAAACAGTTCCAGCAGTTTGGCGTACGCAGCTCGACCCTTGGAGACTTAGGTGTTACCGTTTACGGTAGAACTGAGAGTTAACGACACTCTTTTCTTCAGAAAAGCTTCCTTTGACTTATGGGCCCACGGGGCAAAAAGGTTTGAAGTTTGTTTTCTGTCTTTTACGGAAGAACTGTTTTTTAGTGGTCTGTAATTTGTACAGCACTAGAGACTATGACCTGGGAACGAATGCGTCGCATATCTTCCAAAGGACGTATACTAAACATTCTAGATGATTGAGAGGAGGCCGCTCAATTATCATTACCCAAGTAGCTTAAGGCTCGTAACGCGTTTGTACTAACTTGCCTTTATTACGTTTTTTACTGTTTGTTTGAGATGAGAAGAGAGAGGGACAACTACGGGGAGACTATCAAGTCCTAATGTTGTCATGCCAAGGATTCATCCTATAGTTGAAGTTTGAAACAGGGAACTCCTAGAAGTTATCATGCATAGGTTTCAACCTAAAGTTCTAATCATCACTTCCTTATCAAAAGAAGTGAGATTCATAGGGGATCATGTCAATGATAAACAAAAACAGATAAAGCATCAGCTTAAACAGTAAACAGTAAACGACTGTAAAATGCATGCAATGCAAGTGAGGGAGGAAATGTGTGTGGGGAATCAACCTCCACAAGCTCGTCTCGACCTCAAGCCAGATATGAATAACTGCAATCATACAGAGAAATAAAATGCCATCAAGCAAAACACAAACCACATAGGCAAGGGAGCTAGGCTCTACCGAATACCCGCAAGCAAAGCCATACAGTAAAAATACAAGCAGAGGGAGCAACTCGACCTATAAAGCAATCATGCTCCTAGCTTAACACAGTCTAAACATGAACTTATTCTAATGCATCAAGAAAATCACACAAGTCACATCAATACATTTGCACAGAAAGAAAACAGACAAGAAAGAAAGCAGATCAACAGCTTCCACAGCTTCACAGCAAAGCAGTCCTTCTGGCAGCAGTTCAGTCCTCAGTCTGTAACTGTTCTTTTAAGGATTTCATCTTCAACAGCAAGTATCAACTTACTTCTTCAAGCTTTCTCTGCATCAAACACAAGTATCAACTTGTTCTTCATCTTCTTCAAGCTCCAGCTCTCAATTTGATCTCCTTCACACAAGTGTCAACTTGTTCTTCTTGATCTTCAGGCTTCAGCTCAAGGGACAGTCTTCAAACAAAGGGGAAGTGCAACCTTTAGCATCTTCAATCTTCTAGCAAGGAACTCCATCCTCTAGCAAGGGAGAGAGATTCATCTAACAAGAGCAAGGTGGGGATAGGGGAAAGCAAAGTGAAGACCAAAGGTCACCTCTAAGCACTCCACCATCAAAGAAAGGAACCCTCAAAGGTTCTACCAATTTGTGAGGAGCCACTCATCCTACCAAAGGAGGGATTGGGCCTTCACAATGGGACCTTACATCATAGGGAGGAATGGAAGTGATCAACACCTTCCATGTTTCATGAAGGAAGAAAATCTATTCTAAGAGATCTCCCTAAAACCCTAATCTTTAACCCTAAACAAACTACACCAAAGGAAGAGCAAACTTCAAGTCCAAGCTCCATCATGCATTCCACAACAGCCCATACATGTCTTCATCATCATCCAAGAGCAAGAGAAGCAACACCCTAATCTAAGGGAACTAAAGAAATCATTCTAATTGAGTTAGCAAGTTAGGATCACCTAAAACCTAGTACTAAAGTTAATCCTAACTAAAATACTAAAACCAATTGTAAAATCCTACAAAAATAACTATGGGAACTTAAGTCAATCATGACTCTACCATGTTAATTCCAGAGATCAAATCATCAAATAAGACCTAGAAATAAATTCTACACTACAAGGTACTAAGCCTAAACCCTAAAAGGAAGCACCTAAAGTTTCAATACAAAAAACAGCCCTAAAATTCTTCACAAAAATGTGATAAAAATACTATGGGAGCATACAAGTCAAAGCTAGCTACACAAAAAAAATCAAGCCAAAAATCATCACCAAGTTATCACACTAAAATCATCAAACAGAGGTATCAACCATGGCCATTTTATTATCAAATAAAATGTAAAAAATGCACAAAAATTGAAAATGCATGATTTTCCTAATATTTTTATTTAACAAAATTCTATATTCAATCATGAATCAGGAGGAAAAAATCTGGAATTAATTGACTTATTTTTCTATTTTTCATGAATTGTTTTCAAACTAACATGAAATGCACAAAAATAATAAACAATAAAAGGAGAAGATGAACAGAGGGTGTATTCAGCAACTCAATCCAACTATTCTCGCTTGGGCCCATCATCTTGGGGGTGCACATAGCAACAAGGCGTGAGGCCCATCTGAACATCACTTCAGTTCAAACAAATAACCAGGGGAGGGGGGTGTGTTGAGCAAGCAAATGCCTTGTAAATCCACATTGAGCTTGGAGATGGGGGTGAGGATAGTAACTCAATCCTTAAGCCCAGGTGCTTCAATTCACTTGTATTCTCTTCAATTCTCAAACAGAAAAATCAAAATAACACACGCCAGGACTCGAACTCATGCGTGTTTGGTTCACCCAACGAAGATTCACAAGCTTCAAATTCTGATAAGTAAAACACTGCGTTTTGGGGAGGGTATACGTGGCGCAACATACGCGCTAGAATGGACAGACTGAGTCAAGGATTCCACACAAACAAACGGCCCAGACTTCATCTTCTTCATTCAAACTCTGCAACTTCGCGCGCAACCCACGGCCACCGCCGGTGACATCTCCGGTCACCCTGCACAACCCTAACTTCCTCTACACACATCCATTTGCCACGATCTTTACATGAAACTTGACCAGAATTTCACCAGCAATTCAACCATACCACTTATTCACTCTAAAAACGCCTGAATCTTGAAATCACAATCTCAACCGAAAATGGAATCCACCCTAAATTGTCTCTAAACATGCGATTAATCATCCTAAATCCAACTACACTTCATCCTGATCCTAACCACATGAAGGTTTCTACATATCTCCCTATAAATTATGCAAGAAGTTGATTTGTACCAACCTGATTTCAGATGAAGAACAGCCACACTCCTTGCTCGATTCAGCCTTCAATATGATCCAAACTCACTCCAAATCTTCCTTTGAAGCTAATGCACACCTTGATTTTGCTTGATTTTCCTTCAAACTCCAAATATGATTTCTGTTTTCACCTTGATTTTTCACTTGCTCTCTCTGCAACCAGCATCAATCTTCTCCCAAAAACTTGCTGAACACACTCTAATGGTTATATAGAAGCTAAAGGAATCATCCAGAACCTTCTGTAACCGTCCATATGAGATTTTCATTTTCAATTTCTCCTTCAAAATACCATGTGCAACATTCGTGTATTTGCTCTGTTTTGGCCTGAATTTTCTTGCAATCATCATCTCATGAGATATTGAATTGCTTGGTGGTGATTATTCCCTTGTTTACAATCCAATGATCCAAGTTTGATATGTTACTTCATCATGAAGTAACAAAATGGAAGTGCATAAATTTGACCTCAAACCAAAAATGTAATACTACCATTGTTTCCAAAATGTATTTTCCAATCAAATTGACCTATAATTTTGCCTTGTTTGGACACAAATCAATTTATTTGAATTTATTGCCTTTTATGCCTTTTTAATCTTTCCTTTTCAAAATTTTCTCAAACCACATCCTTCCTTGAGCCATTTAAATGTCTCCTTTATGCATGGTTGAAGTTAAAACATCATTTTGAGCAACTTTCAAGTTGAACAAAATTCCATTTGAGGTGCCTAAAGTGGTGAAATTGAGCCATAACCAAAATGACCTATAATCACAACTTTCCCAAAATACCCTTGACTTGTCAAAGCCATAACTTGAGTTCTACAAATCCAATCATGGACTTCTAGTACTCTATGGAAAGCTAAGAGGATAAGGAAAAACATTCATGTTAACCAAAAGTTCATAGGAATCTTCCTTCTAGGGCAAAACTGTCATGCAAGTTGGGTAACTTTCAAGCTCCAAATTCACATGCCTCAGATGACCTGTAACTTGTCTGGCTCATAACTTGAATTCTATAAACCTTATCAAGGACTTCTAGTACTAAAATTAAAGCTAAGATCAAGCCCTACAACAATCATGTTGGGGGCAAGATGAGATGACAATCACATCTTGAGCTAAATTTCCTTGAAGACAGGGGTCAAACTAGGGGATTTTACACTGTCAAGTCTTAGAAACCCTAGCTTGAAACTTCTCAAACTCTTCAATCATGATGACTTAAACTTGGAATCATCCTTATAACATCTCAACATGTCCATACATGGTCACATGGCTCTTGAATTAGGTCTCAACCTTCTTCAAATCATCAGTTGACTTAGGGTTGACCCAGTCAAACCCTAGTTGCACTACTCATGGTTGAGTCTTCTTAATCTTGCACAATGACCTGTCTAGGCCTCAAAGTGATCTTCAAACCTTCTCATGAGATCTCTCAAGACCTCAAGTCCATCTTCATGACCTCAGAATCATCTGATGGCTTCCCACAACTCTCAAGTTAGGAGACCTACACACTTGGCTTCAACCACTCTTTCTGAGGCTCTTCTAACTTCTCTGACAAGGATATCAACCCTTGAACACTTGAATAACCTTCTTAGCTAGCCTTGTATAGATCTTGATTGGTAATCATAACTCTTGATCTCCTGCATACATGTTAATGAAATGCAAATGATAATGCTAATGTGCATGAAATGAAACATAAGATAGGTAAAGAAATGTTGGGCAAATTTTGGGGTGCAACAGTGGGTTCACAACCAAAAGGTGACAGATGAAGGCCGACCACAGGCGGATTCACATCATCGCAAGAAAAAGAATGTCAGCCACAGGCGAACTCACGACCCATGATCTCAAAAGGAAAGTCGACCAAAGGCGGACTCGCATCTAGAATAGAATAGAAGATGACTCCGCTGGGGAAAAGAGAGGCCTAAATAGACGACTCTGTAGGGGAGAACAAGCAAGATGAACAAATCTATCAACGACTCCACTAGGGATAAAGTAAGACAGAATCTCCTGAGTTATACCATTTTCCACTGAGGAAACATCTGGAAAATACGATATCACACCTAGCTTAGGCTTCAAATGCATATATTTGAATTTTTCTATGGCGTAATGCTCCATACAAAATGGAGATGCTATGTATTTGGGAGGATGCAATGCAAAAATGTTTATGCAAAGGACACTCCAACAGGAGAAGTGCTGAGAAAACCGGAAACAAAATTTAGTGAGGAAGACAATTTGAATTGCCTTCTTGACCATAACCTCTGCTAAAGAAAAACCCGAAATGAACTTTCAATCTATTGGGAGTTATGAGTGGAAAATACTAGGTCATCATCCTAAGAATCTGTTACAGAAAAATGCCAATAACGAATGGGCTTTGAATCTTCCAGTGATATCAACCAAAGTGGATTTATCAATATCGAACTCTGCTTGGGGAGAGAAATCAACGGTACCAAACCTGCTGGAAAATAAGATGGAGCTTGTCCTACTATTGGAGAAATGACCTTTAACCTTAGCTGATGGGGATAAAGGAAACACTAGTGTCGGGAATGCAAACATGCTTAAGAAGCATACACAAACCACCATTGGCTTATTCAGGGTAGCCAACCTTTGAACACCCGTTTGGGAGTAACAACAAAACCTGGATGGGGAAAGTAATCTCCTAAACTCCTACTGGGGAAGAGTGATTAAGAATTTCACCATACACTGTTGGGGATGATAAAACCTCAATGCTAGGGAGAGCAACTCTACTGGGGGGAGGGAACAACAACCAGAGATGTGAACATGCTCGGGAAGCATAAGAAAATCACTACTATCTTATCCGAGGAACAAGCTTCTGAAATTCTCTAGGAAATAATAAACCATGCACGACGTTGGTTAGGGAGGAGTGAACTTCTGGACTCTTACTGGGAACTTCACTAAGGAAGACAATAGACAAATCACAATGCTCTGTTGAGGAAGGCAACGCTTCTGTGGCATTTGCCAGGGAGAGCAGCTTTTGAACTCTTGTTGGGGAGACTAATCATAATCTCAGCCGAGGATGACACATTTCAGTAGTCTCCGCCAGGGAGAATAACTCTGTGGGGAAAGAGTAATCATGCCATCCTGCAAACACATACCAAATAAGAAGATAGTCTATATGCGGCATGGCAACCTCAGTTACCAACCCAAACATTCACAATTTAAGTAATTTCCATTGTTTTTAACTTGCTTGGCAAAGCTTCAATGTTTTCACATGCAATGTTTATCAAAATATCGGACGTTTTGCAAACAAAATGATAAAAGAAAAAACAAACAATGGATGACTGAATAAAGCAAAACTTTATTGATTTAATTGGCCTATAAATAGGCAAATACAGTAGGAGGTAATTGCGCAAAAGAAAAATAAAATACACAGGTTGGTAATGTGGAAATAGATTTCCATCAAGTTCTGACTCAACAATAACCCGTATATCCTCGACGTTCTTGAATACTTATGCTTTCGGAAAAGACTTATTGGACTACTTCCTATCCTTTGGGATTACCATGTACCAATATGAGCTCATAGGTCGAACACAGACCATAACCTCTCGCTTTTAGATCCCTAATTTTTGCCTGGACCGCCCTTTCGGGTTTTCAATCCACCAAGATACCCATTTTTGCCAAAGTTGCCTTTTCAGGTTTTCAACCTTGCGGGTTTATTCAATTTTTTTCTTTTATTTTCTTTTATCTCTAATTTTTGTTCAAGCCTTTTCTTGTTGTGGTTCGCCGGGATGCCATATTCTGTCTGGACTTTTCTTTTTGTGGTCCAACGAGTCTTTTTTATACGAAGTATTTTTTGGTTGTGTCTGCATTCACAAGGGATATAAAATATTCACCATCCATAGTTGAAAGCAATAAGACTCCACCAGAGAAAAAATTTCTCATAGCATATGGTCCTCCGTAATTTGGAGTCCATTTACCCCTGTGATCTGTCTGAGGAGGGAGGATCCTTTTCAAAATCAAGGCGCCTATCTGAAAACACCGAGGACACATTTTTTGATCAAAGGCTTTCTTCATCCTACTTTGGTATAAACGACCGTGTGTTATGGCTGCCAATCTCTTCTTTTCGATGAAGTTCAATTGGTCTAACCTGATTCGTACCCATTCAGCTTCATCAAGTAATACCCTTCTCTCAACAACTTCTTGGCCATAACATGCCCACCGGCGTGAATACCAAAAGAACCCTCATGAGCTTCTTCCATTAACAGGCCTGCCTCATGTTCATCAATAAAATGGAGCAAGACCATATCGGAATTCCTCTTATACAACACATCATCCTTGTTCAGTTAGAAATTACCAACTAACCTCCTCAGAGTCTTCTTATCTTTGCTGGATGCCCCAGACGAGTATTTTTTACTTTTAAAAAATCACTTGATATCATAAAACCAAGGTTTACCATCTGATACCTCTTCAACTGCGAACACGAAGGATGGTCTATCAAGACACATGATTCTGATTGCTAGAACTTCATTCCACATATTCACCTTGTACATTGAAGCTAGTGTTGCCAATGCATTTGCCATCTGATTCTCAGCTCAAGGTACATGAAGAAAATCAACCCTATCAAAGAATGGCAACAGTCTTCTGGAATAATTCTTATAAGGCACCAAGTTTTCCTGATGAGTCTCCCATTCACCCTTGATCTGATTAATTACCAACGCAGAATCACCATACACATCAAGATTCTTGATCCTCAAATCAATAGCTTCTTCTAAACCCATGATGCATGCTTCATACTCTACTTAGTTGTTGGTGTATATAAATGCCAATCAGGCAGTGAACGGTATATGAGAACCGCTAGGAGTAGTAATGGTTGCCCCGATTCTGTTACCATATGCATTGACAACTCCGTCAAAGATCAAACTCCACTGATATCCAATCTCTAGCGTCTCATCAGGCAAAGGTTCACCACAACCTTTCATTTTTCAAAAACATGATATCTTCATCCAGAAATTCAAACTTCATTGGTTGATAGTCCTCAATAGGTTGTTGAGCAAGATATTCTGATAGAACACTTCCCTTGATGGCCTTCTGGGAAACATACTGAATATCATATTCTGTCCAAACCATCTGCCAACAAGCAATCTTTCTAGTGAGTGATTGCTTCTCAAACACACACTTAGTCAGATTCATCTTCAATATCAACAGGGTAGTATGGTTTAACATATACTGCCTCAAACGCTTAGCTACCCAAGTAAGTGCATAACATGTTTTCTCCAGCATTGAGCCCCTTACTCATAATTTCTTACTCAAATAATAGATGGCATGCTCTTTTTTACTTGTCTCATCCTATTGACCGAGCACATACCTCATTGAATTCTCAAGAACTGTCAGATACATAACCAAAGGTCTTCCTGCTATCGGAGGTATGAGGATCGGAGTCTCCTGTAAATATTCTTTTATCTTTTCAAATGCTTTTTGACAGTTTTCATTCCATCTGATCGCTTGATCTTTTCTCAATAATTTGAGTATTGGTTCACATGTGACTGTAAGATGAGAGATGAACCTAACAATATAGTTCAACCTCCCTAAGAAACCACAAACCTCTTTTTCTGTTCTCGGCTCAGGCATCTCTTGTATAACTCTTATCTTGGCAGGATCAAACTCGATACCTCTTTCACTAACAATGAAACCCAGCAGTTTACCTGACCTCACCCTGAAGGTGCACTTGTTCGGATTCAACCTCAACTTGAATTTCCTTAACCTTTCAAAAAAATTCTGAAGATTCTCCAGATGCTCCTCCTTCGTCTGTGACTTCGCGATCATGTCATCAACATAGACCTCAATCTCTTTGTGAATCATATCATAAAAGAGAGCCACCATTGCCCGCTGATAGGTTGCCCCATCATTTTTAAATCCAAAGGGCATCACCTTATAACAGAACGTCCCCCAAGGTGTTATGAACGTCGTTTTCTCCATGTCCTCTGGGGCCATTTTGATTTGGTTGTACCCAAAGAAGCCATCCATGAAGGAAAACACAGAAAACGAAGAAATATTATCTACTAACATGTCAATGTGAGGGAGCAGGAAATCATCTTTCGGGATCGCTCTATTCAAATCCCTGTAGTCAATGCACATCCTGACATTTCCATCTTTCTTATGTACGAGAACAATATTAGCAACCCACAGAGGATAATTAGTCACAATAAGAAACTCGACGTCCAAATGTTTCTAAACCTCTTCTTTGATTTTGACAGCCATATCCAGTCTTGTTCTTCTCAACTTATTCTTGAACGAAGGACATTCCTCTTTGAGAGGCAAACAATGCACAACGATGTCTTTATCAAGCCCAACCATGTCTTGTTAACACCAAGTAAAGATATCCACATACTTTTAGAGCATTTCAACCAATCTTCTCTTGACATTTTCTTCCAATATAGCCCTAATTCTGACTTCTTTCTTTGTGTCCTCGGTACCCAGATTAACAATCTTGATATCCTCTTGATGAGGCTGAATAATTCTCTCCTCCTGTTTCAACAATCTAGCTAATTCCTCAGGAAGTTCATTGTCTTTGACAGTCTCCTCTTCAGCATGGTAAATAGGATTGCCAAAGTCATACCGAGTCATATATGAATCATTATTGATAGAATATGAGGGAACGAATTTGCATGAGTGATGTTTTATGTTTTGTTAAAGATGCAAAGATGAACAAAAAAACACATTGCCATTTTTAAAGATGCAAAAGTAAAATGAAAAACATGGAGCACAACATTTGAATGCAAAACATCTTTTATTCATGATAACATTGAAAGTAAAACATGTGTCGCCCTAAAAATGAGTCACTACGCCTTGGGGAGAATGCAGGACTTGACAGATGTAAAAACAAGAAAAATTACTCTTCGCGAGTGACTAGGATGACTTCCTTGAAAGACCAGTTGCACAAATCTTGGCATGGGATGCAATGGCAAATCCAACTATCCATGTCACAATCACCATCGACCTCGTCTTCCCCTATTGCATGAGTCTGATTAAAAATGACCCCAGCTCTTGTGAACTTGATAGGACCTCTGAACCTTGGCGGAGCTTGCAACGGAGTGTAACCCAATCCAAATTTATTATTCTTCATCGGCACTTTAAGAACCTGGCTGGGAACTACCAGCCTCAACCACAACACGCACTTCTTTCGAAGAAGACATTGAAACCTCAGGTTTTTTGTCCTCCACAGGAGGCTGCTTCTGAATATGAACTGTTTTGAAATCCTGACAGAGGGTCTCATGTATCTCCCCGTCAACCTTAACATACTTAAATTATGACAAGTGGCTAACCATAATGTCCTCCTATCCGCAGATGGTAACAACCCTCCCTTCAACCATATATTTAAGCTTATGATGTAGAGTTGAAGTAATTGCCCCAGCAAAATAAATCCAGGGGCGAGCCAACAAAAAGCTGTAGGCAGGTTGGATGTTCATTATTTAGAAGGTTGTTTCAAAAACTTCTAGTCCAACTTGAATTGGCAAAACCACCTCACAGAATACAGACCGTATAAATCCATCAAAGGCTCGTACTACCAAATCATTAGGCTTGCAAATCGCACACTGTGTATCCAACTTCATAAGAGCCTTCTTTGGGAACATGTTCAATGACGACCCAATATCTACTAACACATGGGAAAACAGAGAGCCCCTGCATTTGATGGTGATATGCAAGGCCTTATTATGATTCCTTCCTGCCGGTGTCAAATCCAGATTGGTAAACTCAAGACCGTTCCCTGCATTAACATGGGAAACTACCCATTTAAGTTGATTCACTGAAATCTCCTGCGAAACATAAGCAGCGTTCAACACCTGTCGCAACCGCGAAAAAACAACCAGCGGAGAAAACAGAAGAGTCACCACCAAACGTTATTCACACAAACGCAGGGAAAGGAAACAATCAAAGAAAACCTAAAGAAAGGGAGAAGAAAAGGTCATCGCAACCAAATCTTGGATTCGGGAGTCGGATATGTGAGAGGAAGGTATTAGCACCCCTTCGCATCCGTTATACTCAACATGATCCATGCTTGTTGTCTAATCAAAGGGTGTATTATCTAAATCTCACTTCTAAATGGAAACGAGAAAGGAAAAAGAAAAAGGAGACTCGATAGGACATCGCTGCCTTATGCCCACGTATTCCCTCGTGAAAGGGTAAAGTTAGAGTCAACGTAGTTCAGAAAACTATGGGTGATGGGGGGAAAGGTTGCTCGCCAAGACATCATTGTCTTGTGCCTACATATCCTCATTTGGTATGAGAAATCAGCGCAACCGTAGTTCGGCTAACTACGGATAAAAAGAGAAAAGGTTGCTCGCCAAGACATCTTCGTCTTGTGCCTATGCATTCTCATCTGGTATGAGAAATCAGAGCAAACATAGTTTGGCTAACAAATTATTAAGTGTTTTTTTATGAGTGACGCTAAGTTCCCATTCCAGCAGTTAGGGTCGATGCCTGTTTGTAGTAGAACAGAAAAGTAACATACTCTTTTCTGAAAATGAGTTTGAATAACAATCCCGAAGGATAAAAAGGTTTGAATTTTGTTTATGAGTTTTAGAGAAGTGAATTGATTTGATTTTAGATTCACATTGCACTAAAGACTATGATATAGAAACGAATTTGCCGCATATCGCCCCCAGACGAGACGTACACTAAACACTCTAGACAAGCGAGGAGAGACCCCTTACTCATAATTTCCCATAAACTTAAGGCTTACGGCACACAATGTTCATCGTATTTATTAAGTGTGTTAATGATTTGTTTTGAGATGAAAAGAAAGATGACTCAAAGGTTAAAAAGAAAATAACTAAGGAAAGTTGACTCTTAATGTTATCATGTACAATGGTCCTAAGATTGGGATAAGAGGGAAGTCTACCTAATGTTATCATACAAATGATGGACTTAAAGTTGAGGTGAAAAAGTGACTATCCTAATTTTTATCATGCAAAGGATTGAAAGCCTAATGTCTCTCCTACCTCCAACTTAATCAGAAATTAAGTGGAACTAGGAATCATAAGGGATCATGTGAAAAAGCACAAGTAAACACCAAACTAATCAATCGCAAATGGAAATAAGATAAAGACTTAACCAAGTATCAAGAAAAGAAAGAGAATAAAGAAGAATGAGAGGTGAAGAAAAAGATGTAGCAATATGTAAACAAACAAAAAGTTCACTCCATAAGACACACACATCACCCAAGCAAAAATTAATCTCAATCATACAAATTAAACATAAACAACATTTTAAGATATCCCAAAGTGCACACATGCCAAACCATACCCAAAGATTGGAAGTCAAAACAAATTGGCAAGACAAGGTGCCAATGCATACACAAATAACTTAAGGTCCAAAAAGAATCATTTTCAATCATCAAACAAAGTGAAATGAAGTCAAATTAGGTGAGAAAAAAAGGTATGGAAGTATCAACATCATATCATGTTCAACCTAATTTAAATATTATAAAATGAAGACAAGAGTGTCAAGCATACATCTCATCAATATCCAAACAATTGGCAACAAATAGCTTATGCAAAACACACTTCAAATGATCAAACATGTGAGATTAAGGTATGAATCTAGGATGGGGCAGTAGCATACAAGAAAATGTCAATTAAAATTGAAACTCAAGACCTCAAGAAGGATGCATAGGCATTACATCAAGACAAGCACATACAATTGAGCATGCATCAACCAACACCTTCCATAAAAGGAAACAATTGTTCATGTGAAGTAAGGGAGGTGAAAATCAAACCAATGACCATTAAGACATGTTAAGGCAAGGGTATAAACCAAGTATTCACATCATTCAAGTGTCTCAAACATCACTCAATCACAAGTAAATAAGAGGTCTCAAAACTAGGTCAAACATTAAGCACAAAACAATGTCACATTGAGGCATCAAGAAAAAAAATGAAAGAGGCCAAAAAAAATGAATTAAGAGGCTCTAACACATGTTATATCCATCAAGAACAAATGAGTAAAAGTTCCTAAGAAGAATAGCACAAATGCACCTCAAAATAATTCATTAATCACAAACATTCCACATTGCACAAGTATGGATCAAGGCTTAGCAAAATCAAATAGAAAATGATCAAATGAGCCACACAAATACATCTCAACACCACTCAAACCCTAACCATACATGTGCCTAAACATGGTGAAAAAAATACCTCAAGAACATGTCTCAAAAGGCATAAATTGTAAACCCTAATTTAGGAATCAAGCACATGAGCACCTTTCATTATTAATTCAAAATAAAATATTAAAAATAATTGAAAAATAAAAAAAAAATCAAAGAAAACATCTCAACATGTCAATGAATCAGAAATATATTTTTGTGTATTTTAAAAATGGATTTTACTATTAAAAATGAAATTAAAATGAAAGTATAACAAAAATAAAAAAAAAAAAAAACAAGCCAAGGGGGTGCAGAAGTAGTAAACAAGTGAACTGAAAACAAGCTAGCGCACTATTGGGACAAATATAGGGAGTGCGAAAAGAAAACTGCATATGGCCCAAGACCAACTCAGAAACAAAAACCAAAAAAGAACACGTGTGGAGGCTCATTAATCTGACTTGGCTCCATGTCACTACCAGCTCAACGCCATATCCTCAAGTCAAGGAGTCGACACATCAAGATAACTCGTCTTCTCTAGTGGTCTCGCCGGAGTTACAGAATGAAACATCATCAAAAACAACAAAACATCATATCATTCTAAAGGAAATTTCATGTAGATTCTAAATCTGGCATAAAAAATCAAAACACACAACTCTAACATCATGAAAACTCAACGTGAAAAAAAAGACACATGAACTATAACAACATTAAATCAACACAACCAACATATAAACACGACCTTTATTCTTGGAGGACTTCAAACATGACAAAAACAAATTCTACTACACGTTTAGCATGAAAGAAAAAGGTCAAGGAAGTTACCTAACAGAGTAGCTCTGTTGGCCCTCGATTTGGCTTGCAAATGAGAAGGAAATCCACAATAGTGCTTCCTCAAGCTTGAAAAATACAGAATCAAGCAACAAAATGGGATGAAACCTTTGGGATGATGAGATTCGAAGAAAGGAAGTTTCTTGAGAGGAAACTGCTTTTCTAATATGAATATCCACCAAATGAGAGTGTGTTCCTATTTTTAGGGTTTAGGAAACTTATATATGGTAGGTTAGGGTTACTATGGACCTCAAACAAAGGAGAAAATGATTTTTGGAGTTTTTGCTAAAAACATGATATCATGAGAATGAGGTACGAGTCATGGTGTGCCTCCACTTGCTTTGGATGATTTTTGTTGAGTAAAATGTCATGAGAGGGGTATTAAATGAGTGGCACGTGAGAGAGTGAGTAAAGAGCAAGTTTTGCAACAAATTCTTTTACCATTTTGATGATTGATCCAATGAGAGAGTTTTTGTAATGGATGTAAAGCTTGAATAAAGATCTACAATTTGATGTTTGAAAGAAATTGATTTGGAGTTAGGACCTTGATGAAAAATTCCTTGGAAGATTGGTCCAAAAATCTGCCTAGAAACTTGCCAAACTTGACATCTTTGATATCCTAACTCATATTGAGCATTGGCATCATATCCTGGTGGACGAGTACCAGTGAGCGGTGCCAGTGCTCTTTTCTGAACCAACTGGAACTGAAGTCAATGTTGTAGCAATTGGGAATATGGCATAGGTGGAGTCTTAAATTTCCTGTTCACCTTCGGTCTATATTGGTATCGGCGAGGAGCATTGCTCTGTTGTTGAGGCGCAACCAGAATAGCTACAGTAGAAACATGTTGTGTATAGTTTTGATGGGCCTTGCCTTTACCATAATAGGAAGAAATAGAATATGTGTCACCTTCCCTTTTCTTAGGGTTACCTGCGTACGATTTTTTACCTCCTCCAGACGAGGAACCATTTCCACTTGGTATCTTTCCTGTCTTGATTCCACTCTCAACTCATTCCCCTGCCATCACAAGATCTGAAAACCCAATTGACTTACACCCAACTAGTTTCTTATAATAAGGCCCCTGAAGTGTAGCCATGAACATATCAACGAGTTCTCGCTCCATCATTGGAGGTTGAACTTGGGACAAGTCGTTCCCCTATATTTGTCAAAGTATGGGATTTTGATCTTGGATGGAATCCTCACACCTGGGACCAACACCAGATCAGTCATGTCGAGACCAAAATCATTTTGGTTGTCATAAGCACGAATTCTTTCTTCAATCATATTGAATTTCTTATCCGCTTCAGATGGGAGACCAACATCCAGGTCACGCATAGAAAATGCGTCTTCCTGTCTGTCTTCCTCCCACTGATGGTTTGAGCTCCACCAGTTACATGGACAACACAAGCACTTCTACCACCAATACCACCAAGAATTCCGCCAGCAACACCTCTTCCCGGAGTAAGAGCAACACCTGCGCCACCTTCACCCAAAGGAATGGCAACACCAACAGTACCTCCGACCGGAGGATTGGCAATACCAGCACCACCAGGATGAACCATCCACTGTCATCGACTCTGGGAGCGCCAATAAGAGGCTGAACCAAATTCCTCAATTGTTCTTGCCTTTGGGCCACGTTCTGCATCAACTCCATGAATTGAGTCATGTGAGTCCGTACTTCCAGCAGCTCTGCTTGCATCTGATCTATAATCTGCTTCTGATTTCCTCTTATATGACACCTATGAATACGACGATCTACTATCCTGCTAAAGAAAACCAGACAAATATGAGATAAGCCAACCCATAACACCTGCTATGCACACGAGTATGAGAATGCAAATGCAAATGTCATGTTTGAATATTTCCAGGGTGTTCTACACCTTGATTCAGGTTTAAACAACAATAAACATAAGAGATGTATAGAACACTGGTAAAACTGCTCATAAATTGAATAAGAAAACCAAGTCAACACAACGTTAATGCAACAGAGATAAAATCAAATTCATAGAGTCAATGACCCTGATCGACAAGCCTGACGGTGATCAAGATAAACAGAATAAAAATGACTACAACATATCATCGATATCCACCAAGGAAAAACCTCCCCATCCACTATGATCCTTGCACTAGGCTTGAACCTCCTTGAATAACTTCTTAGTGTAGGGATTCTTCGGTCTCTGAATCAGATCCAGGATGAGAATATCTCTCTTGTGCATGATCCCTTTCAGATAGCAACAATGATCCTTTCAAGCATCTCTCCAAAGGCGTCTTTGAGCTTAGGCTTCTTCACCTCTGCTTGGAACTTGAGCTCTTCTAAGGCTAACAAAGTCTCCTTAAGCTACTTTTCACTCCGGCATCTGTGAGACAACTCTCTTCTGACCTCTCTCTCTTTAGCTTCGAGTTGCAGCTTCAACTTTTCAATCTGGGCATGGAGTTCACATCCTTTCCTCTTATGGATCGTTACTGTAGCATTCGATTGATCATTGAATTTTGAAATCTCAAGGCGAGCTCTATCCAGATCTTCCTTTCTCTATTGCAGGATGTTGTTGGCACTCTTCAGATCATGGCATATCCTCTCTATGCTCTTGATTTCATCTTCTAGTTCTTTCTTTTTGTTGGCTAGAAGTTTCGTCTTCACCTTGGATACATAGACTGCTTCATTTTGAACATGACCCAATCGAGATACCTCTATCTTCAACTCTTCATTCTCTTTATGGAGCTCTTCTTTTTCGGTCTAAAGCTTGTTACACCTCTCAATCTCCACCGTCATGGGCTACTCGATCTCTAGAGGATACATAAGTGCTTCTATGTGAAAAGGCAATCGGACAATCTCAGATCAGCTCTGCACCCATTCCATATAAGAAGGATAGGCTCTAGAATTAATCTTGCCCAATGATGGTTTCTCCCTTTTCTAAATAGTACCCCAAGCTTTCACGACTCTTCTTATTGTTTCAAGATCCTCTGTTCCTCTGTAATACAAGGATTCTTCCACTTCTTCATCTATTGGAGGATCCTTCAACGCGTACCCCAATTGTCTCCTAGCAAGGGAGGGATTGTAGTTGATTCCACCCCTTATTCCTATGAGAGACATATTAGGAAACTCACCACAACAGTATATCATCATAACCCCTAACAACCTCTTGTTAAACCAGTGGATGTCTTTAGCAGTAAGGTCCATCACTCTCTTTGACCACTTTAAACAGTCTTTAGTGTGTATAAAAGTACGCTCACGAGGTAGATAACTCATTAACCATTTATATAGAAGAGGAGTACAACAGTAAACCAATCCACCCTTCTTCTTATAGCTCTGGGAATGCACTGAATGATACAAATCACAGAGAAGAATCGGCACAGGATTTCTCATCATGAAGATCCTAATGGCATTCATATCCACAAAACCTTCTACATTAGGGAAGAGAGTAGTCCCATAAATGCACAAAGCAAGGATGGCATTGAAAGTAGTCCAACTACAAGTCTTAACATACTTCAAAGCTTCACTCACCAAGGAACTTAACAGAAAGCCAGACAAACCTCCCTTGGATTTCATATTATCCTTCACCACAGACGTGCTCAAATAAAGAGCCTCAGAAATAGCCTCAGGAGCATGAACTTCCATAGATTCATGAAAGGCACCTGATCTTTGACCAGAATATCCAAGATGAGAGAAAACACTTCCAAAGTGGGAGCCAACTAATAATCTCTAAATGTGAAACATCTCAACGAAGCATCATAAAACTGTAACAACGTGTGAATGACCATCCTCTCGTATTCTTTAATTGTATGTAGCATACCCAAAATCTTCTCATAGTCATCTTTGAATGTCTCCAAATTACTTTGAGTAGTCTTGGCAAGCAAACTACGGATCAAACCAAACTATGGCGATTAAAACTTGTAACTGATAGTACCCTTCCTACCAGTGTCCATCTTTCCGACTCTTCAAAAACAAGAATCAAAATGAAGATGAAAACCTTGGAATTACACAAACATGAATGTTAGGATGCAAAATGACTATGCAAATGCAAACATGGGATCAAAGTTTCCATAAACTCTGAATAATTGTTGTACTGCTGACTAAATAAGGATCAAAATTCTGCTTCATAGAGAAAACTGGAAATATAGAATACCAGAGTAACCATAATACTAGAATACCAGAACCAAAAGTTCACACTGATAAGAAAACCATAAAAATGGGTAGGTTAAAAGTCAAGGTTTCCTGCAAAACCCATCCCTCTCACATGTGGGTTCTAGTCTTGGACAGAGGCATCCTATGCAGGTTATCAGTATCACAGACTCTCTGGTCAAGAAATGATGATACGTTCACCATTTCTGGTTTGGCATCATCACTAATCAAGGATGCCTCAATTGACTTCCCATGAATGGTTTCCAGAGTCGTAAGCTCCCAAAGGAACACCCTAGTTACTATATAGGCATATAGGTCAGAGCATATCCCAAGAAAACCTCGTCTGAACACAAATCTCATGTCAACAATATGTATCAAGCGCTACGCATGCTAACACAATCCCACTCTAATCCTATGTGCATACTCAAGCCTGGGTACTGGGCTTATCTCTCATGAAATAATCTCTCCTAACAACGCAGTAGCAACAGAGCAATATGATAACAGTAATCAAATGCAACAATAAAATGAAAATGCAATAATATACAACATATAATGTAAATAAAAGCATAAAATAAACACCCAAAAAACAGAAACAGACATGCGCTAGGATTGACTCGCATAGGGAACTAGGGTCCCCAGCAGAGTCGCCAACTGTCGCAACTGCGAAAAACACCTGACGTGAAAAACAGAAGAGTCTCCACTGAACGTTATTTATTCCGACGAAGGGAAAGGAGACAATCGAAGAAAACCTCAAAGAAGGGAGAAGACATGGTCATTACAATGAAATCTTGGGTTCGGGAGTCGATTACGGGAGAGGAAGGTTTTAGCACCCCCTTGCGTCTGTTGTACTCAACGAGATCTATGCTAGTTGTCTAATCAAGGGGTGTGTTATCTAAAGCCTACTGCTAAAAGGAAACAAGAATGAAAAAGGAAAATAACAAAAGGAGACTCGATAGGACTTCGTCGTCCTATGCCTACGTATTCTCTTGTGCAATAGGAAAGTCAGAGTCAACGTAGTTTGAAAAACTACGGGTGAAAGAGGGAAGTTGCTCGCCAAGACATCGCCTTCTTGTGCCTACGTATTATCATATGGAATGAGAAATCAGAGCAGCCGTAGTTTGGCTTACCACGGGTTGCTTAATTTTTTTATGAGCAACGTTAAGTTCCTATTCCAGTAGTCAGGGTCGATGTCTGTTTGCGATAGAATGGAAAAGTAACGTACTCTTTCTGAAAATGAGGTTTGACAAACGATCCCGAAGGATAAAAAGATTTGAATTTTTTGTGAGTTTTAGAGAAGTGAATTGACTTTATTTGGAATATGCACCGCACTAAAGTCTATGACATAGGATTGAATACTCTGCGCTAACGATCCAAGCGTGTCGGGCACAAAGTATCCTAAGATGAGGTTAAAAATTCATCTGCTCATCTTTTCCCATGTACTTAAGACTCGTGGCATACGATGCACATTATCTTTATTAAGTGTTTTAATGTTGTTTTGAGAAAGAGGAGAGAAAGACGCACGAAAGGTATAAAGGGAAACTTGGTCCTAACGTTGTCATGCAAAATGGTCCTAAGATCAGGATGCGGAAGGAAATTCTATCCTAATGTTAGCATGCAAAAGGTGGACCTAAGGTTGAGGTTAAAAGGGACTAACCTAATCTTATCATGCATGGATTAACTCCTAATGTCTATCATACTCCAAGCTTAACCAAAAATTAAGTTGGACTAGGAGACAAAAAAGCAGCTACGACAGCACTCCAGCTCAGAACATCAATAAAATCCAGCACACAAGCAAAACAGCTTTTAACAGCGCATGTTTTCAGGCAGAAACATATGTAAAAGGAAACAAGGTAGAACATGTACATTTAACAGTATGTATGCAACACAACAACAGTGTATACAACATGTAATGCATTAAGGCAAATGCATATGGATAGGCATAAATCATGTACAATCATGTATAATAATGTAACAACACAATATCAAGTATGCATCCAAGATTGATCAATCAATAATGAACATGTTCCATCACCAAGCATAATCATGCATCAAAAGAAAAGATCAAAAGCATGCCTTCACATTTAAGCAAACACACATGAATTGCAAATATAAACACACATCAAGCAAGAGCAATTGATTCACATGTGTAGACAATTAAGCATGTCCAAATAGGCATGAACAAGTTTCAATGACATCGCATACTTAAGCACTCATCAAAAGCATCATGGACAATTCAACAATTACTCGCTTAAAATGAATACGCAATCATGGAATCAGAAACAAACATGAACATGAATCATACTTCTGTCATACCCTAAATTTGTCCTACCCATTTTCAGTTTTTTTTTTCATTTTTCGATTATATTTTGATTTTGCATTGCCCGATTAATTTCTCGTTATTTAGACACGTGTCCGCTCGCAATTGGTTGATTTTTCAGAACTTTATCTTTTTGACCAATTAAAGCATGACACGTGGCCTAAGGATGTTTTTTCTGTGAATTTTAATTCAATTATTAGTTTACTAACTTTTTCTTTTTAAGATATCAATAATAATAAATATTTTGTATATATTTTGTTTTTGTTTGATAATTATAATAATAGCAATTAATATTATCTTTTTATTAAATATCAATTTTAGTTTGTTTTTATATATTTTTAATATTCATTTAATTGTTATTGTTAATATTTATTTAATGATTATTGTTAATATGTACTTATTATTTAATTATGTTAATTAGTAGTTTATTTATTAATTTATATCAATAGCATTTGTTTTTTTTATTATTAACTAATTAAAAAATTAACAACAAAAAAAGGTCAGATTTTTAGAGAGAACGGAAGGCCCAATGGTGAGAGGCCCAAGTTCGGATGCATATATGGAGAGGGAGATCTCATTCAGAAAAATCTAAAAAAGTTTAATGTTCATCTCCCTTCTAGACTAAAACGGCCGCCGCCCACAATCTCCCACCAAACCCTAAAAAACCATCTCCCTCAGTACAAACAAAAACGGCGCCGCATCACCTCCTTTCCTCACCACCATCATTTTCCTCAATCAACAACGACAACAACGACAGTGTTTTTGATCTGTTTTGGTATCGTAAGCTTAACAACATTCACATCACAAGACCGGAGCGACGACGACGGCAATACCACGAGTTCTCTGCAACGGCAACGTTTCATCCACCCCCAGACATCAAATCTACAGGAATAGCCGCATCCTCGCGACGATGCAGCTTTCAACAACCAACTTGTCGTCGCAACGCAATAACCCAGAGTGGAGAAGACTTGATTCAACAAAAAAATGGATACGACGTCGACGTTGACATGGAGGATTTGATAGCACGTCTCGCTTGAAATATCAGGTTGGATCGACTTCGCTTATTTTTGTTGTAACTAAATTCAATCTGCAGATTGTTCATGTTTTCGTTGATTTGTTTTTGTTTTGATAAGTTTTGATGTGCTGCTGTCAATATGGCCCTGTTATCGTTGTATGAGGCTTTCGTTTGAGTTACCGTTTCGGGTTCGTTCACATTTGATGATCAATATTGCATTTTGTATGACCCAGTTGCTATTGTTATCGTGTTGTTGTGTTGATGTGCAAGCATGATTTGTTTTCGAATTTATTACTGTTAAAACTTGCGGTTTAAAAGGTTTCGTTTTTTTTTTTTTAAGATTTGTTCTTCATTTCTCAGGGCTTGCTTGTTAGACCTTTCATATTATGCCTGAGTTTAGCAGTTTCTTTTATAGTTTACATGATGGTAATGTTGAGATATACACACCCATGACGAGTTTGAAACGTTACAGTATCTTCAAAAGGTGGTATGTGGTGTCGTTGCACTATTTTCGGTAGCCTCTCTCATGTTGTAATTTAAAATTGATACAAGTTTACATAGATTTAGATGGTTGCATTCTTATTGTTCTTGCATCATTAAAATCATCATCATGATATTCATTTCCATCTCGCGCTGTTGGATAAAAGGAAATGTCCAATTATGAAGAAGAGTGTTGGCTTTCTTGTTTCCACCTTTTTTTTAATTATTTTTTCTTTTTCTTTTCATAAACATATAATATACTTCAATAATTGTAGAAAGTTACGGAACTATTATTTGTATTTTATTCTTGATTGTTTTCTTTTAATATCGAATAATGATAGGTGAGAAGTTGAACTTATTTAACACATGCAAGATAAATAGTTCTGACTAAGTTTATTTAACATCTTCAAGTCCAATTATTGATATACTTCATGCTAAATTATTCTTGATAGATTTTTGCTAAGCTAAATGGTTCTTTATTTTTGGTAAGGGCTAAATTTTAATAAACTCTCAATTTAGACTCTATAGTATCACTATCTCTCCAACTTAATCCTAATGTTTATAAATTAAAAACTAGTTCTTAAATAGTGATTGCATATATTCTATAGTTGGCGGGAATTAAAAATGAAAGTAATGGATTCTTGGGGTCTAGCACTCCTTGGGTCCTTGAAAGAACGCTCTCGAAGCGCACGCTTTAGGTTGTGTTTGTTCCGTCTTTCATTTTTTTATAAAAAAAACTCTTAATCAATTAGGATCTTTTATTAAATTAAAATGTTAAACCTTTAAAATTATACTTTATTAATAAAGTTAAAACCTTTTTGCTAAGATATTATTTTTTTTTCTCAAAACAATTTTCAAAATAATTATTGATTCATTGAGCCATTTTCACCCATATAAGTCGATTGCTTTTAAAGCCTCGTCATCAACCTTTGGTCACCATACACAACATTTTAAAGCTTAACCCTGCGCTTCCTTACAGTGATACCTATTTGATCAATTATTTCTAATTGGTCACTTAGAAGACTAACCCACATTGCTAGTGCACACGCTTAAAATTTAAATTCAAACCTCGACTCACCTCGAGTACTTTTTTCAAAACAAACTAAATTCTTGAAGTCTAGCACTTCTTGGGTTTTTGGACGATTGTTATTGAGGCGTACGCTTTAAGTAATATATTGTTTGACATTTCATCTTTTAGTACGCTATTTTGGATAAAGAAATATCATAAGGATCTAGTATTCTGTGTGATATTTTCGTTGTTCATCCAAACATTTTCCGAATGAAAAATGCGTTGTTAGGATCTAGCATCCAAATGATACCCCAATTAATTGGTTGTGAGGCCTACGACTCATTTATCAAATAATTGTCATTTCTCTTATTTTCAAATCCTATCTCGTATTCTCACTTTTCATACCTCATTTCAATCCAAATTATTTTCAAAAAACATCTCCTCGATTCAAATTTTGAAAGAAGGAGGTTCTTGGAATCTAGCATTCCTTGAATCTCCGAGTAAATAATTCTCGAGGCACGCCCTTGATTTATTATTTATTCAATTTTTCTACTTTTTCAAACTCAAACATTTTCAAACATTCTCCTAAGTCGAGTGCTCGTACGCACTCGCAAACGTTGACATATTGCACACACTTCATAATTCATCGTAGTTTCGATATTGGAGGCACCCTTAAGGACCAATATCGTTTATCACAATCCAACCCTTGACACGTTGTCAAGACGGTTCCATCTTCAACCAAAATCCTCGACACGTTGTCGAGCCGTTTTTCAAACCAACTTCCTTTTTGCCTCACATTTCATTTTCGATTCAATCTTTTCATAAACGTTTTTAAAATTACGAAAGAGGGACATTCTTAGAATCTAGCATTCTTTGAATATTCGAATGAGTAACTCTCGAGGCGCGCTCTTGAGTTGTTATTAGTTCATTCTTTCGATTTCAAAATATCCAACTCTTTTTAACCTCACTTCCGAAATAATTGAGTTCTTGGGATCTCTCATTCCTTGAATTCTTGAGTGACAAGCTCTCGAGACACGCTCTTGGGTTGCTTGTCAGTCACTCTTTCGTCTCAAACTCAACTTCCACCCTTTTCAAACCTTGTCTTTTCGTGGTTGTTACCACGAACTACGAACGCTCTGATTCTTTATTCATTCTTGAATATAAGATACGTAGGCACAAGATTGCGATGATCTTGGCGAGCACACTTCTATCTTTCTCCATTATTTCGTCCACCATTCTCTCACCCTTTCCCGTAGTCGAACTACGACGCTCTGATTTCTCATTCTCGTCCGAATAAGCATACATAGGCACAAGGGCCCCAATCCTTGGCGAGCACCCTATCCTCTAACCACCCATTTCCCCCTTAGCGTCTTTAACCTTTTATCTTACCAATTCTACCTTTAGCATCGAGAAGAAAAACAAGCAAACCTAGACAACACTCTCCACAAAATACCCTAAGAGGTTCCCGTTGAGTACAACGGACGTGAGGGGTGCTAATACCTTCCCCTCACGTAACCGACTCCCGAACCAGGAACGTGGTTGCGACAACCCTATTCCTATCCTTTCGTTTTAAGAGGTTTTCTCGATATTTTCCTCTCCCGTTTATTTGGGAAAAATAAAGTTCGGTGGCGACTCTGTCGAACCGCATTTCCGCGCCTTTCGCGCGAGGGTCGTTTCTCTGAAATGTCTCCGTGATTTTTCGAGGTGCGACAGCTGGCGACTCTGCTGGGGACATTTGCTCCATGCAAAGAGAGAATCAAACCTATCTTTTGGTTTGTGAGGAGTGTTTGTTTTTTATTTGTTTTCTTCTTGTTTATGTATTTGTTCTCTTGTGGATTTTATTTGTGCTTGTTATCTTGGTTGCCTGTTGGTTCTCGGGATGACATCATGATTAAAGCTCTACGCCCGAGCTTTGGTAAAAGCAGAGAGAACACATAGTTTAGAATTGGTAGTCGAGTAGTGTTAGTCTCCAAGGACTTGCTCCTTGAGGGCCTAGCATGAAAGCTCCTCCAGAGGAGACCTATTCGTAGATCTTGTTGTAACACAGCGAGCCTGTTGCACGACTTGATTCATGAAGGGTCCATGATTCTGGGAACCTTTTTTAGCACCAGTTCCAATAATGGTGGTCGTGTAGTGTTAGTCTCCGAGGACTTGCTCCTTGTGAGCCTAGCATGAGGACTCCGCTCAGGAGAGACCTTATCGTCATTATCGTCGTAATGCAGCCAGCCTGTTGCGTGACACTAATACGACTAGCGTCCGAGATCCTGAGAACCAAACATAGAAACCATCCCGTGAGTGGGTTCATGGGTAGAGTGTCTAGATCTTCCCGTATAGGGTCTACCTGTCAATTTTCTTTGAGCAGGAATTATGGTTATCTACCTGTTACAATTATCAGCTTCAGAGTTGTTTGAACTGTGATCCTGGATCTTGTATCTTGCATTGCATCTCGCATATCATTTGCATTGCATTTCATATATTGTGCATTTTGCATTTCCAATCCTTCAGCAGAATCTTATGTCTCCTTCCTTCCTCTCCAGTAAATCAAGCTGATTCCTCGACACCAGTACGTAACTAGAGCCAATACAAGACGAATGACGGAGCAGATTCAGCAAGAGCAAGTTATGTAACACCCCACTTCCCAAATTAAATAAAATATAAACATTATAAATAAACATCAGAGTTTTCACAAAAACTGTGGGATATCACATCACCAATAGTTATCAAAAATACTTTATTCATTATTTTCAAAATAATACAGCGGAAATTATTATTCCAACATTCTCGGCCATCCTCCAGATTTACATAAAATCTTTATTATTATAATTCACCAAAATGTGATACGTCACAGGATTTTCAACAAGTTTAACATAAACAAATAAAACACCCATATCCCGTGTTACGTATCAGAGCATCCTAAGACTCGACTTGCACACCGCCATCCAAGCTATCTATGTACCTGGATTATCTGTACTTCCGAGAAAGCACAAACCACAACACAACAAAGGGGTGAGAAAACATGATCAAAATATATCGGTAATTTAATACATGCAATAAAGGTAGTAAAACACACCAATATTCACCCCATCAACACCAATCACGAACCTATTGTTCAAACATCCATATAACATATAATAATTAAAACACACCAATATTCACCCTACAACACCAATCACGAACCTACTCTTCAAACATCCATATAACATATAATAATTAAAACACACCAATATTCACCCCACAACACCAATCACAAACCTACTGTTCAAATTACAATATAACATATTATAATGCAAATATGTAACTCAACACCATGCATGCGGTACCGACTCATTGGTTCATTCAATCGAACCTTGGACAGATCACTTACGCTCCTACTGAGATATGATCTATCCCCGACGGATCACTTATGCTCCTACTGAGATATGATCTATCCCCACCATTCTCCACAAAGGAGTACGGATGAATCACATACACTCCTCCTGACCAATGATTAATCCCACCAAACACCATGATATGTACGACACCAATGCATGACAACAATGCACGACAAACAAACTCAAGCACACTAAGTGCACACGATCCTCCTGATCACATCACCACACATTATATATATTACACCACCAATAAACACAAGCACACTAAGTGCACAACAATTAAACTCAAGTAAATAATCAATAAATCATTTCAATCGATCCATGGTTTAGTTACTATTTAATTAAACAATGACTCCCCAAAAATATTGGATATAAAAATATTTGGCAATTAAATATATTATTTATACCATGTTATAGATCTATTCAAGAGCTTTCCAACGCTTCGAACGGGGACTAAATCCGACTTACGGATCAAAAGTTATGGTCAAAATCGTCAAAACAGAAAATTCACCAATATACAGCTTTGAGTCGACGCAAACAGCGCAGAATGCGGAAAATTATATGTTTTCCATCGTTGGAGCCCTTCCGGACCTCCGATTTCAATTCCGTAAAAAGCCCCGGTTTCAGAATTTGAAATCCTACCATAATACGACAATTATAACAGCCAACAACATATTTTTAAAGATCATATCATCATATATCATATAACCATACTTTTCAACACCATAGAATTTAGGGGTTTCTATCCTAAATGTGATCCTACCCATCATACACTATTACACCATCACAATGATCATAAGAAAACCCACCCTTACCATCCAACACTGTCATCTTGCTCAATTCCAAGCTTATCACTCTTCATCCATCCTCTGCCCTATCATTACTACAACTATCACACACTACTCTAATCAATTGTTCCTTAAACTACATCTCAGAACCTATATCATGGTCATTACCCAAGCCACAGAGGTTACACAAAATCTCACTAATACTCATGGTCATTATCCAAGCCACAGAGGTTATACAGGAACTTTTCTAAAACCGTAAACCCAACCAATACCCCAAACTCACCAAAAACAACAATTCATCAACATCGACATATATCAATTCCTCATTGGTTTATCAAATACCAATTCTCAACATCAATCAACAATTATAGACATGACAACATAAAACTTCATACACCGATACATTCCTACGGGGTTAAGGAATCCCCACTATCCTATACATGTAAATACCATCCCAATCAGGTTTCTCCCCCCTTACCTTGTTAATCGGTTTGATCGATGAAAATCCTCCTAGATTTGGTCTCTTGGCTTTCTCCTTTCTCTTCCGTTCCTCCTTCCTTTGCTCGTTCTACGCTCTTCTCACTTCTCTCGTTCTTTCTCCCAACTCTCCAAATGTATCGTAAAAAAAAACCACTAACCCCTCACATTCCCTATTTTAATTATCTAATCTTAATAATAATAATAACTTAATAAAATAATATAATAATAATAATCTTAATAGTAATACTAATATAATATTACTAATATAAATAATTATAATAATCATTATAATAATAATAATACACATAGCAATATTAATAATATTATTTCACCCATAATAATAATATTAATAATAATAGTAATAATACTCCACCAATAATAATAATAATAATAATAATAATAATAATAATAATAATAATAATAATAATAATAATAATAATAATAATAATAATAATAATAATAATAATAATATTCTCCCACTAATAGTTATAATAATAGTAATAATATTAATAATAATAATATTCTCCGATATTAATAATATTACTACAATTAATAATAATAATAATAATAATAATAATAATAATAATAATAATAATAATAATAATAATAATAATAATAATAATAATAATACCATATTACTACTATTTATTTTATTATTATATTCACACCAATTCACCACCAATAATCCTCCCATATCAGGGACACCCACCAATCATCATCAAACACCCCCCCACCAAAGGGCACACCAACATATAATAATTAAAATAGTAATAAAATGACTAAATAATTAAAATGGGTGTTACAACTCTCCCCTACTTTAATTATTTTCGTCCTCGAAAATTACCTGATGGAAATAGTTCCGGATACGCTTCCCGTATCCTTCATTCCAATTCTCAGGTCACACTGCCTTCTGCAGCACCCCCCTCAAGCCACTTTCACCAAAGTTATGTCCTCCCCTCGGAGTTGTTTCTCGTTCGTCAAACGAACTAGCAATGCCTCCACAATCAAATTATTTTTCACTGGTACATCATCCACTTGATTCAATGTAATTCCTCAACGAAGACACATGAAACACGTCATGCCAATTCACAGGGACAGCGGCAAAACGATCTAACATGTTACTCCTCTCATGCCTCCGTTGCGCTACTCTGATACAACCACTGAACCCGATGCGAACTTCCGAGATTTCGAAGCCCGACCAGCACCAGTCACCGACGTGACTCTCAAAACACATATTTCCTTATATCCTCTTGATCTTCTCAGCCATCTCAAGCATAATTCTCGGTCTGAGCACAAAGCTCCCACTCAACTTACTCCAACACAGAAGAGTCCTACACTCCCTATCTCACCAAGCCATATATAGTGTCATTCCGACACTAGGATGGTAATCGTTATTATAGGTAACTCAATCAACGGTAATTACTCATCCCACGATCCACCTTGATCCAACACCCAAGCTCTCACCAATTCTCTACAGACTCAATAGTCCTCTCTGACTGACCATCAGTTTGCGGATGGTAAGCCGAACTCAACTTCAACTTAGTACCTGAAGCTTCCTGTAAGCCCCTCCAACATCTCAATATAAACCTCAAATTTCAATCTAACACAACATTCGACAGTATCTCATCCAACTTCACTACTTCCTCAATATGTATCTCATATATCCTTAACACGGAATAGTTCATCCACTCGCAACAACCCAAATTAAAATTATGTCTTTCCAATTCTTTGGAAATCTCAACACCAAATCCGTGAAAATACTACCTGATTTCCACTCTGGAATATTCAACGGCTGCATCAGACTCAACAGTCTCTGATGTTCACTCTTCGAATTCCAACAATTCTAACCAGTATATTCAACCTCAACCACTCCTCTCCTCATCTATGGTCACCAAAACAATCTACTCAAATTCGGTTACTTCTTCATAGCACCGGGATGGACACTCCATCTACCTCAATGTATTTCTTCACGAGTACTCCTACTCCCCTCAACAACATCCGGTCCACATACCCCATCACAACATATCATGGTACTATTTCCACAAACCCGACAATCCACTCTTCGACTCTGATTTATCAATTTCAACTAATTCACCAACTCAACTCAGATTTCTGCCCTCCTCGAATCTCCTCAAGAATACTACTAGTACGGTCTAACATACAAGGCTTAACTCCATAAGAAGTCTCTTCACAGACCAGACTCGCATCACAAAATTTCCCAACCGGTTCCAACTTTTTTTTCCATTTTCCTCGGTACAAGCAAGGTTTCCAAATCGAAGCATCAGCTACCACGGTATATACCGAAAACATACAGTAAGATAACACATCAAACGCACCCGATCACGACGGTAAAAGTTGACCAAATTATACGTTTCAAATATTCTGCTATAATTGAATCATCCACTGACATAAAAACCATTTTTCTCGGAAAGAGCATCTCATTAGCTCTCCAACGCTTCAAACGGGGGTCAAAACGGACATACGGTTCAAGAGTTATGAATTTTCGAAGTTTTCCGAAAAATCAGAATTTTGCCGAAAAACTGCTACGGGATTTTGCATTCTTGTCCGAAAATTCGACCGATTCAATTCCTTTCTTCGAAACAAACACATACTCATACTCACCTAACATATAGCCTCGAATTAGAATCATTAAACATGATTTCTACGACGTCCGATTTCGATTCCGTAAAAAGCCGCGATCTCGGAATTCAGCGTACAACAACAATTTCATACCTAAGAGACCATCCAACACACTTTCAATCTTCAAATATTTTAAAACCCAATTACTCCCAATCTCAACAGCAGATCTTGGAGCCTCCCATTGCGATACAACTTCGACCTTTGATACCACAACCACAATAGCTCTACCCGAGCTCACACGACCAAGGAAAACTCACATCCTTCAGCCCGTTGATCCATCAACTCATCAACTCTTGGAAGCAAACGCTTATCATTGATAGTCACCTTGTTCACTTATCCATAGTTCACCCAAAGCTTCACAAAACCTTCCGTCTGTCTAACCAACAAAATTGGTGCACCTTATGATAACACACTCAAACAAAAGAACCTCTCTTCCAGCAGGTCTTCAAGTTGACTCTTTAACTTTCTCAATCCCAATGCAAACACACAATATGGAGTCACCCATATCGGACTAGTTCCAAGAACGAAGTCAATGTGTAAGCTTTACTTCACATTCCGATAGTAAACCATTTACCTCCTCAGGAAAACTTCTGGACAATCACAATTAAGTGATAAACCCCAATTTCTCACTTTCCTTAACATTCAAAGTTTCCGTCAAAATACACACCTCAACACCGTCTTACGCCAACTCCTCAAAATAATCTCTTAAGCACTTAGCTTAACTCAAGACAATTCATTGCTCACACCACCTAAGCTTGCAAGACACGTCTATCCCATCCAACACAATCCCGTCTACTATTAACAAGAGATTGAGGGTGATCAGTTCCTTAATTTGTCAATAGACAGCCGAAAATCATGATGGGGTATAAACCATCTTTACCAAACTATAAGAGCGTAACACACTAAGCCACAACACTGCAGCATTCCGGAGAAATACCAACTTCTCCCCCACTGGAATCATTTCACTTCTACCGACAAAGTTTAAACAACAACATGTACCGACAATGTTTTTACACACATGTCGCATACCAGGGAACAACAACACTAGACAACATTGGCCGGACGGACCGACCTGCTCTGATACCAATTGTAACACCCCACTTCCCAAATTAAATAAAATATAAACATTATAAATAAACATCAGAGTTTTCACAAAAACTGTGGGATATCACATCACCAATAGTTATCAAAAATACTTTATTCATTATTTTCAAAATAATACAGCGGAAATTATTATTCCAACATTCTCGGCCATCCGCCAGATTTACATAAAATCTTTATTATTATAATTCACCAAAATGTGATACGTCACAGGATTTTCAACAAGTTTAACATAAACAAATAAAATACCCATATCCCGTGTTACGTATCAGAGCATCCTAAGACTCGACTTGCACACCGCCATCCAAGCTATCTATGTACCTGGATTATCTGTACTTCCAAGGAAGCACAGACCACAACACAACAAAGGGGTGAGAAAACATGATCAAAATATATCGGTAATTTAATACATGCAATAAAGGTAGTAAAACACACCAATATTCACCCCATCAACACCAATCACGAACCTACTGTTCAAACATCCATATAACATATAATAATTAAAACACACCAATATTCACCCCACAACACCAATCACGAACCTACTGTTCAAACATCCATATAACATATAATAATTAAAACACACCAATATTCACCCCACAACACCAATCACGAACCTACTGTTCAAATTACAATATAACATATTATAATGCAAATATGAAACTCAACACCATGCATGCGGTACCGACTCATTGGTTCATTCAATCGAACCTTGGACAGATCACTTACGCTCCTACTGAGATATGATCTATCCCCGACAGATCACTTACGCTCCTACTGAGATATGATCTATCCCCGACAGATCACTTACGCTCCTACTGAGATATGATATATCCCCACCATTCTCCACAAAGGAGTATGAATGAATCACATACACTCCTCCTGAGCAATGATTCATCCCACCAGACACCATGATATGTACGACACCAATAATGCACGACAAACAAACTCAAGCACACTAAGTGCACACGATCCTCCTGATCACATCACCACACATTATATATATTACACCACCAATAAACACAAGCACACTAAGTGCACAACAATTAAACTCAAGTAAATAATCAATAAATCATTTCAATCGATCCATGGTTTAGTTACTATTTAATTAAACAATGACTCCCCAAAAATATTGGATATAAAAATATTTGGCAATTAACTATATTATTTATACCATGTTATAGATCTATTCAAGAGCTTTCCAACGCTTCGAACGGGGGCTAAATCCGACTTACGGATCAAAAGTTATGGCCAAAATCGTCAAAACAGAAAATTCACCAATATACAGCTTTGAGTCGACGCAAACAGCGCAGAATGCGGAAAATTCTGTGTTTTCCATCGTTGGAGGCCTTTCGGACCTCCAATTTCAATTCCGTAAAAAGCTCCGGTTTCAGAATTCGAAATCCTACCATAATATGACAATTATAACAGCCAACAACATATTTTTAAAGATCATATCATCATATATCATATAACCATACTTTTCAACACCATGGAATTTAGAGGTTTCTATCCTAAATGTGATCCTACCCATCATACACTATTACACCATCATAATGATCATACGAAAACCCACCCTTACCGTCCAACACTGTCATCTTGCTCAATTCCAAGCTTATCACTCTTCATCCATCCTCTGCCCTATCATTACTACAACTATCACACACTACTCTAATCAATTGTTCCTTAAACTACATCTCAGAACCTATATCATGGTCATTACCCAAGCCACAGAGGTTACACAAAATCTCACTAATACTCATGGTCATTATCCAAACCACAGAGGTTATACAGGAACTTCCATAAAATCGTAAACCCAACCAATACCCCAAACTCACCAAAAACAACAATTCATCAACATCGACATATATCAATTCCTCATTGGTTTATCAAATACCAATTCTCAACATCAATCAAAAATTATAGGCATGACAACATAAAACTTCATACACCGATACATTCCTACGGGGTTAAGGAATCCCCACTACCCTATACATGTAAATACCATCCCAATCAAGTTTCTCCCCCCTTACCTTGTTAATCGGTTTGATCGATGGAAATTCTCCTAGATTTGGTCTCTTGGCTTTCTCCTTTCTCTTTCGTTCCTCGTTCCTTTGCTCGTTCTACGCTCTTCTCACTTCTCTCGTTCTTTCTCCCAACTCTCCAAATGTATCGTAAAAAAAAAACCACTAACCCCTCACATTCCCTATTTTAATTATCTAATCTTAATAATAATAATAACTTAATAAAATAATATAATAATAATAATCTTAATAGTAATACTAATATAATATTACTAATATAAATAATTATAATAATCATTATAATAATAATAATACACATAGCAATATTAATAATATTATTTCACCCATAATAATAATATTAATAATAATAGTAATAATACTCCACCAATAATAATAATAATAATAATAATAATAATAATAATAATAATAATAATAATAATAATAATAATAATAATCATAATAATATTCTCCCACTAATAGTTATAATAATAGTAATAATATTAATAATAATAATATTCTCCGATATTAATAATATTACTACAATTAATAATAATAATAATAATAATAATAATAATAATAATAATAATAATAATAATAATAATAATAATAATAATAATAATAATAATAATAATAATAATAATAATAATAATAATAATAATAATAATACCATATTACTACTATTTATTTTATTATTATATTCACACCAATTCACCACCAATAATCCTCCCATATCAGGGACACCCACCAATCATCATCAAACACAACCCCACCAAAGGGCACACCAACATATAATAATTAAAATAGTAATAAAATGACTAAATAATTAAAATGGGTGTTACAAGTTGCCTTCAGAGAAGAGTTGGACTCCATCAAAGGAAAGATTGACCAGATCCTGGAAGCCATCCTCACAGCCAGAAGAGAGGAAGAACAACGTGAAGCCGCTGCTGTCGTCAACAACAATGGTCAAGGACAAGGGTCTACTGCCATCCCATTGGTTCCAATTCCAAATCCTCATGGGATGCCGTTGAACTTCAATAATGCAGCCGAAGGAAACACTTCTCATCCAACCCCAGCGCCCGGAGTTACCGTTGGAGCTATCCCGCAGGCCCATCCTACTTGCGTGCAGATACCAGCTCCCCATACTAAAGATACTCTGATGGATCATTATGACGACGTTCAGAACTATCATGCTGCTATCCCCATTTCCAGTCCTGTTGCCGCTCAGGATTCAGAAGCCATGAAGATGTGCCGAGATCTAGCTGAGAATCTCCGAGCCATGGAGGGGCACAGTTCAAATTCTTTCAATGCTTTGGAATTATGCTTGGTGCCTGATGTTGTCATTCCTCCTAAGTTCAAGGTGCCCGAATTTTCGAAGTACAAAGGTCTTAGTTGCCCAAATATTCATCTGAAGATGTACTGTCGCAAGATGGCTGCCTATGCCTGAGATGAAAAGCTCAAGATTCATTGCTTCCAAGACAGTTTGTCTGGGGCATCACTCGAATGGTATATGCAGCTGGAACGTAACAGTGTGCGCACTTGGGCCGAGCTAGCCTATGCATTTTTCATGCAGTATAAGTATAACACCGATCTTGCTCCGAATCGTACTCAACTTCAGAGTATGACTCAGAAGGATGGCGAATCCTTCAAGGAGTACGCGCAACGATGGAGAGAGCTAGCCGCAAGGGTGCATTCACCTCTGGTTGACCGTGAACTGATCGACATCTTTATGGGTACATTGCAAGGCCAATACTACAAAAAGCTGATCGGTAGTGTTTCTGCTGGATTCTCTGACCTAGTGATCGTCGGTGAGAGAATTGAAGAAGGGTTGAAGAGTGGAAAGATTCCAGGAGGTTCTAACAACCAGGCCAATGCCAAGAAGCCTTTCAATGGATACAAGAAGAAAGACGGCGAAACAAATGCCATCTCTTTGCAGAAAGGGCAAGCTTCTCAACAAACTTCTGCTCCTATGCCTTATCAAGTTCCCTATTATCAGTATCCGTATGTTGCTGCTGCGCAATATGCTCCAATGCCTTATCAGCCAGCTATTCAAGAAGTGCAAGCTCAGGCTCCTCAGCAACAGGCCTACAACCAGCAAGGATATCAGTATCCTCCTCAGCAACAGCAGATGCAAGCTGCTCAACAACAACAAGGTGCTCGCCAACAGCGTCAGCAGAGGACATGGAAACCAGATAGAGTCTTTGATCGCCTACCAATGACATATGCTAGTATCTTTGCTCATTTGATGGAGAAAAAGGCTATTGTTCCAAGAGATTTGGCTCCCCCAACTGTCATTCCTGCCGACTACGATGCAAATGCTCATTATGAGTTTCATAAGGGCGCTCCAGGTCACACCATTGAGGACTGCAGGGCTTTCAAGCACAAGATCCAAGACATGATCGACAAGGATGCTATCAACTTTAATGGGAAGTCTCCAAACGTCATCAACAATCCAATGCCTCCGAACAAATAGCGTTATTCATATCAAATCCAGTCAAGTCAGAGTTCATCCCCCGAAGAAGGCCGTCATGTTGCCATTTCATATTTCACATTTCTTATGTTTTGTCTTTGTCTGTTTAAGTATTGTATGCTTTGAACAATTGTCATTCGTATTCGGTTTTCATTAATGTATCGTTTATGCATGTTTTGAATTAGTTATGTCGTATTCACTCATTTTCACTTATCACCGACACATTTATTCACTCCACTCTATTCACTGTTGTTTAGCTTGATTTGAGGGAGGATGATGAAAACGAGATACCCATAATTGCAAAATGTATGCTTTCATACAAAATCTCATCAATGATGTACATGCATTGTTTCAATTCCCCCAAACACTGGAGATATAAGGAGTTAATCCCTAGTAAACCACATCGAACCTAGAAGTAGCAGTTTCCTTCGGATATTCAAACCTTTTACACTCAACCTGGGGCAGGGTAGTGTTCAGTCAATTCAAACTCCGCACTCGAATCAACAAACAAAATCCAGAAGACGACTGTTCATCAATGACCCATGCTATGGCAGTCACAACCTTTCAACAAAATCCAAAAAAATCAAAAGCCTGCTAAGTCAAACACCTCAAAGGGGACTTAGGCAAAATCAAGGCAATCCCGATGGATCTGACAAACAAAATCAATCCATGCAAAAGTTAGGGATCAAAAACAAAAGCAAAAGAGGCCCCCGAAACCCTCAACAAAAACAAAATAAGATTCAGTGGTCATTCAAATAGGGTCACTGACATCCATCAAAATAAGGTGACTGTCATGTCGAGCAAACCTTGAACCATCAATTTTATATCGTCAAGATAAGTGTGGAGTTAATTGAACGTAGGACTGGAGATCATTAAGAAGAAGGGGTGGGTACAAATCATACTTTGAGCCTAATATCCTTTGTTTCATAACCGCGAACCAGACCACGTTACAACCCTCGAAAGACCTAATTGAGACGAGGTTTATTCTGAAAGCATACTTTCGCAAGGTTGCGTAACCTGACTCCTCACATATTTGGTAATCATCAATATTGGTGTCATTTTGCTTGCTATATGTTTCGCATCAATCAAATTAGTACAACGTCTGGGCTAACAGTCCATTCGTCCCACACTTTCACGACACCTCAATAAATGACACACTTTTTCAAAACTTACATTGAACTGTGCATTAATATTACCATTTATGAATGTACAATTTTAATTGCAAATTAGTGCTAGGTATTCAAGGACATCTCAACGAGGGGAAACCAAGGAGGAACTTGACTTTCACTAGCTTGCACGAGGCAAGATTATTTCAAAGCCCACAGGCTGGGGAAAATCATTCAACGGCTCGAGCAGGGGCATATCATCACCATATTCAGACTGGGGCAGGACCAAGTTACCCTAATCATCAGGCAGAGCTGCAACCTTCTCTGAAGCAAATTCACAGTAAACCGCAAAGTACCCAGACTTGGGGCATCCAGAGCATCATTGTCTGCTTCAATCAAGAGATCTTTAGCAAACCGCGTGTCGAGGAAATCGATCCCTCCCACCACCCAAAGTCCAATCCGCATTGGCAACTACCAAAAGTCCACCACGCTGGAGTCTCCGCCTGCATTTTCAATCACCCGTCTGCATCATATGCATCATACGCATTGCATTCATCATCATAAGCATTTTTGCATCATATACATACCAATCATATCATACCTCCCCAGCTCTTGCATCTCCGCGCGTCAGCATTTGCATTTGCACTTCTATTCGTTATGGAATATCATTTTCATCCAGCATTAGCATATGCAAGTCAAGGTCCAAGATCAATCTCGAAGATTTCCAAGACCATCATCAGCCCAGTCATGGGCATCCTCCGCAAGAATGTGGGTTTCTCCCACGAAATTTAAAGGTATCAAGGCAAAATCCAGCCCAGTCAGGGGCATCTTTTTCAAGACCATGGGTATCTCCCATGACGTATTTCAACCTCGTGGTTGATCAGATTTTCAAATCAACATACGGCCCAGTCAGGGGCATATCATTCAAGACCGCGGGCCTTCCTCATGAAGTCGTTCAACCTTTTATTGGGCAAATTCAAGAAGTTTAGTGCAAGATTCAGCCCAAGCGGGGGCATCTTCAGTAAAACCATGAGCGTTCCTCATGAAGTTGTTCAGCCTTTTGTTGAGCAAGACAAGACATCTAGACAAACTCAACCCAATCAGGGGCATCCTCTTCAGAATTCACGGGCATAACCATGAAATCATTTCAACAAAATTATGATTTCCAAGCAAGACGGTCGGCGTACCCCGTTGATTCATTTCAATCCAATCTTCCTCTTGGGTGTTCCCTAATGAGTTGTATTCAGCAAGCGTGACCGTTGTCAATTGCCTTACTATCATCCTTTTGGTGATAGTCGAACCTCGTCAGTTCAACCTAGCCTACATCCTTTTGGGTGATGGTAACCTTCAATTTTTGTTGTTCTATCATCATTTTGGTGATAGCAACCTGTGTGTGTGTGTTTCGCTCCGTCATCCTTTTGGTGGGGGTCTATCATAGTCATTAATGATAGATTGTGCGATAATTTGTTTGTGTTTCGCTCCGTCATCCTTTTAGTGGGGGGTCTATCATAGTCATTAATGATAGATTGTGCGATGTTTGTTTGTGTTTCGCTCCGTCATCCTTTTGGTGGGGGGTCTATCATAGTCATTAATGATATATTGCGCGATAGTTTGTTTGTGTTTCGCTCTGTCATCCTTTTGGTGGGGGGTCTATCATAGTCATTAATGATAGATTGTGCGATAATTTGTTTGTGTTTCGCTCCGTCATCCTGTTGGTGGGGGGTCTATCATAGTCATTAATGATAGATTGTGCGATAATTTGTTTATGTTTCGCTCCGTCATCCTTTTGGTGGGGGGTCTATCATAGTCATTAATGATAGATTGCGCGATAGTTTTTTTGTGTTTCGCTCCGTCATCCTTTTGGTGGGGGGTCTATCATAGTCATTAATGATAGATTGTGCGATAATTTGTATGTGTTTTGCTCCGTCATCCTTTTGGTGGGGAGTCTATCATAGTCATTAATGATAGATTGTGTGATAATTTGTTTATGTTTCGCTCCGTCATCCTTTTGTTGGGGGGTCTATCATAGTCATTAATGATAGATTGCGCGATAGTTTGTTTGTGTTTCGCTCCGTCATCCTTTTGGTGGTAGTGGCTGGTGTGTGTTTCGCTCCGTCATCCTTTTGGTGGGGGGTCTGTCACTTGGATTTGTGTCAGATTATGCGATAGTGTTTGTCCTATCATCCTTTTGGTGGTAGTGGCCGGTGTGTGTTTCGCTCCGTCATCCTTTTGGTGGGGGATCTGTCACTTGGATTGGTGTCAGATTGTGCGATAGTGTTTGTCCTATCATCCTTTTGGTGGTAGTGGTCGGTGTGTGTTTCGCTCCGTCATCCTTTTGGTGGGGGGGTCTGCCACTTGGATTGGTGCCAGATTGTGCGATAGTGTTTGTCCTATCATCCTTTTGGTGGTAACGGCAGATGTGTGTTTCGCTCCGTCATCCTTTTGGTGAGGGGTCTGTCACTTGGATTGGTGTCAGATTGTGCGATAGTGTTTGTCCTATCATCCTTTTGGTGGTAGTGGCCGGTGTGTGTTTCGCTCCGTCATCCTTTTGGTGGGGGTCTGTCACTTGGATTGGTGTCAGATTGTGCGATAGTGTTTGTCCTATCATCCTTTTGATGGTAGTGGCCGGTGTGTGTTTCGCTCCGTAATCCTTTTGGTGGGGGGTCTGTCACTTGGATTGGTGTCAGATTGTGTGATAGTGTTTGTCCTATCATCCTTTTGGTGGTAGTGGTCGATGTGTGTTTCACTCCGTCATCCTTTTGGTGGGGGGTCTGTCACTTGGATTGGTGTCAGATTGTGCGATGGTGTTTGTCCTATCATCCTTTTGGTGGTAGTGGCCGGTGTGAGTTCCGCTCCGTCATCCTTTTGGTGGGGGGTCTGTCATAGTCATTAATGTCAGATTGTGCGATAGTGTTTGTCCTATCATCCTTTTGGTGGTAGTGGCCGGTGTGAGTTTCGCTCCGTCATCCTTTTGGTGGGGGGTTTGTCATAGTCATTAATGTCAGATTGTGCAATAGTATTTGTCCTATCATCCTTTTGGCGGTAGTGGCCGGTGTAAGTTTCGCTCCGTCATCCTTTTGGTGGGGAGTCAGTCATCTTGTTGGTGTCAAATTGTGCGATAGTGTTTGTCCTATCATCCTTTTGGTGGTTGTGGCCAGTGTGAGTTTCGCTCCGTCATCCTTTTGGTGGGGGGTCTGGCATAGTCATTAATGTTAGATTGTGCGTGTGTGTTGCTCTATCATCCTTTTGGTGGTAGTAGCCGTGTGCGTTTCATTCCGTCATTCTTTTGGTGATGACAACCTTTTACCAGTTACTTACAGTTTACTCAGAGGTTTACATTTATCAGTATTTCAATTCACAAGCATTTCTTTTCTTTTCAGACATATTCAGGGTCTTCTTCATATCTAATCAACTTTTACCTTGAGAATGAACACTGCAGTAGTTCATTTCCCTAAGTTTAAGCCAATCAGATATGGGCATTTGTCATACCCTAAATTTGTCGTACCCATTTTCAGTTTTTTTTTTTTGCATTTTTCGATTCTATTTTGATTTTGCATTGCCCGATTAATTTCTCGATATTTAGACACGTGTCCGTTTGCAATTGGTTGATTTTTCATAACTTTATCTTTTTGACCAATTAAAGCATGACACGTGGCCTAAGGATGTTTTTTCTGTGAATTTTAATTCAATTATTAGTTTACTAACTTTTTCTTTTTAAGATATCAATAATAATAAATATTTTGTATATATTTTGTTTTGTTTGATAATTATAATAATAGCAATTAATATTGTTTTTTTATTAAATATCAATTGTAGTTTGTTTTTATATATTTTTAATATTCATTTAATTGTTATTGTTAATATTTATTTAATGATTATTGTTAATATGTACTTATTATTTAATTATGTTAATTAGTAGTTTATTTATTAATTTATATCAATAGCATTTGTTTTTTTTATTATTAACTAATTAAAAAATTAACAACGAAAAAAGGTCAGATTTTTAGAGAGAACGGAAGGCCCAATGGTGAGAGGCCCAAGTTCGGATGCATATATGAAGAGGGAGATCTCATTCAGAAAAATCTAAAAAATTTTAATGTTCATCTTCCTTCTAGACTAAAACGGCCGCCGCCCACAATCTCCCACCAAACCCTAAAAAACCATCTCCCTCAGTACAAACAAAAACGGCGCCGCATCACCTCCTTTCCTCACCACCATCATTTTCCTCAATCAACAACGACAACAACAACAGTGTTTTTGATCTGTTTTGGTATCGTAAGCTTAACAACATTCACATCACAAGATCGGAGCGACGACGACGGCAATATCATGAGTTCTCTGCAACGGCAACGTTTCATCCACCCCCAGACATCAAATCTACAGGAATAGCCGCATCCTCGCGACGACGCAGCTTTCAACAACCAACTTGTCGTCGCAACGCAATAACCCAAAGTGGAGAAGACTTGATTCAACAAAAAAATGGATACGACGTCGATGTTGACATGGAGGATTTGATAGCACGTCTCGCTTGAAATATCAGGTTGGATCGACTTCGCTTATTTTTGTTGTAACTAAATTCAATCTGCAGATTGTTCATGTTTTCGTTGATTTGTTTTGGTTTTGATAAGTTTTGATGTGCTGCTATCAATATGGCCCTGTTATCGTTGTATGAGGCTTTCGTTTGAGTTACCGTTTCGGGTTCGTTCACATTTGATGATCAATATTGCATTTTGTATGACCCGGTTGCTATTGTTATCGTGTTGTTGTGTTGATGTGCAAGCATGATTTGTTTTCGAATTTATTACTTTTAAAACTTGTGGTTTAAAAGGTTTCGTTTTTTTTTTTGAAGATTTGTTCTTCATTTCTCAGGGCTTGCTTGTTAGACCTTTCATACTATGCCTGAGTTTAGCAGTTTCTTTTATAGTTTACATGATGGTAATGTTGAGATATACACACCCATGACGAGTTTGAAACGTTACAGTATCTTCAAAAGGTGGTATGTGGTGTCGTTGCACTATTTTCGGTAGCCTCTCTCATGATGTAATTTAAAATTGATACAAGTTTACATAGATTTAGATGGTTGCATTCTTATTGTTCTTGCATCATTAAAATCATCATCATGATATTCATTTCCATCTCGCGCTATTGGATAAAAGGAAATGTCCAATTATGAAGAAGAGTGTTGGCTTTCTTGTTTCCACCTTTTTTTAATTATTTTTTCTTTTTCTTTTCATAAACATATAATATACTTCAAGAATTGTAGAAAGTTATGGAACTATTATTTGTATTTATTCTTGATTGTTTTCTTTTAATATCGAATAATGATAGGTGAGAAGTTGAACTTATTTAACACATGCAAGATAAATAGTTCTGACTAAGTTTATTTAACATCTTCAAGTCCAATTATTGATATACTTCATGCTAAATTATTCTTGATAGATTTTTGCTAAGCTAAATGGTTCTTTATTTTTGGTAAGGGCTAAATTTTAATAAACTCTCAATTTAGACTCTATAGTATCACTATCTCTCCAACTTAATCCTAATGTTTATAAATTAGAAATTAGTTCTTAAATAGTGATTGCATATTTTCTATAGTTGGCGGGAATTAAAAATGAAAGTAATGGATTCTTGGGGTCTAGCACTCCTTGGGTCCTTGAAAGAACGCTCTCGAAGCGCACGCTTTGGGTTGTGTTTGTTCCGTCTTTCATTTTTTTATAAAGAAAACTCTTAATCAATTAGGCTCTTTTATTAAATTAAAATGTTAAACCTTTAAAATTATACTTTATTAATAAAGTTAAAACCTTTTTGCTGAGATATTATTTTTTTTTCTCAAAACAATTTTCAAAATAATTATTGATTCATTGAGCCATTTTCACCCATATAAGTCGATTGCTTCTAAAGCCTCGTCATCAACCTTTGGTCACCATACACAACATTTTAAAGCTTAATCCTGGACTTCCTTACAATGATACCTATTTGATCAATTATTTCTAATTGGTCACTTAGAAGACTAACCCACTTTGCTAGTGCACACGCTTAAAATTTAAATTCAAACCTCGACTCACCTCGAGTACTTTTTTCAAAACAAACTAAATTCTTGAAGTCTAGCACTTCTTGGGTTTTTGGACGATTGTTATTGAGGCATACGCTTTAAGTAATATATTGTTTGACATTTCATCTTTTAGTACGCTATTTTGGATAAAGAAATATCATAGGAATCTAGCATTCTGTGTGATATTTTCATTGTTCATCCAAACATTTTTCGAATGAAAAAGGTGTTGTTAGGATCTAGCATCCAAATGATACCCCAATTAATTGGTTGTGAGGCCTACGACTCATTTATCAAATAATTGTCATTTCTCTTATTTTCAAATCCTATCTCGTATTCTCACTTTTCATACCTCATTTCAATCCAAATTATTTTCAAAAAACATCTCCTCGATTCAAATTTTGAAAGAAGGAGGTTCTTGGAATCTAGCATTCCTTGAATCTCCGAGTAAATAATTCTCGAGGCACGCACTTGATTTATTATTTATTCAATTTTTCTACTTTTTCAAACTCAAACATTTTCAAACATTCTCCTAAGTCGAGTGTTCGTACGCACTCGCAAACATTGATATATTGCACACACTTCATAATTCATCGTAGTTTCGATATTGGAGGCACCCTTAGGGACCAATATCGTTTATCACAATCCAACCCTTGACACGTTGTTAAGACGGTTCCATCTTCAACCAAAATCCTCGACACGTCGTCGAGCCGTTTTTCAAACCAACTTCCTTTTTGCCTCACATTTCATTTTCGATTCAATCTTTTCATAAACGTTTTTAAAATTACGAAAGAGGGACATTCTTAGAATCTAGCATTCTTTGAATATTCGAATGAGTAACTCTCGAGGCGCGCTCTTGAGTTGTTATTAGTTCATTCTTTCGATTTCAAAATATCCAACTCTTTTTAACCTCACTTCCGAAAGAATTGAGTTCTTGGGATCTCGCATTCCTTGAATTCTTGAGTGACAAGCTCTCGAGACACGCTCTTGGGTTGCTTGTCAGTCACTCTTTCGTCTCAAACTCAACTTCCACCCTTTTCAAACCTTGTCTTTTCGTGGTTGTTACCACGAACTACGGACGCTCTGATTCTTTATTCATTCTTGAATATAAGATATGTAGGCACAAGATTGCGATGATCTTGGCGAGCATACTTCTATCTTTCTCCATTATTTCGTCCACCATTCTCTCACCCTTTCCCGTAGTCGAACTACGATGCTCTGATTTCTCATTCTCGTCCGAATGAGCATACGTAGGCACAAGGGCCCCAATCCTTGGCGAGCACCCTATCCTCTAACCACCCATTTCCCCCTTAGCGTCTTTAACCTTTTATCTTAAAAATTCTACCTTTAGCATCGAGAAGAAAAACAAGCAAACCTAGACAACACTCTCCACAAAATACCCTAAGAGGTTCCCGTTGAGTACAACGGACGTGAGGGGTGCTAATACCTTCCCCTCGCGTAACTGACTCCCGAACCCGGAACGTGGTTGCGACAACCCTGTTCCTATCCTTTCGTTTTAAGAGGTTTTCTCGATATTTTTCTCTCCCGCTTATTTGGGAAAATAAAGTTCGGTGGCGACTCTGTCGAACCGCATTTCCGCGCCTTTCGCGCGAGTGTCGTTTCTCCGAATTGTCTCCGTGATTTTTCGAGGTGCGACAACTTCCAGCAATGTAAACATCACGAACAAGCAATCAAAGTAGCACAAAGGATTATGCAACATGATCATCACATCAAGAATACAAAACAAACGAATCGTGTACATGCGTTACGGAAACCAAAAGTCGCGCATCGAAGAATCACAAGCATGCCATCAAGAATGATGAAATAGATAAAAAAAACCAGTCCACATATATGCATCATAACAATCCATGAAGATTAGAAGTGGAAAGGAATCAACACAAACTGGAAAATGCACGAAAATCACATTCTGCATCAGGGTTAATCGATTAACCATTTACAATTAAAAATTGGTTAGTCGATTAACCATTTACAGTTCAAAATTGGTTAATCGGTTAACAACATCAAAATCAGCAAATTTACATTGGTTAATCGATTAACCAGTTTTGCACTGTTACTGGTTAATTGATTAACCCTGTACCAGAAGCAGATAATCAAGTTTCAAAAGCACTTTTCAGCAGCAAAACACTTGTTCAACCATCCAAATGATTAAGCAATCAATTATGCACGAAAAATACATTGAATTACAGCAATTAAACATCAATTAGATCCAACAAACATCAACATCAACAATCAAATTCAAGCAAATGGATCAATTTGTATCAAAAACCATAGATCTATATTACATAAGTTAAAATAAAGCTAGATCAAGTGTGGATCTAAAATTTACCAACCTACAAAGAGGAGGATTGCTTTGGTGAGTGTTGCAAACGAAAATGGACAGATCTAGCACAAGAAATCCAAGATCCAAAGGAATCCTAGCAAGAAACCTCAAGATCCAAGCAATGTGATGAACTTTCTTCAAAGCTTCTTCAACAATGGCTTCCAAAACTTGAATTTAGATCCAAACAAACTTCAAATGCAGAAATAAACTAAGAATGATGATGTAGTAGATGTTTAGCTCAAAAATTCACAAACTGTAATGCACAATTTGTGAATCTATTAATATGGAGCTTTGGTGAAAGGTTGAAGATGAAGATGGAGAATGAAAAAGTGAGAGAGAATTAAGAGTAAATTCTGAAAATGAGGGTAAAAATGAGAGTGAATGAGTGAGGTTTGGAGTAAATTTGGTTAAATAACCCCTAGATTAGGGATTAAATTTGGTTTGGAGTGTGGGTTAGTGAGAGGAATGGAATTAGAAATGGGAATTTGAAATTTAGGTGGAATTAGATTATGAAAATGAACCCATTCTAGATCCTTCCAATGATGCACATGTGAAATCAAGTGGTGGAAATTGATTGGAAATTTTGCAGTGCTGAAATTTGAAGCATTTTTGCAAATTTCGCCTTGGTTAATCGATTAACCATTTGATAGTTCAAATGTGTTAATCGATTAACACAAGGAATTTTTGAATTTTGGCGCCTTTTGGAGGGAATCTTGGAAAATCACCCGTTCTGAGTATAGTTTGGCCTCTGAAACTTGTCTTTTGATATTGCACCTATATAATGCCTGAAATACACTGTGAATTATCTCTTACGCTTAAAATAACCTGCTGAAAAAAAGTAATCCGATATCCGATTGCTGAACAAAATAACTGGTGAAGCCTTTGATGCTTGCTTCTTACAAACTTGCAATGAAAGAAAAGTTTGAGCCATATAAACACCTTGATCCCATGTCTTAAGAGCTAATGCCATGATATGAAAAATGCAAAATGCATAAATATAAGCCAATTATTGCTAAAACGAAAGAGAAATTTTTGGGGTGCTATACGACCCAATGTCATAATATCAGAGCCTTATTGTAAAATAAATAAACTAGATGACTTAAGAGTCCAACAAACATAAACATGAAGGAAACAATTGAAGTGGTCCTCTACAACATTTTCTGTAAAGTACCGCAACACAACTACTTCTTAGTATCAACATGAGAATATTTTGCATATAAGGTCGCATTGGAGAAACATAGAAACAAATGAGTGAGAATTCATTATATAAAATACCTGGTATAATAACAATCAAGGGCAGTATAATCACATGCATGCAACATTTACACGATCTTACAATATTACATAAAATCATACAACATTACACAACATATTGATGAATGCTTATGAAATGAACCTTTCCTATAATCGAATGCATGTGTTACTATCACTAAACTCATAGCTTATTTTCTTGAGTTCTAATAGTTTAGGAGGGCATATGAGCTACATTCTGCACTACATCACTCTCCTAGACGTCCATAGACTCTGCAATACATAAGAGGATATATAAGCTACATATACACTACAACACCCTTGCCTAAACTATACTTCTAAGAGTACATAAGAGCTACACTCGTACTACGACACTCTCCTAGACGTCTGTAGAAATGCAATATTTATAAGTACATGCGAGCTACATCGTACTACACACTCTCTGTAGATGATACATACTTCGATATAATATGATACATGATGATCAGACAAAATGATTTCCATCTGAACTTCCAAACTATATTTGAAACACATTAACATCGATTACCACATTAGAGTTTCCACAAGGTTTATCACACATTTATTCTCAATTTCCACATTAGGGCTCCACATTGGTTCTTATCGAACATTCATCATAATTGCCACATTAGAGATTCACATTGGTTCTTATCAAATCTTCAACATAATTGCCACATCAGGACTTCATGATTTACCACACATGTACTTTGATTTTCCACTTTAGGCTTCACATTTATTTTATCAAAATATTGGAATCATGTCCTAAGAGTGTTCTCATAATCATTCATCATTCACAACATGACTCATACCAAGTATTTTATCAAAATATTGGACTCATGTCCAAAAGTTAACTTCATAATTATTCATTAGTCATAGTGTGATTCATACATATAAACAACATGAAACCCTTACCTCAATATAGGTATTTGCATTAGATTTCTAACGCATCTAACTGCACCTCAATCTGAGTTTTCAAACTCAAGTTATGAATTTTTGAAATTTTCAAGACATGTAATCACATACTGAACTATCAGTAACCACATGCTAAACTATCATTAACCACTTATCGAACTAGTAGTAACCACATACTGAACTATCAACAACCACATACTGAACTAGCAGTAACCACATGCTGAACTATCAATAACGACATACTAAACTAGCACTAACCACATGCTAAACCACCAATAACCACATATTCAACTAGTATTGACCACATACTGAACTATCAATAATATGGACAAATTTGGGGTTCAAGGGAAACCCCACTACCCTAAACACAAAAATACCGATATTATAGAATAACCTCTCCCTTTACCTTGTTATTGCATAAATTCCTCTACGAAACTCTTAATAATGATGACAAACTTCCTTTGCATAATCTCTATAGCGATCTTTTTGGCAAATTGAGGTTTTTCTTTTAGATTGTTAGAGAAGTAAGGTTTCTTTGGAGAAGAAAAGAGTGACTAGGTTTTTTTAATTCTTTTTCTCATAGAAATAGATCTTTTTCTTTTGTTTCCCTCCTTTTACCTCTTTCCTTTACCTTTATGTATTTCCTCATTCTCTCTCCTTAAAATCAGATTTTTATTTTCTTTATTTCCCTATTTTTTCTCTCCATTAATTATAAACTATCAAATTACTCCCAAATAATAATAATAATAATAATAAAAATTATAAAAATACGATAAAGTTGAAATGAAAATAATATTATTTTAATTAATTTTGGGTGTTATAGAACCAATATGGAGTTTAAGTTGACTATCCTCCAAATCAAACTGAGGTTTTACACGGGCTGACCATGAATCGAACCGAGATATTTATCGGGTTGATCTTGAACCAACTGAACTTTTATACAGGCTGAACTTAGAAATTGAGTGATATTTTATACCAAGCTAATATCAAACCGATATAGCTTTTGACCGGGAAGAGCTCAATAGCCGTTGTGAATATTTTCCCTTGGTTATTCTTCATGAACAAAAAAAAAGAGCTTTTGTGTAATGATTGAGCTCACTAACCAAACAGAGACTTATACTTTTTCTCAAAAGATCTTTTACACTAGTTTAACTCCAAACCAAAATGATTACTTTTTAAGGAAGAATGATTTACTCAAGAGAAAATATTACTCTTGGTAAATTTAGAATAAAGCCATCACCCAACAAAAATTCCTCACAAAATTCAAGAACACTCTCAAAACATTATGACTTAAATATGTAAGAAAAAAAATGGAAATGATCTTAAAGAGAGATAGTCAGAGAATAAAAATGAGGTGTTTCACATTTTTTAGATGATTTGAAATGGTAGAGGACCTATCTATATATAGGCCAAGAAATTGTTTCCATTAGAAAACTGTCCATGGGACAATTTATTGCTTAGGTACTTGGAATAATAGATTATTGTTGCACAAATTGTTTGGATAAAAAATCATTACTATTCATTAAGAAACTATAATAATAAATTATGGAACTGAGTCTCCCTCATTAATCAATTAGGTATTTGTTCGAACCAATTAGACAATTCAAAAACTTGTTCTAATAAATTTAATAGTTTCCAATTCAACCAGCTAGGCTCCAAAAACATTTTCTGTTTATTGTAATTTAAAATTGAGATGTCTTTCTATATTTTAAGTGTGTATGTGTGATCTAGCCATTATACTTCCAGAAACGCCCTTGCATTTTTACAATACTCTGATCACTTAGACGAGCTTTTACATTTCTTCTCTTTCGCACTCTGAATCTTTAAATCCTTTTGCTAGATATACCAATCATATAAGCACTCCACTTGAATACTCTTATGGATGAGTCTTGAGATATCAATGGTGATCTTAAACACTAATTCTTTAGCTTGATTAAGAGAAATAGCTTAATCAGCCACTTTGTGCTTCTTTGACAGCTTGAGCTATCTTTAAGTCTTGCTTCTAAAGTTTTCATCATCAAAACCAAAACATCATAAAGGGTAAGAATTTGCTTCTTGAGTCTTGCTATTCATGAGCTTTATCATCTTGGATCATTTCTTAATTATACATAGAAGCACATGATTCCACATTCTCCCCTTTTTTGTCGATGACAATGCATCTCTTAGGGATAAGGTAAAAGACAAAACAAATAGATAAAATTTGGAATTGTTAAACTCTCTATCACATGAGTAGATAGTTTATTTTACTACCCTTAAGAGTATACTTCTCTGTGTGTGTGTGTGTGTGTGTCTGTGTGTGTGTGTGTGTGTGCGCGCGCGTATGTGTGTGTGTGTGTGGGTGTGCGTGTGCGTGTGCGTGTGCGTGTGCGTGCGTGTGTGTGTGTAATAAAAAGGGACTCTGATATCATTACACTACCATGAAAATGAAACCCAAGTTTCTAAAATTCTATAAAATTGTGTAAATGACAAATACTTTGTCAATTTAGAAATATCTGATCAATTGTTTGATGATTAAAAATGAATTACAATCCTTTGCAGATAAATAAAATGAGAGATTGAATATTATAAACTTTAAAATTGAAAATGAATGGAATGAGAATGAAGAAGATCCTATATATATATATATATATATATATATATATATATATATATATATATATATATATATATATATATATATATATATATATATATATATATATATATATATATATATATATATATATATATATATATATATATATATATATATATATATATATATATATATATATATATATATATATATATATATATATATATATATATATATATATATATATATATATATATATATATATATATATATATATATATATATATATATATATATATATATATATATATATATATATTTCAAATTCTTTCAAAAGGAAATAGTATCTCAATAAATCCTTCCAATAAAAGATAAACTTGACAATTTTATAAGTGCTTCAGATATTCTTTCTTTGTCAAACAAGTATTACACACATTTATTTTTCAAAACTTTGCTCATGAAATTAAATATTCAAAATATTTGATTGTAATTTAATCCCCTTATTTTATCACACTTAAGTAAATAATCCTCCCATTCAAAACGCGAAGATTTTGTTCCCTGGATATTTTTTTCGATATTTTTTATCGGAATTTTGAAATTTCTAATATTTTTTATTAGAAAATATCAAATTTCCTGTATAAATGTGAGAATTTTTTGAAATGCGAATGTGAATTTCGTTTTTAGTATTTAGTAAGAGTGAAAATTTTGAAATAAAAGTAAAATTTGATTGATAAATAATAACAAGGACATTTTTGAAAATTTAAAATTATTGAAGGTGTCAGATATAAGTGGAGGTGGTAAGTTAAAATTTCCAAAAATTACAATGGATACAAATTATGGGCTCAAACTAAACCTGCAACAAATGCAATAACTGATAGATCAAATAGCTCAATTTTAAAATCGGAAGACTATTTTAAGGGTGGTAAAACAAAGAGACTAAGCTTGTTATAAAAGTCTAAGATCACAACACATAAAATTGATGGATAGTTAACATATATATTGTATAATTGTAACAATTTTACTGTCTCTCAGCAAAATAGAGAGAATGCTAACCAAATACCAACTACCAAGCATACATAAAACTTTAAGCATGAACATAATTGTTATTGGTACATATTTTTTTTTTCCCTATCATAATCACATAGGTATGTTGGATCATCAGATTTTAACATAACAGTGTGACCCTTAATATAATATAGGTTGTATGTATATATAATTGGTAAAATCATGTTCTCAAAAACATGCAAACCAAGAGTTTCTGATTCCATTGGCCCCTTGATGTATGCTTTTATCACTCTTGACATTCTATGTTGTATTATTAGTGATGTTGCATCTGCAAGAAGTGTACATTTCCTCTTGCACCATATCATTTACATCTCAAGTATTAACATTTCAACCAAATCAGTTTAACATATGACACAAACCATTGTCCATAAATAACAAGCTAAAACTCTCAACCAAATCAGTAAAATCACATACATTTTTACAATGGTTGTAGTGTTTTGGGCATTGGCTTTAGCAAACCTGTGCTATCCTCTAGCTTCGATTAGTGCTCAATCACATGCAGCTGCACCATCAAAGTGGTTAACCACAACCCAATCTGCACCCTCGACATTGCCGAGCACAACTCCGTCTACAACTTCTAAATGGCCAATTGCAACTTCACCATCTGTTGCCAAACAACAACCTGTTGTGGCAGCAGCAACTCCTGCTAGTAGTACAAAGAAACCATATGTGGCAGCTTCTCCTACTTGGAACAAACCCCCAACCACGATCACGGCTGCAGCACCTTCCAAATTACCAACCATAATAATCCCAGCTGCACCTTCCAAGGCACCAGTTCCAAAGGTCACAACTCCAACGTCGCCTTGGACTTCACCGATACCCAAAATCACAACTCCAACCACACCTTGGACGTCACCGATCCCCAAAGTCACAACTCCAACCTCGCCTTGGACGTCACCGGTCCCCAAAGTCACAACTCCAACCTCGCCTTGGAATTCACCAATCCCCAAAGTCACAACTCCAACCTCGCCTTGGACGTCACCGGTCCCCAAAGTCACAACTCCAACCACGCCTTGGAAGTCACCGGTCCCCAAAGTCACAACTCCAACCTCGCCTTGGACGTCACCGGTCCCCAAAGTCACAACTCCAACCACGCCTTGGAAGTCACCGGTCCCCAAAGTCACAACTCCAACCTCGCCTTGGAAGTCACCAATCCCCAAAGTCACAACTACTCCAACATCTGCTCCTGTGAAGTCGCCAGTTCCCAAAGTTACATCCCCAACATCTTCCCCTGTTAAGTTACCAGTTCCAAAAGCTTCAACTCCGACATCTGCTCCCGTGAAACCGATAGTTCCAAAAGCTACAACTCCGACATCCACTCCCGTGAAACCACCAGTTCCAAAAGCTACAACTCCGACATCCGCTCCCATAAAAGCGCCAGTTCCAAAAGCTACGACTCCGGCTTCAGCTCCTGTAAAACCATTAGTTCCAAAAGCTGCGACCCCGGCTTCTGCTCCTTTGAAACCACCAGTACCAAAAGCTATCAGTCCAACATCTGCTCCTTTGAAACCACCAGTTCCAAAAGCTATCACTCCAACATCTGCACCTGTGAAACCAATAGTTCCAAAGGTAAAACCTCCAACATCTGCACCTGTGAAATCACCAGTTATACACCCTCCAAAACCCGCTCCTGCAAAACTGCCGGTTCCCAAGGTTACACCAGCATTAAGCCCTAAAATCCCATCTCCTAAAAGCCATCCACCGCCACACCCACCCAAAAAAGCACCCGTTTCTCTACCACCCGTTTCGCTTTCACCATTACCATTGCCACCGGCTTCTTTACCACCAAAGGTATCCCCAGCACCTGCAAAAGCCCCAAAAGCACCAGCACCAGCCAAAGAAACACCAGCACCAGCACCTGCACACAAAAAGAAAGCACCAGCACCAGCCCCAGCCCCACATCACAAAAAGAAAGCACCAATATCGTCACCTGTTCCTTCCCCAGCAGTCATCCCACCATCACCTGCACCAACGCCTACAATAGACACACCATCATCAGCACCATCCCCATCCCCCGAAGAGGACGCGCCACAACCGCCACCCCACAAGCACAGGAGAAGAAGACACAAGCATAAGCATAAGAGACATCACACACAGTCTCTAGCTCCCGAACCTACAACTTCAACGATCATCAGGAGGAGTCCTCCAGCACCACTAGCTGATGATACCACTCCGGTGGATTCAGATGAAACACCATCACCAGCACCAAGCCCCAATGCGGTAATATCCTTTTCCATAATTCCATTTCACTTTATGTTACACTAATATCCTTCTTTACCAAATCTTGTGATTTTATGTTTCACAGAATGGTGCATCATCATACCAAGGGCAATGGACAAAAATGCTGTCAACTGGTGTACTTACTATTGCCATTTTGTTATGTGTCACTTGAGCACCTGCATCAGATGCTATAATACCAGGCTCATATGACAAAACATGGATTCACGCGAAGCGGTTATTTGGTTTGCGAAAATATTAAACTATTGCATATGTATGGAGTTGAATGATGACAAATTATACACATAAATTATTAATTTTTTTTTATCCTTTTGTTCTTTTATTGTATTGTGGCCTTTGCTCAAACAACTTTAATGATATGAGATTTTGAGTTATCACGAAATGCAAAGCAATATCGACTTCTTGCAGACAATATTATTATTATATTTTACTTAACATAAAAAGAGAGTAATGTCAATAACAAAAAAGAAGAGATGCTACTAAGATATTAAGTATCATTACACTTTTTCATTAAATTTTTATTTACTGTTAATGAAAATTGTGTATACATATGTGGATGATGTTCCTACAATCCACTGAAAAAAATAATAATCAAGTTGATCGAATGTTACATCAACAAGAATGAGGATAGCTACTCTTCTCCATGAAGTGTTGGAATCATCCAAATGCCAATTGGCATTATTATTAGTCTTCTTCATCCTCCACCTCATGAAATGGTAGTGGCACTGTCTTCACTGCTCTAAACTTTCCAGCATTATTTAGATGCTCATTTTCCAATCTGAATCAATAAAAAATTTGTCTTTTATTGAAAGAAAAAAAAACACTTGAAAGTGATGTATCATATGCAAATGCTACAAGTATCAAACAAAAACAAATTATGCATTTTGTGTTGTCATAAGATTCTGTATACCTGTAGAAATTCCATAGTCCTCTTCTAATAACTTCAAGTGCTGCTAGAAATAAGCTTGTTACTCTATAGTCAACATTTTCAAAACATGAATGGAGCACAGTTTGCAACCAAGCAAGCCTCATAGTAATATTTAATACCTGCATAAGCAAAACATTTCCATATTTATATCAGTCACCAGACACACATTCAATCTGAATAGTCGGTACTACATGGTATTATATAATCTTATGTATGTGTCAATATTGTGTCAATGTTTGTCTAATACAAAGTATTAGATACCAGACATGCATTCAATCTGAAGTGTCACTACTACATAGTATTATAATCTTTTGTACGTGTCAATATTGTGTCAATGTCTTATACAATGTACCAGATATCAAACACGCCTTCAATATAAAGTGTCGGTACTACATAGTATTATAATCTTATGTGTGTGTGTCAATATTGACTCAATGTCTCATTCGCTGTATGTGACACTAGATGTGCCATGCCTTCATTGTGAAGTGTTGTACTATATAGTACTATAATCTTTGTACGTGTTAATATTATGTGTCTGATACACGTCTTCAATCTGAAGTGTCTTTACTGATTAGAGAGAAAAATGAGAGGAAAATGGTATGATTTATGTACCATGGAGAAGTAGTAAATGGCTTTTCTTCTTAGCATTAATTCATTTCTTAACCAAGGATTCTTGGAGTTCATTTGTAGTAAACCCCAATCCTTAACAAAGTCCCAATACAATTGGTACAAAGTTGCAACACTTGACATGATCACAACAACACATAACCATCCAACACTTTTATCTTTTTCATAAGCAACTTTAGCTCCTGCAGCTAACATAGCTGAAACATATTTCCCTAGATTGATAAGGTGACTTGTCTCTCCTTCATCAAACCATCTCCTTGCACACTAGAAACCAATTAAAGAACAACAATTAGTTCTCCACATTTCTCAATCAAAATTCGACAACGACTTAGATGGTTAACACAATTCAAATATGTGGTTAATTGCGTTTACAAGATAGTTAATGAATATAAAAACGTGTCGCAACTGAACGTAATTAAACACGATTTTTTTTACCTGCATTGCTCTCCAATAATATGGAAGAAAAGACACTGCATAAGCAAAATCTCTATAGTTTTTCACTCTCATGCAATATCCATAGTCTTGAGTCTTGAAGCTCCCAGTTATATAGTAACATGCCACAAACTCTAAGTTCCTTAGCATTGGAACCTAAAAAGAAATTATGTATATAATTATTATTTTCTGTAAAATTGCAACAAATAAATGTACTTTTTGTTAAAACAAAATAACTACCTGACTGCAAAGTTGATCAGCCATAAAAAAGTCTAGCATCACAACCTAGGAAGAGCAATAGAAAATCCATTGAGATTATGACCAAAACAATAGAAAATATATTTGTTTTACTTTTATGTCCTTTTTGTAGAATTAACATGACAAGATTTTGTACCTTATAAAGGGGTGACCATATTATGTTCCTTATCACACAGAGGAAGCGGTAACGACTTGACCGATATATAATGTTGAAGGGGCAAACAAGTAATAGTAAGAAAGCCTGCGCGTGTAATAAATAAGATAACATGTTACGTTTCAGATGAGAATATCTTATACTCTGATGAGATATGATTGAATGCATGTGTAAAACTTATTTCTTTAGTGTTAAATGTGCATTTTTTGAACTCGTAACGATGAAAATGATGCGATGTAAAAAATCAAGAACTTACGAGAAAAAGTAGGCCAAGAAGGATTTGAACTTGTGCATAGGTATACCCTTTTGTGAGTAGAGTCAAATGAAAAAACAAGACTCCAACCACAGCAGTCATTGACATTGTACAAATCAAGAACACATCTCTGTACTTTAGTTCCTTAGTCGGAGCCATCTCGAAAATAAATTTGTAGTTAATACGAGTCTTTCTCCATGCGAAAATGTTGCATCCGTAGAGGAAGAAATGTAGAAACATGAGACTGAACACACTGCATAATCGTAACAGAAACATATGACTTATTTCCGGCTCAAGTACTATGGCTGATATAACATATATGAAACAATGTTTTAAAAATCAGACCAGAGATCAAACCGTGGTTCAATCCGGTTAAAACAAACTAAGAACCGACCATGGTAGGACCAATCGACTGGTCTGGTTTTGAAAACACTAATATGAAAATAATGTGATGAAATTAAAGTCCTTTAAGTTACCTAAGCACAGGGTAGACAGTTTCCATGTATAGCGAATTTTGGTGTCTTTTGTAGAGTCCGGTAAGATGAGCCATTAAAACATATCCAACAAAAAGTGCCAAAAAGCATCCAGTAAATAGTCCTGAGTTTATAAGAAAGATTCAGTTAATTTTGTAAGTAACTTGCTATGAAATTTGTCTGTAAATCCTAGTTCAACTGACAAAAATCGATATTGCTAGATTAAACGTCAACATTAAAGTTTGAATCCTGACTCTCATAGTTGTGTACGTCTATGTAGTACCGACACTTCTGAAAAATGACGTGTCCGTGTCCGTGTCGAACACCGACACCTACACCGACACTGATAATTACCTTTAATTTATTCATTTTTCAAATTATTACTGGTGTTGCTGTATCGGTGTCGGTGTCGTATTTGAAGTGTCCGTATTTCATAGGTGTACACGAGTTTCTAATAATTATGACCATTTCGTCGATGTATTAAAAAGAAAATCTTTTGTCAGTGTAACTCTATTAAACTCCATAAGTTTCTACAGACAAATTATGATATTTTACACAACATTTCTATGACATTAAAATTTGTAAAATAGGAGATATCAAATATTTAAAAAAAAAAAAAGTGATCAAAATTAAAAAGTCATGATGTTTAGAAAAGTGGGATCAGTTGAGGAGCTAGTGACTAAAGGGGTCCATGACTCCATTTTTGTGGTTTCTTTGGATTCTAGTGATCACAAAGCAGACAAACCTAAAGGCTCCTAACCACAATGATTCACAAAAACAAACACAAGATAAAATAAAAAAAGGCTAAAAGTTACTCACCAATGAAGAAAGTTAAAGCATGTGATTCTTTTTTATGATGAATTGGTCTAAGGTATTTCATTGCCTTTCTATGATCATCTTTAGCAAAGTTTTTCACAAACAATTCCTCCACTTCATCCATGAACTTCACAACCTATCATTTTTAGGACAAACAAGTTCATAAAGATGGTTAACAAAGTCCAAAACAAAACTAATCTCTAAAAGTTGCACACATAATTAATATGAATTTCGTAAAAATATCAAAAGTGTAAAAGTAGATATTTAGACATGAAACATATGAGTTTTGGCCACTTGAAATTGTTGGTAACACATTGAGTTGCAAGGATAACTAGTGGCCAACATCTCAACATGATAATATATTCTTCATTAAAGATTGACATGATTGGGTTAAGATATCTTTGTTCATGGTTTTGATTTGTGTGTATTGCTTACCTTGTCTGAGTTGTTGAAATATGAACTCTCAACTACTTTGAGATAGATCGGAAGAATTTGCTTTTCTGTGACCTGAAAAATGGAGAAACCATAAGCAGACGAAGTAGTAATAACTACTAAAAACTCACACACACACATTCGTGAGTATCAGGGTTTGAAGCCTGACGATGACATCCAACCTAACAATATCAGATTTTGTACGATCTGTACGATCTAATTCACTTTACCTTATCAAATTTCTTCAAAATCTTTATAAACGCAAGCAGGTTCAAGTTCCTAAAACATCAACGTGATGAAGCAAACATGGTTATCTATCATATCAAATTCAACTCTTAAATTAAGTTCATTATAGGAAAAAAAAGCTAAATTATACCTATAATCATTCAAATATCCTAAGCCCTTATAAAGCTCAATGAAGCCACCTTTGATCATTTTTTCAGCATGATGTAACCTTGTTTTGTTAAGATGAAGAACACCATTTTCTAGATTAGATTTCTTTGAAGATTGGTTGAACAAATCTTCCATTACAAGGTAACTAATTTCTGATAAAGTTTGTGAAGGAGTTGTCAAAGGAATGTTTATCTTCACATTCTTTCCTTTGGAGCTAACAAGATGGCCAGATAATGTCCTCAATTTTCCATCTACCCATTTCAAATTCATTGATTTTTCATCTTCATTTGATTGAGTAAAGTCTTCTTCTATTTTCTCCAAATCACATGTTTGTTCTCTGCTGCTCCTAACAGAGTCATCCTCTGTAGCCAGAATGCAAAGTATTAGATTATTCACATGAGAAATAATTTTAAGAATGATTAGAGTTTTATATATCACTCAAATTTATTGATATTTATAAATCAATAATTTTAAAAAAAATATGTTTAATGTTCGGTGTGTTTCTGAATCTAACACAACATTAACACATTTATTTATATTTAATTATTTTTATTTTAAAAAATTATTATTAATGTTTATGTGTCGTGTTGGTGTCAACATCATGATTCGTGTCTTTGTTAACATTTTCTTAATTGAGTCACTCTAAACATCAATAATAATTTTTTTAAATAAAAATAATTAAACAACTCACATATGTTATAAACACACTAAATGTTCACATTGTTGAATTTAAAAAAGATAAGGTTGATAACATACCACTACTAGAAAATGTGCATGAGACAGATTCTTCCTCCTTAGAATATTGAGAAGAACCCCCTTTACTTTTCTTCTCCATGAATGCAGATTTGAGCTCAATAAGAATATCCATTTGTTTCTTCAATGACTCTCCTCTATCTAGAAACTCTTTCTCCTTTGTCCTATAGAACTTATTCACCTTGTTAAGATTTTGATCCAAACATGCAAAAAATTCCTTAGTAGCATCGGTGTCAGCAAATTGTTCCAACAATTGTGTCTCATACATATCACTTTTACTTGTGGATGAAACAAGCTTCCTATGAACCTATAAGATACAAAACAATAAAATTAAAAATAAATCACGAGTCGAATACATAACACAAATAATCTTAAAAAATATTAATATTCATAATCTTATAAATGAAAAGCTTACTTGAATTGGTTCATGGTCTCTTTGTTGGTGTCCAAATAAAGAGAATTTTCGTAGTAACGAAAAGGGCGAAGATATCATTCGTTGATTGTTCGGTTCATTGTTGATATTGTTAAGAAGATGAATTCTTTTAATATCCTTCTTAAGTTGGCAATAATCTACAAAAGCTTCTTTCCATTCAGGAATGAGCTGTCCTTCAAATTGCTTAGAGAATTTCACCATTTTTCTCTCTTTGTTTCTATGAGTGATGATGAGTTTCTTTGTTGATGAGTGTGATGAATGGAAACACAAGATGATGTTATATATTGGAAGAAAAAAAGGAGTTTGTTTGGCTGATATGCTGGTTCTGATGCTGTAAAGCACAATTCTATAATATCCTTAGATACTTTATGCTTCAAAACGATGGAATTAGGATGATATGGTGGCTAGTTTGTGCCGGAAAGTGACCGTACCGCGCCACCGGATATGATCACTTCACAGCCAACATATGTTCTCATCAAGATTCTGAAAGGGTGTTCTGAATTTAAAGTGATTTGGATTGGACACAAATTCTACTATTCAAAATGCATGCATGTAGAGATAATGACCATGCATTATTTTTTTATATGTAAAAATTTAGACAATTCGAAAATCACATGTTCACGAGGATCTCAGACTCAAAAAACACAGACATATAGACGTTTTCAGACTCAGAGAACCGCAAACAAAAATTTTTAAATACGATTTTCAGACTTAAAGAACAGACTGACTTAAAATATTAGAGATTTGAGTAAATTTCTTAGCCTAAGATGAAACAAAATCATTAGAGATGAAGTTGTTGTCATATAAAGATGGCCACATATTATTTTAACAAGCAAAAGTTACAAAACCATTTTGAGAAAAAGATGTGTTACTAAAGAATCAAATGTATTTTTGATTTTGGATAGATTTTACATGTGATAGTGTTCAATATGTTTAAGTCAAAAAATTAATCATGCTTGTAAAGCTTAGCTCATTGGTTAAATTGTGTATGGTACCACATAAAGGAGTGTTTTAATTAGACCAACTTGATTTCCACTAATTATTGTTGATAAGTAGAAAAAGTTTCAATTATTTGCATGATCTCCACTTTCATTTTGCAACTTCTTTAATTATTTATTTGTTTTCAATATGTCCACTATAATATTCTTGGTTGGAAAAAAAATGAGTGTGTTCTATGTATATTTTGATGCTTGATCAAATAATTTCAACTTAATAATATTTATAAAAAAAAAGAATTTTAATTTAAACGTATAATACACTTTAGTATATAAGTAAATGTTAGGCTATTTGATTATAGAATTACAAATTTAACCAATATTTGATGTGTATGATATAATTTGATTAATAAAACTTAACATTTAGAAATTCATATTATTTCTATACTTAAATGTAAGAGTTTTTTTGGGGGTCCTTTTTTATATGCATCTTTTAACTTTTCATCTATATTAGTTATTATCTTACCAATATAACACTATCAATTTACTTTTTTTTTCTTTTTATGTTATATATATTTTTTACAATATGCAACATAGTTTGTAAAATATTAATTATCTATTTAAGAAAGAGTAAATTTGTAAAATAATAAATGATAATATAAAATATTTTTATACTATCAATTAATAAGAGACATGTATCTTGTTAAATTACACATTTATTTTTAAAATATTATCATCATATGGTTGAATATTAAAATTTTATTGAATAATAATATAAAACTATTTTATATCGATACTTTAACCTCAAAACAAATCAATACACACTATTCATTCCTCGTCATTATTAATTTGTCTAAAATTGATCAGAATAATGAAGATTAACTAAATAATGAGATTGAAAAATCTGATCTAAGGTCGGACTTATGATAGACCACGAAGACTAAATAATGAGATTGAAAAATCTGATCTAAGGTTGGACTTACGGTAGGCCATTAAGGCTACCGCTTAAGGCTTATTTTTTAAATATTTATATGATTTTCATTAATTAATTTTTATTTATTTATAAAAAACAACTTTTTAAATTATTTTTATATTAATTAAATAATAGCATTTATTAATAATTTTTATGATAACAACAACTATTTAAGATGCGTAGTGTATAATGGATTAATTAAAAAACTAATATCGTCTTAAGAATTTGGAGGCACTTGTAGATTTACTATGGTTTAGCTGTGAAAATAAATGGAGGGTCTTATTTTGTTATTGTTTAATCATAATCAATATTTTGATGTCTTTTTTAACTATAATTTGATCGTAAAATAATTTGTGTCATATGCAGTAGTTTACTTTGCACGCTTTCAAAAACGACACTGTTAAAAATCATATTTATAAATAATAAACTTTTAAATTCTCTTATATAAAAAATAATTGAAATTGAAATTTTCTTTAAAAATTTTGGTAACTTTTTTCAGTTATAATTTTTTTTAAAGAATGATAAATGGAGTATTTAGATATGTTGATTTTAATATCAATAAAAAATAAAATATTAAATAAAATAATTTAATGATATACATTAATTTAAAACAAAAATATTTGTATAATATTAAAATATTTAATTTAAAATTTTCCTCAAAAATCAATATATGTTAGGCTGATCCTGCCTTATTTTTATGTTAGACCGACGAGTTGGCATGTCAAAATTTTGTTAAAAAATATAAAATAAAATGTACGAAAACAAATGCAAATAAGTGTAGAAAAAAATATAGACAAGTAAAAGAAATTGAATATGTACACAGTAAAACTAATAAAAATATAAAAATGGTGGTTATTCATTACACCGTAAGTATTTCTTTCAAATTTTATAAATGTTCGAAAATATTCTTGTCTGAATGCTAACTTCTAGGCACACCTTATACTATGTTGTTCATATGATTTCACTCAAAAAATGACTAAAAGGGTTTGAGGGAAGGTTAAAACTAGGATACTATTACCCGTAAAAAAAACTATAGGTATGTTCGTAGAAAAAGATAAACTTTGAGTATTTCTGCGAAATTTGCAGCGAAAAATAATTTGTATGAAATTCCAGAGTAAATTCCACAAGACATTCTAATGTTCAGAAGTTAACATTCAAATACATTGTGTTTAATTTTGTACTTCTGATGCTATTACCTGTGAAAAATACTTCATGTATATTCACAAGAAATGTTAAATAATTGCAAAATCTTGTAATAAAAAAATTACAAATGGAATTTGAAAATCCGCAGGGTCTGTCCGAAAGATATATACTTCTAAACATGACAACATGGTATTTTTGAATTTTCATAAATTTTATGAAAAATATATAAAATACATTAAGGAATCTCCATGATTTAAAATCTCGCCTCATTCAGTTTTATGGCGGGTTCACCTTTAAATTTTTATCAATTATTTTCTATAAAAGGTAAATATAAAAAATAAAAAATGACAAGTTAAGAAAAGTTAAATACGTGATTAATGAGACCAACAAAAATATAATATTTGCTATATTATCCAAAATTCCATAATAGTTAACAAGTCAACTAAAATAAAAAGTAAAAAGGGTTCATTGATAGAAAATAATATTCTCACGGTAAATAATTTTGATTCTTTGTAATTATATTTATGTTTATTTGCAATTACTAATTTTTTTTTAAATAACCTATTTTTTCAAAAAAAAAATACATATATAACTTAGATTTCAAAATAATTAACAATATAACATACAATCACCATGCATGCGCTATATGATATGACTGAACCAATGTTCATTATACCAAGTCGCCATATCATATGGTGTCACAGTTGAGATCACATGTACCAAGTCGCCATATGGTATGGCGCCACCCTTGTACCGTGCCCTAGTCTCCTGAGGAGGCGCCATATGATATGGTGCTTCAGTACAATCCCTTTTTTTTAATGATGTGTTTTTAATTGTTGACTGAGTTTTTTTTTATCATGTGTTTTTCAAGGGTAGATACGTATCATATGGGGACTATACTATTTCATTTTTCTATAAATAAGACTACACACTCATCTGTTACTTCACAACAATTATCACTAATAGCCTTAACTCTTCACAACAATTATCACTAATATTTTCAAATCAATCTACAGTGTTTGCATTTCTAAATCAACGTTCATCGTCATCGTCATCATCATCGGAGGAACCGCTTCCAACATTTCCAATAATGAAAAGAAATGCCCTAGTTTATTTTTCAGAAACAAAGCATTTGATACATGGTTCAAACGCCCATAAGAGTCTGTGGAAAATGCCATTTCCACTAACACAAGTCCCGTCTGGCATATACGTCGACAATGTCTCCAAGATGGCAACAGTCCCTGGAGAATATTGTTTAAGTGACACCAAGTATTTTGGAAGTTCTTTGTAAGACTCCTCCCAATTTTCAAACACCGTTTCAACCGCCTTAGTCCTAGCTATACATGCTTTCTTATACGAAGGAGTATAGTTGTATATTTGAACCATATGCGAGATTATGGTACTCACCTTCAAAGAAGGGTTGTCGCTAATGTCTAACAGAATTTCATTGCATATCAATTGAGAGCTAAGTTTGCGATGGTTCTGCATTGGATTCGTGATTATACAAGTGTGTTATGGACCCATTGACCCTATCTTTCATGATTCAATTCTCTTCCGGAAAGAAGATGTTAATCAAAACGGGCACACCTCATTACAACAATAGATCTTATACAGAGTCGAATTCGTTCGATCGACTTTATAATCTGCTGATAAGTCCATGTAATATTGTTTTATAGCTTCGACACAATTTTCTTTTGTACGAAAATTGTCTCCCTCTTTTAATACTCCTTCTGTTTGCAAGTATGAATTGTAAAAAAATATCTGTTGATGGTTCATCTTCACTTAAGTTGAGACTTGTCATGTGTTGACGTGGGCAATAAACATGACTGACTGGTAATATGTCTTCCTCGTTGTTTACCATGTCATCAACAATGACTTCTTCTTCTTCTTCTTCTTCTTCTTCTTCTTCTTCGTTGGAGACCAGAGACCCACACGTTTCACCTTCCTTTTGGTGAATGCGTTGTCACTTTACAATATGTCTACATGTTACTTGGTCTACACATTGATGGTAAGGCCGTAAACGGCAAAGTTGGTGTTAATAACCAACTTTGCAAAGATTTACTGGGCACCCCTCTATGTTTCGGAACACCTCAGCCACAACGTGAAGGTCGACCGAGGGGGCAAGGTATTAATTTGAAATACCTAAGAGAACACTACAATAGTATCGTGTTAAACGAGGAATCCACCGAGTATGAGAAGATACTTAAAACTCGGTGTTATATTATGATATTATTTGGTTATTTTTTATTTCCAGAAAGTACTGGAAATAGTGTAAATATTATGTATTTACCATTGTTGCATAACATTAATAAAGTGTGCACATATAGTTGGAGTTCAGCTGTCATCGCCTATCTATATAGTTCATTATGTAAAAAAAATCTTGTACTTTTTATGGCTGCGTCTATCTCCTTCAAGTGTGAGGTTGGTCTAGAATGTCAAAACTGCCTTCTATCAACCGGAATCCACTCATATTCCTCTACACAAACAAGTAAGTTTATTTTTAAAAATCAAAACGTGTATACCAACGATGTTTCTTTATAACTAGTTTATTTGTGAAATGTTTCTTTGTAACTAATTTATTTGTGTCTCTTTTTCTTAGGTAGTCTGTTCTGGGAATGAATTACCAACGATGTCCCAGGAACTCAATAATCGTCTACCGTAACCTTATAGAACACATTGGGCCAGACGATGTAATTTATCTACCAACGATGTACCATTACTTTGTCTATTTAATTACCACATCCTTGTTTTTCTCATCAAAACTATTGTTAATGTAGTTTGTCTGGATGTCGTACGAGGGTCTCGACCATCAGCTCAACGCCAATGATGCTGCCACGTGAACAACTAAAATACCTATCATTCAGTTCACTATAGTGGAGATGCACCAAAGTGATCGGGTGAAATTGTTGTTCGGCAAGCATCAGGATATTCCAGTCGCTCCGACGTCTTTGGGAGACTGACATCAACTTAGGGTGGATACACAATGGAGTGTAAATCATTGGAAAGACTTTGCAAAAGAGATGTGTCTACATTGGAAGAATTGACATCGACACATATTAACCGACCCTACTGTGGAAGGGGCTAGACCAAGTTATCAATATATGATTTGGTTTAGGTCGGTTACAACATCACAGTAATTTGTTTCTGAGCCAACATATTTGATTGACCCACGACAACGTGCTTCTTCCTCAAACACACAACAAGAATCCAATTTCCAACATCAAACACCATGTTATACCCAACAACCAAGTATGCCCACCCAATCAATCTTCCAAACCCGCAACCCATACATGCCACCAACCCAATCACAACAACAAGAGTCTTACCTGTACCGCCAGCCTCCCGACACCAACACCACTTCTGCCTATAGCCCTGATAAATCTTTTGACCCTACCCCATCCAACTATAGCCCTGATAACTCTTTCCACCCCACCCCAGCCCACTATAGCCCCCCACGAATGAACATACAGTCTTCCTACCATCAAAATACCTACCCACTTTTTGACTACCAAACCCCACAACAACCATTGCATTATTTCCAAAACGATTCGATGTACCAATTCGGCCAACCATACCAAGCACACCCAACCCAACCTCCCTGTCCCAACTACAAAAAATGGGCATGGAACTGAATTACGGAAGCGTCGTTGGCAGCATCCCCCCGGCTATTGGGGACAAATGCTTCAAAATTTATCTGATACGCCGGGACCATCTCAACAAATACCTCTTCCACAGGTCAACACGCAAAGGCCACATACACCTCAACAAGCTCGTGGTATACGTCGACGCTGTGTGAATCCATCACAATGTGGAACCGGTGGACGTTTTGATAGGGCTGGTCATTGAATTTTTTTTCCATCTGTTGTACGCTTTTTTCGCTTTTTTATATTACAAATATTATAATTTAATTTTTATTTTAATTATTTAATTTTTTTAAAATTTTAGGTCATAATTTTCTACAACATAATAATAATTAATATAAAAAAATTAAAAAAAGGGAACACTTGAGGCGCCATACGGTATGGCGCCTCCCCTGAATGCAATAATTTTTTTAGGGCAAGGGCTACAAGGTGGCGCCATTTAAAATGACGACTTGGTTCAATGTTCAATGCATCAGTCATTTCATATGGCGCATGCATGTTGAATGTATGTCATTTAGGTCATTTTTTTTGAAATCTATGTTATATATGTATTTTTTTTGAAAATACAGGTTATTTAAAAAAAAAAATCGCAATTACTCTTCTAGATTTAGTTGTACCTATTTTATTTTTAAAAAATCCCATATTCCACTGATACGTACCCCCTTTGGTTTTGCTTGCTGTTTGTTTGTGGTTTGGGTCAAGCCCAACCGACTTTTCAGGCTACTGCACCCGTTTTTTTACTGCTGTAAACCCCCTGTTGGCAATTTGTGTAGTTTTTTTTTTGTATTTTTGTATTTTTGTTTTAAGAAATAATTTGTATATATGTGAATACATTTTTTTTTACTATTTTCTTTTAGGAGGTTATAGTATATTTCTTTTAGAATTAATATTTTACATGTATATATTTTATATAGAGTATATATTATATTTTTCTATACATATTTCTCTTAAATTTCTTTAGAACTTAATTTTTCTATTAGAAGTTTATTTCAATTTTAAAAGTTGATTTTCTTCTTCCCATTTTTTATTGGGCTTTTCATCTCATTTTCATTTTGTAGGTAGATGACGACACTTCCGTAAACCGTTATTAATCAAATTGTTGATGGATAATGTAGGATCCGAGACCACTTCTTTCTCTCCTCATTTCTCTTCTCTTTCTGATTTTATTTTTGACTTTCTTCTATTTTGGTCCGTGTGACACAATTCAATTGGAGAATGATTCTCAATATCATTTCTCTATCTTGTCTTTGACACGGAAATCAATCGACCTCTTAAAGTTTGACTTCTCTTATAAGTCGAACTACAACGGTTTAGCGTCACATTGATCCCGATTCTACACGTCATCATCAAGGATCAAAGAGGAAAAGCTTGGAAAGGAAGCTAGCATGCAAAGTCAAGGGTCAACGGAACCACTCTGTTCGATAACATTGTTTTTATTTCATCTCTTTCATCTCTTTTATTCAACCGTCGAGTGTGGTGAGCTGTTAGCGATAGACACGTGGAAAATGATGAGTGGGTGGCTTCCTCTCACTTGTCTAGAGTGTTTAGCGTATGTCATTTGGACAATATGCAACACATTCGCTCCTACGTCTTAGGACTTAGCGTGTTCGTCCCGATCCGAACCTCTTCTCTCGCATCCTTGCGATTGAGCTCCCTTTTCTCTCGCCCCCGTGTGATCGAGACCCGTTTTCCGTAGTTCGAACAACTACATATATATATATATATATATATATATATATATATATATATATATATATATATATATATATATATATATATATATATATATATATATATATATATATATATATATATATATATATATATATATATATATATATATATATATATATATATATATATATATATATATATATATATATATATATATATATATATATATATATATATATATATATATATATATATATATATATATATATATATATATATATATATATATATATATATATATATATATATATATATATATATATATATATATATATATATATATATATATACACTTTTGATCATTATCAATAAAACTCAAAGATTGATTTTCTTCATGGTATCAATAGTATTTCAATAAAAAAATCCTAAAAATTCCTTAACCTTTGTGTTGACCAGCTGCCACCCTCTCTTCCCTATACTCACCGCACAACCGTCCCTTCAACACAAGGCCTCTTTCGTGCTTCCGTAAGGTGCACCACCACCTCCTTCCGCAATTCCACCCACTGTTGCATTCAGCAACACTCGTGTCTCCTTCTCTCACATCACGCTGTGTCTCTCTCTGTCAATCATCATGTATTCCTATTCCGGTGATGAGTCCGAGCATGTTTCTACCAAGTTCGACAACACTACTAAGTCGCCCTTCTCTTCCAATAGACATGAGTTTCACCCAGACCTTGTTGTCATTAACATGAAAAACAACATTATCTTTGTGCTATAGATGGAGAAAGATCATTACACCATGTGAGATGAACTTTTTGAAGTTCATGTTGTGCTCACAAAGCAGTCCATCACATCATTCTGCAATCAGGAAAAGAAAAACTTGCCTCCACTAATGTTGATTTTGAAATGTATTCAACCCTTGATTACATAATGCTCCAATGGATTTGTTCCACCATCTCTCTTGATCTCATTACCACTATTTTGGAAAAAGGGGTCCACCACCATGGCTTCCTGGTAGCGTTTAACTATTATTTTTTAGGACAATCAAAACTCTTGTGTCGTTGCTCTTGAGTAGGACTTCTAATCTACCCGCATGGAGGATTTTGCTAATATCTTTGCCTACTACCAGCGTCTCAAGTAGTGTTATGATCAATTGAAGAACGTTAGAGCACTTGTTAGCAATAATTATTTAGTCCTTTAACTGGTGTCTGGTCTTTTTGAGCCATGTCATGGGGTTGCTACCCTAATTTGCCAAAGCAATCCACTGTCATCAATTCTTTCAAGATCACTTCATGCTCATCTTAAAGGAATCTAGTTTGGGAAAAATGCACAACACTCGATCTCACACTGCCTTGCATATTACTACTCAACGCAACTTCGATGACTCATCTTAACAGAACTTCAATCATTGTTAGAACAACCGCACATGACCCGGCCGAAACTGTAACAATCAGAATCGCAACAGAGGGCGTGGATAGCATGGTCGTTCATGCTCTAATGGTCTCCCAACAACAGCTCCCTCTTGACCCTTCCATTTATGGCTGTAGTGCCATCTTAGTCACATTGGGGATTGAAACCTCCTCCTTGGGGTATACCTTTTTGTCCTTACCCTGCATCTCAACGGACTTGCCCCACTGGACCTTCGAAGTAACCAGGCATTCTAAGTTAGTGCCCTTAGGCTCATACTACCATATCTTCCCATCTCCCATTGATATATCCACTGCTATGCACACCATGTCCCATAATCCTCTAGACAATGTATGCTACACGGACATTGGAGCTTTGTACCATACAACATCATCACAAGGTAATCTCTCATCTTATTCTAATTTGAGTCACTTAAATCAGAAATTGATTGTTAGAAGTGGACAGGGTATTCTAATTCAAAGGTCAAGTCACACAACTTTAACTACATCTCACAAACATAAACCCTTAAACCTTAACCATATTTTACACACACGCATACACACACACACACACACACACACACACACACACACACACACACACACACACACACACACACACACACACACACACACACACACACACACAAACACACACACACACACACACACACACGCATGCACACACACATACACACACACACCAAATTATTAAAAATTTGATTTCCGTGCAACAACTCACTACTGACAATAATGTTTATGTTTCCTTTGATCCATTTGGTTTCTCAATATTTGACTTTCAGATGAGGATTTTTCTCATGAGATTTAATATCCTTGGTGATCTCTATCTTGTCACCTCTCCCTCTCACTTTGCTAGTCTTGTTTCCAGTCTCTAGCACAATCGTTTCAACCATCCTAGTCCTTGTATTTTACAGTTTCTTCATAAAATTAAGTTCATTAGTAGTGAACATTTGAATAATAAGATAATTTGTAGTTCTTGTGTGTTCGGCAAACATGTTAATTTACCTTTTAATTCGTCCAAAAATGTTACTTTAATGCCATTTGATATTTTACACAGTGATTTATAGACATCACCGATTTTAAGCTCCTTTGGTCATCGATTTTATGTTTTATTCTTGGATGATTATTATGATTTTTTGTGGACATTTCCTCAAAGCAACAAGTCTCATGTTTTTGAAAAGTTCAGCTCACTTTCTAATCAAATTCGAACATAATTTTCCCAAACTGTTAAATGTTTTCAATATGATAATGGGTGTGAATATAATAATTCACTATTTCATAAATATAATATTGATATTGGTATTATTTTTTCGTTTCTCTTACCCTCACACTTTATCACAAAATGGCAGAGTATAACGTAAAATACGCACTATTGACAACATAATTCACACTCTTATCACTCATTCATCCGTCCCTTCCTCATTTTGGTATCACGTGTAAAACCCTACTTCCCGACTCGATAAATAGTTAAATAAAACATGTATACATATATATTTTCCACGTAGGTTGATACTCAACTTCAATCAAACATTCATGAACCACATGATAATAAACCTTGATTCATTTGATAAGTAGTAGAATTATGAAATAGTTGGCATAAAAAGCCTTAACAACAATAACTTTGAGAAAAAGATATGCAATATAAGTAAACAAATAAAAGAATAGATCGTCCCCTCATGTTACATATCGGAGTGACTCCAACTATAAGATTTGATTGATTCAAAAACAACAAAAAAGGGTGAGAATAAATTCAAATGATAAACGCTGGACAAAACAATCAGGATAGATTCACACATCACAGACTATACAAATATAAAATATGTACCACAATATCATGTATTCACATTTCACCCAGATAAGAATCATACTCATACAAATCCATACAACAATATAGTAAAGATTATAGACACACCCTGTCTGTAAAAGATCATGCATTTAATGCATCACCAGTAGTTCTCACTCAAATTACTCATCTCATAGATTGTCAGCAAGCATGTAAAACAAATCACGTAATTAAACTTGAATTTCACAACAGCAACACCATATCAAATACATACCCACACACATCACTCAATCATGTTAAATCATTTTAACATTGATTCATCATTAAGTATGTATAATAATTCACACTATTATTCATACATTCACACATTTTACATACATCCACACATCAAACATGTCTAATCATCTCACAAGATACTACCATAATGTATCTGTGTGCATTAATTCAAGTCACGAAACTCAAGTTATGGAGAAAAAATTAAGTGAACCAATCTATTACACTCAGGAACCAATCTATTGTTCCCAACTCCATCTTTCACTGATTTTTCACGTCTCAAAGGGGACTAATCGATTACACTAGGTAACCGATCAATTGTTTTCTACATTCTAGAAAAAAAACAAAATTTTAAAAGGAACCAGTCGACTATATTCTTGAACCAATCGATTGGTCCAAGCATTTTGTCCCCAAAATTGTAGTTGTAACAAGTGAATCGATCGATTGTTCCAAGGGAACCAATCAATTGTTGTCTGGAACTTTCTAGAAATTCCATGTTTAACTCGTCTTCTTCATCCTCTATCCATTATAAACCCTACCCAATCATGTTCTAACATGTCCAAGAGTTTTATAACATGAACCTAATAACATACACCAGTTACATGCCATTAAACAAATCACACTACACATATTAATCATGTATTCCATCAATTAATCACAAAAATTCAGAATTATATTCATGTTATAAAACCCTCAATTTTAAATCAAACACCATGCCTATGAGTAATTTAACACAATTAATAATCACCACATTCATAGAGCATGAATTTCAATCAATTCATTGCATAACACAACATCACATTCACGAAGTTCATCAAACAACCAATCAAAAGAAAAAGGAAGAAAGTTCTATTGAAGGTTAAGAGAAACCTTTATACCATTTAATGGTTAAGGCACCCTTAGATGAATAATCTCTCCTACCTAGTAAATACATCAAAAGCAATCTCTCAAGTAATCTCTAAGGTCCTCTCCTTCAAGCTCTAGCTCTCATCTTCTTCTTTTTTCATGTTCTAACAAAAGCTCTCCAAAAAACCCTTATTTGTTATAATTTTCTAAATGTATAAGATAACCTAATTAACTTCTCTTAATTCAAATTTTGGCACAACTCAAACCTGATTTCTCTCTACTAGCCACCCAATTCCCATTATTTACACTTTTTACCCGCCTCTTAATATTCTCTCTATTTTCTACTAACTTTCCATTATTTAATTAATCAATTCCCACTAAAACTAATTAAATCAGCAAGATTTACCACAAATGTCGATATCGTCCAAACATGTCATAAATCACATAAAATAATTATTTAAATAATTTAATTAATAAAATCAAATAAATAAACAATTAATTAAATCGGAGTGTTACAACTCTCACCCACTTAAAGAACTTTCACCCTTAAAAATTACCTGATGAAAAAAGCTTTGGATAAGACTCTCTCGTCCTACTCTCTAGCTCCCATGTCACACAACCACTAGTAGGACCTCCCCAAATAACACTTACTAAAGTGATCTCCTTACCCCGCAAGTGCTTCACTTCTCGATCCTCAATCCTTAACGGCAAGGTTACAATTGTCAAGTTCTAATTAACTTGCATATCATCCTACCAGATCACATGAGATAGATCAGGAATATACTTCCTCAAACGAGACACATGTAACACATCATGAAGATTCGAAAGATATGATGGTAACAAAACTCGGTAGGCCATCTCTCCTACTCTATAAAGAATTTGAAATGACCCAATGAAACACAATGTAAGCTTGTTAGACTTCAACAAGCATCCAACACAAGTTACTGGAGTAACTCTCAAGAACACATGATCTCCCTCCTAGAACTCAAGTGTTTTCCTCCTCTTGTCATGTTAGCTCTTCTGACGACTCTGCAAAGCTCTCATCTTCTTTTAGATCATGTTGATCTTCTCACTAGTCTACTGAACTATCTCAAATCCAAGCACAATAGTCTCACCAGAATCATACCAACACAAAGGTGTCCTACACCACCTACCATACAAGGCTTCAAACGATGCCATACCAATACTAGAATGGAAAATTTTATTTTAAGTTAACTTAATCAACAATAAGTAATTATCCTAGTTACCTCCCTGTTCCAAAACACCTGCTCTCGACAAATCCTCTAAAGACTGAATAGTCCTTTCGGTATGACCATCTTCCTGTAGATGATAAGCAAAAATCGACTTCAACTTAGTACCCATCACATCTTGCAAACTCTGCTAAAACCTCGATGTGAACCTCAGATCCTGTAGCGGGGAAATTTATGAGTGTAAGTTATTGATTAACATAACTAAAATATGCAAGAGTCGCCACCGCACTTTTATTTTATCCAAAAAGAAAGTAAAAATAGCGAACAAAACCTAAACAAGTTCTAAAACAAGAACAAATAAAGAATGGGTAAGGGGGTTAGTTACGTGATGGAAAGGTGTTAGCACCCAAAACGTCTATAGTACTTTATAGGAGCCCTTTGAAATATCTACGCTTTTTGGTTTGAAAAAGTTTGTTTGAAATGAGATTGGGGAGATGAGAAGAGAATTATTTTTAAATATTTTTGTGTTTTGAGAGACTTATCGCCTCATGCCTACGTACCCACAAAGTGCAATATAGGATCAAAATCCCGTAGTTCGTGGTACAAATAATAAAAACTTGTTTGTTTTGATTGATTTTAAATGAAAGACAAGTCGTCATTTTAAGGAGAAAACTACGACTAATCACCAACAAGTATAAGACAACATTTGCATTACCTAAAGATGGAGGATTTTGCTTGGATTAAAATCAAAAAGTCTATCACTCAACATCTAAATGGAAAATGTCAACATATTAAATACTTTGGGGAATAGGATAATTATATCTCACCTATGGAAATGACTCATGTCTAAACTTTATGAAAAGTTTTAAAATGAAAAGTCCACAAAGACATAAAAAGTTTGAATGAGGTGAAGTGTTTTTTATATCTTTTTTTGAAATTGGTCAAAGTATGATTAATATTGATTTACATTTATTAAAGAAAACCAAGTTTAAAAATCACTTGACAAAATTTAAGGTTTTCATAATGAAAGTGGTTTTAAGCTTGAACACAAGAAGGTTTTTGAAAAAGGGAGAAGATTTTGAAAATTTATGAAGGGAAGGAGATGAAGTGACTACCGTAGAAAATAAAATAAAAGCTAGAGATAGTAAGGATCTAACCAAATTGTAGCACACTTAATGGCAAGCCAAATAATAATTTCATCCATCTTGAAGCATAAGCAAATAAGCAAGCCAAATAAAGGGAAAGATTCATAATACTCCAAGCATAAGAAAAGAGACCTAATTCTAAGTCCAAAGGTCCAAGAATAGTCCAAGAGGTCTAAGGTCTAAGTCCATCCATGAGCATAACCACAAAAATTAAGAGCGCCAAGTTTTTTAGAGGTTTGATCCTTTACTAATATTTTGAACAAGATATGGTCCAAATGGACAAAAGAAAAATGGCAGAAACATAAACAATAATATGAGATGAGATGATAATAATAGAGCATAAAAATAAAAGAGGGATAGGGAGCAAGAAGAAAATATAAACAAAATTAGTACAATAATATTGTTAGTGAGTTAGTGATTAATTGTTAGAACAAATGATCAACGATGGTTAACTCATGCACTTAGGCCAAAGTTAATGAAGACTCATTAGAGGATTGATAAAATCAAAGTCTCATAACAACAAGTTTCATAAGTGATGGACCTAAGACAAATAATCAACCATACTTGGACTTTTAAACATAAGTTTGAGCGATGAATGATCATTTTCCAACTATGGGATAATTTAGCGCTATGTTAAGAAATCATAATCGAGTTTTGTTATACCTCAAATTTTATCCTTAGATTCACTGATCCCTTGTATATCATTGTAGGATAATCATCCATGCATAGCTAACCGTTTTATCTAGTTGTGTTTGTTTTGTAGGTTTGTTGAAGAAAGTTTGAAGCTCATGAAGACCATGTGTGTATGCCCATTAGGATTCTATTCTTTTAAAAGTTATGACTGAATTCATGTGGATATAAAAGAAGGATATGCCTTTGTCCTTATGGTCCCATAGTCAATATGGTGTCAATGCTTCTCTCCAAGGTTGCTCCAAAATTTTCTAAAGAGGAATAAGGCTTCCTACCCACTGATCTCAAGGATAGATGTGTGAGAACTAGATGTGATTTGGTGGCATGTTGAATTACAAATGGTGTTCTCATTTCCAAAGGCCCTAAAGTATTAGTTCACGTGACAAAGTGTAGCATAGTCTAAAGGTTACTTGATGTTTCAGCAAGATGTTTTCTATTATTCCTTCGAGAGGGAAGTGCTTGAACCGTGACCAAATTGAAGCTTGGAGATAACAAACTCAAGAGTGTTTCAAGTGATGTTAATTCTTGGGCATTTATTTTTCCCTGAGTTTTGTCTTGCATAACCTTCTTGAAACTCCAGTAATAGAAGTTTGTCCAAGGATCATTGTTGTTTTAAAAAGATATGAGTTTATGGGCTGATGTAAAGTGGTAGGTATGAAATGCAAATTCAATATCTATGTAAGTTCTAATCTTAAGGTGTCCGAGGTACAAGGGGTTTCTCATTTGATTTCCACTTAAGGTGCCCCTTTTTTTAGTTCTAATCTATAAGAAAAAGAATAATACACCGAGGGAGGGGGAGGGAAATCAGTTCACAAATAGGAAAATACGATTCAAAGAAGGGGAAATTTACAGAATCTCATTCATGAAAAAACAGTCGATCGGTAGAACATACATACAAGTATTACAGAGAGATGTTCATTCAACAACAAAAACTTCACTCCTTAGCAGAAAAATATGTTCACTAGTTCATGTTTTAAAAAGATTCATCATACGCAGAAGTAGAAACATGCTAGCTTTACAAGGTTAAAGCTAATAACGACTATATATATTCATGGAATAGAAACGAAATATGCATTGCAAACACACTTACGCGAAAGAAGCAAGAGGAGGGACGAAACTGGTGGCTAGCTCGTGTCGGTATTGTTGTTGAAGTCGCGTCGGACAAACTCCGATAGGTAATCCCGACCTTCTTTCCTTTTTTCCGTATGCTTAGACATTCAATTGTTGATTTTCGTTTTTACCTTGCGTTGGAGCATTCTTTGTTTTCCTCTCGATCCCGACGGTACCATTCAAGGCAAAGCCGTGACATTTGAGTAAAGCGAGATGTGAATAGGAGAAAGAAATGTGAAGACGAGTAGGTGTTCAGATGGAGGATGTTTGACGTTGTGATGAAATTCCTATGTGCCAACCGCGAGCCGTAAATGTGAACGGAGAGAAAGCACGGTGAAAGAGACCTGGGATCAGCCGTGATTTGTTTTGATTCAGGTGCTATTTGGTTTCAGAATGCTGATGTCCCGCAAGCCGTTGGTTTATCCGTCGTTAGCCATAGGCGGAAGTTTCATCTTTTCTTGATTTTAGGTTTTCATGATTGTATTGATGCTATCTTTGAGTTTCTATTTTTTTTTAATTTTGAAATAATCCTTTTCAATTGGGTCGGGTTTTCAATCAAGACTAGTCCCTGTTTTTCTATTTTTTTGGCCATTTTTGTGTGTGTTACTCTTGGTTGGACCATGGGATTGAACTTATGGCCCACATGTCATTTTTTTTCTCTCTAAAAAATAATATAAAACTTTTTTTTAGTTTTAATCCGTTTTGCCAAATTGAGAAAATTAATCTCGACAATCCTTGCTCTTTTAATTCAACTTTGACCCCTTGTGGCCTGATTTCACTAGATTCTGTATAATTAATCTTGTTTATCTTAATAAGTCATCTTAATATCACTTATCCGTAGTGACTTGATTACCTCATTTGATTTTTGTCTGGTACCTATGTTGTTATTTATTATGTTGTTACATATACAGTTCCAAAAGAAAGCATATCTTCCTATTTGACTGCCATGTCAATCTCGAAGATTTCAAATCCCTACCCATCACCCTAGCCTTAGGATCAGAGTTTTTGTACTCCATGCAAACGTCCCACCGTGGACATTCACTTTACCCTTGTTCCTAGCCTTAGGATCAGGAGTCGCCGTACTCCATGTAAGTTCCCACCGTGGATACTTACCTACTTTTTCAACTTCACTTCAACGTAGAATTGGAGTCGCCGCACTCCACGTAAGTACTTCACTATGAATACTCACTTCCCCCTGGAACCTTGACCACAGTCAAGAGTTCCTCACCCTCTTTGAGGGGAACTACGAATACTCTGATTCCATTCCCGTCAGGATACGTAGGCACAAATGCGATTTATTGGCGAGTATACTTAGGACTAACCCCTTAGGTCTCTCTCTTTACCTTCAACCCTTTACCATACCTTTAACAAATAGATAACGAATAGCACAGTAAACAAGAGGTTCCTGTAGGGTACTACAAATGCTTAGGATGCTAACACCTTCCCTAGGTATAACCAACCCCCGAACCCTAGATCTCCCCGCATTGTGTTTACGATACAATTTAGGTTTTTCTTTCCTTAACCTTTCCCTCGGATAAATCAAATACCGGTTGTGAATTCAAGATTTGTGATTCAAATTAATCAATAATTTGATATCCTATTCTCACCGCAACAGGTTTATGTAGAAACCACGACTATCTGAGGCCGGTAAATAAAAACCTTAGTGCTAATGCATGCTAGAGAAGTGATATGTAGATCAATATTTGAAAGCAATAATGCATGAAAAGAAAATAGGTAACGATCTCATCTTCATCAAGAACTTAAAATAACTTCCAATGATATCGAAGATTTTCATCGATCAAAAGAAAAAAAGAGAAGAGGAAAGGGAAAGCCAAATTGAATTACAATTTCAAGGTCATTCCATCTTTAAGTTCATCCACTCATCTTGGTGGATTAAAGCACTAAACATATCATTAACTCAAAGAACCTAAAATGAATTGAACAATTCACTTTAAAGATAGATTTAAATTAATGAATGTTTATCCAACTTCATCTAAACTCTAAGTCCAATCAATTTAAAGAGGAAAAGAACCTTTAAAAGTGTAATCCAAAGCAAAAATCAAAGGGAAATGGAAGAAGAAGAAGAAGAAAGAACCAAAAAAGTCCCAAAACAAAGTAAAAAACACAAAATGCTCACTGTGTAATTGATTATCCTCAGGGAGGTAATCGGTTACCACTGCTAAAACAACAGCAAATCCACTAGAAAATGAGCAAAACCTTGATCAATCATTTCTTCAAACACCTCATGATCAAGAATGCAATTGAGCACAAAAATTCAAGTAAAATAGCAGCAAACAACACTAATAGAACATAATTTGCAAGACCCAAAGATCAAGCCACAAGAATCAATAATAGATCACATTGTCAAGGATGTACCAAGAACAACAATGGTGAATCAAAAGATTACCACTTCAAATCTGAAAATTATTCAAATCAACTCCAAAAACCACACTTCAATGCCTTGATCTACTGAAATTGATGATAAAAAAGTGAATGGATGAAGGTTTAGCTCAATGATTAGTAAGATATAATGATGAATTTACTAACTTTCAAAGGAAGAAAGAGAATTTACTAACTTTCAAAGGAAGAAAGAGTTTTGGTGAATTTGGTAATTGGAGAAAAAAAAGAGTCAAGAAAGAATTTGACAAGGTGAATTTGGCTATCAAAAGCTTGTGAAATGAAAGAAATGAGGCCTCTATTTATAGGATTTAGGCTTGGAAAATTTGGTGCATTAGAGTTTGGTTTGGAACCAAAATTAGGCTTGAAATTTGAATTTGGAGGCAAAATCTAGATCAAATGGTGATTAGTGAAGGTGTATGATGGGAATTAATTATGATGAGGTAGGAGAATTAAAATGAAGTGATCTAGAATATTCTCATGATGAAACATTTGAATTTGGTGCCAAAAATGCTGCAGAATTTAAATTTGGCAAATTTTCACAAAAAACGCACAGGGTAATCGATTACCCTAATACTGGTAATCGATTACCACATGCAAATATTGTGAAAAATATTGCTTTTTGATATGTTGTCTTGGGTTTGGCTTGATTTGTTTGCTTGTCAAAGAAGGCATGGAAATAAACACATGAACCTTGGAGTCTCTTGAATAAAAGTCAATCAAATCTTGGGAGCCTCTTGATCAGATGATTTTGAATTATTTGCAGATCAACTTTGACTTTGTTCAGATGAAATATATTCGAGCCGAGGGACTGCTAAATGGTGTTCTTGATCTAAATTCTCTTCCTGAAAAAGATTTAGTAAAGAAAAATAAAATAAACATATTTTGGGATTTTAATTAATGGTTAGTAAACATAAACATATACAAATATCAAACAAACAAGAAAACAGGAGCGTTCGATGATCTCTCAAGAATAAACACATAGAGGAAGCTAGAAGAACCAAAGCTTGTGATCTTGTTTGTGGAATGAGATGCAAATGATTGTGGGATCTTAGGGGTAAAAGTTAGGGTATTACAGATCCCTATCCTACACAACACTCGACGGAATACCATGCAAGCTAACAACCTTTTCAATATACAACTTGTCTAACTTCTGAAAAGGATTATTAATATTAATCTATATGAAGTGAGCTGACACAGTCATTCTATCAACAATAACCCAGATGGAATCACATCCTTTTGTCGTCTTCGACATGCTCGTCACAAAATCCATGGAAATATTGTCTAACTTCTACTCAGGAATACTCAAGAGTGGCATCATTCCTGATGACTTATGATGTTCAACCTTCAAATTTAATTATTCAACAGTTGCATCAGGCCTTGGCACCATTTTTCAAATTTTTGAATTTTTAATTATTTTTCTTATTTTTAATAATTATTTTCAAAAATTAATTTCTATATTCAATTTTAATTATTTTCAAATGATTTTCTGAACAGATATCATTAACATATTTAAATATTTTATTCACTAAGGAAATCAAAAAATATTTTTTATTTGATGTAGTTTTAATATATTTATAAATATTATTTTAAATTGTTTTAAATATTTTAAAATAATTTCTTTTCTTGATTTTTTTAAACCAATTTGATTTCAAATAATCATGTGAATAAAACACCTTTTTATAAACCTTAATCAGCATTTATGACATGGTTAATGGATTCATTTTGATAATTATACGATTTTTTATTGATTTGTTTTTGAAAAAATATTTTAAAAAATGAAATTAGGGTTTTTATTTTGATTCAATCTTTCAAACTTCATAACAATACACTTGGGCCTCTACTAGAGTGTAACACTCAACCATCTCTGTAAATAAACAAATCTCTGGGCCTCTGCTATAGTATAAGTCCCATTGCGCTTTTCAAAATCAAGGTGCGATCACTGTTTTCATAACAAACACCTGGGCCTCTAATAGAGTGTAAGTCTCACCCCTTTGTACTTAAATAAACATTTTTAGGGTCTCTACTATAGTATAAGTCCCTCCTCTCAGTTTTCAAAATAATTGTGTTTTTAAATAATCTTGGGCCTCTCCCTGAGTATAAGCCCCAACGTCCTTTTTCAAAACTTAATAAGTCAGGGTCTCTGCCATAGCATAAGTCCCTCTTATCTTTCTCAATAAAATAACAATCTTTTAGGCCTCTTGTAGGAGTGTAAGTCTCATCCCTCTTTTTATTTTTAAAATCTCCTTCATATTTTCAGAACTTCAATCTTTTAATCCTCCAAATTCAATCTGAACCTAGCATCAATTTTCTCAATCATTTGGGCTTCTCCCTGAGTATAAGACCCAACACCTTTTGTAAATAGAAAATATTTTAGCCTCATTCATCCTAGGCTTTGTATATGATACACACAATCATCTGAGCCTCTATCTAGAGTGTAAGAACCAACACCATTTGCTCCTCTCCTACTTAAGATCAAGTCATCTTCAAATTCAAATTCAAATTCAAAATCATTTCAAAACTTTCTTCAATTTCTCAAAACCTTATTTCAATCTTAAGGAAAACATTTAATCAATCACGATACACTTAGGCCTCTATCTAGAGTATAAGATCCACCACATTTTCAAATTCAATTCATACTTGTTTATATACTTGTTCATATATCTGTATATATACTTGTGTGTATCTTGTTAAGTTTCCCTTAGCATTTACATCATCCTTAGTTTAGACTAGTTCAAACAATAGGTTCCTTTCAATCATTATAACTTAGGTCAAATAACTAGTTCCCTCTTGTATAAAGGAATTCTTCTCCCCAGTACAGTTAGCCTCCTCTTGGGCTTTGTTCAATTTACTTAACCTTGAAACACTTCATTAAAGAAAGGATTATTTCTCGATGAAACCTCTTCTTTAAACCCTTTAAACCCTGAACCAGTTCAACAAAGAGAGGATTACTTCCCGGTGAAACCTTTCTTGAACTATTATTAGACTTGGAAAGTCTCAATCCCCAGCCTTGTTTTGGGCTTCATACAAGGACTCACAAGCTTCCTAAAATCCTAGGATAGATCCTAGTTGTAGCAGGGAAATTTATGAGTGTAAGCTATTGATTAACTTAACTCAAAAATGCAAGAGTCGCCACCGCACTTTTATTTTATCCAAAAGGAAAGGAAAAAGAGTGAACAAAACCTAAAGAGTTCTAAAACAAGAACAAATAGAGAGTGGGTAAGGGGGTTGGTTATGTAATGGGAAGGTATTAGCACCAAAAACGTCTATAGTACTCTATAGGAGCCCTTTGAAATATCTACACTTTTTGGTACGAAAGGTTTGTTTGAAATGAGACTGGGGAGGTGGGAAGAGAAATATTTTTAATATTTTTGTGTTTGGAGAGACTTGTCGCCTCATGCCTACGTACTCACAAAGTAAAATATAGGATAAAAACCTCGTAGTTTGTGGTACAAATATAAAAAATTTGGTTTGTTTCAATTGATTTTTAACTGTAAAGATAAGTCGTCATTTTAAGGAGAAAACTACGACTAGTCGCCCACAAGTATAAGACAATATTTGTATCACCTAAAGATGGATGATTTTTGTTTGGAATAAAATCAACAAGTCTATCACTCAACATCTAAGTGGAAAATGTCAACATCTTAAATATTATGGGAATAGAAGAATTATATCTCAACTATGGAAATGACTCATGTATAAACTTTATGAAAAGTTTTTTAAAATGAAAAGTGCACAAAGGCACAAAAAAGATTTGAATGAGTTTTTGTATTTTTTAAGTCTTTTTGCAATTGGTCAAAATATGATTAAGATTGATTGAAATTTATTAAAGAAAACAAAGTTTGAAAATCACTTGACAAAAGTCAAGGTTTTATTATAATAGCGGTTTGAAGTTTGAAAATAAGAAGTTTTTTTTTAAAAGGAGAAGATTTTGAAAATTTAAGAAGAGATGGAGATGAGGTGACTACCCTAGAAAGTAAAATACAAGCTAGAGACAAGAAGGATCTAATAAAATTGTAGCACACTTCATATCAAGAGAAATAAGAATTTCATCCATCTTGAGGCATAAACAAATGAGCAAGCCAAATAAAGGCAAAGATCCATAATACTCCAAGCATAGGGAAAGAGAACTAATTCCAACTCCAAGGGTCCAAGAATAATCCAAAAGGTCTAAGGTCTAAGTCCAATACAAAGGATAGTAAGCATAGTCCACCGTTAAGAGAACAAGTTTTTTAGGGGTTTAAGCCTTTATTAATGGACAAAAGAAAAAAAAATATAAACATAAACAAAAGGTCCAAGTGGACAAAGGAAAAATGGCAGAAGCATAAACAATAATATGATATGAGATGATAATAATGGAGCATAAAAATAAAAGAGAGATAGGGAGTAAGAAGGAAACATAAACAAAATTAGTACACTAATATTGTTAGTGAGTTAGTGATTAGTTGTTAGAACAAATGATCAATGATGGTTAACTCATGCACTTAGGCCAAAGTTAATGAAGACTCATTAGAGGATTGATAAAATCAAAGCCTTCTAACAACAAGTTTCATAGGTAATGGACCTAAGACAAATAATCAACCATACTTGGACTTTTAAAAATAAGTTTGAGCCACAAATGATCATTTTCCGATTATGGGACAATTTAGCGCTATGTTAAGCAATCGTAATCGGGTTTATGTAGAAACCATGACTATCTGAGGCCGATAACTGAAAATGTTAGTGCTAATGCATGCTAGAGAAGTGATATGTAGATCACTCTCCGAAAGCAATACTGCACAAAAAGAAAATAGGTAACGATCTCACCTTCATCAAGAACTTGAAATAAGTTCAAACGATATCAAAGATTTTCATCAATCAAAAGAAAAAAAAAAAGAGGAAAGGGAAAACCAAATTGAATTACAAGTTCAAGACCATTCTATCTTTAAGTTCATCCACTCATCTTGGTGGATTACAACACTAAACATATCATTAACTCAAAGCACATAAAATGAATTGAACAATTCACTTTAAAGATAGATTTGAATTAGTAAATATTTATCCAACTTCATCTACACCGTTAGTCCAATGAATTTAAAGAGGAAAAGGACCTTTAAAAGCGTATTCCAAGGTAAAAATCAAAAGACAAAGGAAGAAGAAGAGGAAAGAACCAAAACAGTCCCAAAAACAAGCAAAAAACATAAATCTGCCATTGGTTAATCGATTAACCATTTTTCAGTGCACATGTGTTAATCGATTAACACTGCTAAGACAACAAAAAAATTTTGAAAAAAATTCAGCATCCATGGTCAAACCATTTCTTCAAACACCTAATGATCATGAATGAGAATTAGCACGAAATTTTAAGTGAAACAAGAACAAATACCACCAAATAAACATAATTTACAAGATTCAAAGATCAAGCAACAAGTTTCAACAATAGATCACATTGTGAAGGATGGATCAAGAACAACAATGGTGGAATGAGGATTTACCACTTCAAATGTGAAATTGCTTCAAATAACTTCAAGAACCACATTCCAAAGCCTTGATCTACTGAAATTGATGATGAAAAAGTGAATGGATGAAGGTTTAGCTCAAAGATTAGTAAGTTCTAATTATGAACTTACTAACTTTCAAAGGAAGAAAGAGCTTTGGTGAATTTGGTAATTGGAGAAAAAAGAGAGAGTCAAGAAAGAATTTGACAAGGTGAATTTGGCTATCAAAAGCTTGTGAAATGAAAGAAATGAGGCCTCTATTTATATGATTTAGGATTGGAAAATTTGGTGCATTGAAGTTTGGTTTGGAACCAAAATTAGGCTTGGAATTTGAATTTGGAGGCAAAATCAAGATCAAATGGTGATTAGTGAAGGTGTATGGTGGGAATTAATTATGATGAGGTATGGGAATTAAAATGAAGTGATATAGAATATTCTTATGATGAAACATTTGAATTTGGTGCCAAAAATGCTGCAAAATTTGAATTTGGCAAACTTTCACAAAAAACGCACAGGGTAACCGATTACCCTAATACTGGTAATTGATTACCACAGGCAAAAATTATGAAAAAATTGCTTTTTGATGTGTTGTCTTGGGTCTGGCTCGATTTTTTTGCTTGTCAAAGAAAGCATGGAAATAAACACCTGAACCTTGGAGTCTCTTGAATAAAAGTCAATCAAATCTTAGGAGACTCTTGATAAGATGATTTTGAATTGTTTGCAGATCAACTTTGACTTTGTTCAGATGAAATTCATTTGAGTCGATGGGCTGCTAATTGGTGTTCTTGATCCAAATTATCTTCCTGAAAAAGAGTTAGTAAAGAAAAAGAAAATAAACATATTTTTGGATTTTAATTAATGGTTAGTAAACATAAACATATACAAGTATCAAACAAACAAGAAAACAGGAGCGCCCGGTGATCACTCAATAATAAACATACAGAGGAAGTCCGGAGAACCAAATCTTGCAATCTTGTTTGTGTAATGAGATGCAAATGATATGTGGGATCTTAGAGGTGAAAAAATTAGAGTATTACAGATCCCTATCCGACACAACACTCGACGGAATACCATGCAAGCTAACAACCTTTTTAATATACAACTTGTCTAACTTCTAAAAAGGATTACTAATCTTAATATTTATGAAGTGAGCTGACACAATCATTTTATCAACAATAACCTAGATGGAATCACATCTTTTTTTCGTCTTCGACAAGCTCGTCAAAAAATCCATGGAAATGTTGTCTAACTTCTACTCAGGAATACTCAACAGTTGCATCAGTCCTGATGACTTATGATGTTCAACCTTCGAATTCTGGCACGTCAAACATGCATTAAAAAAATCATCTACTTCTTTCTTCATTCCTAGCCACCAAAATATTTTTTTCAAGTATTGATACATTTTAGTAGCACCAAAATGAATACTTAGACCTCTCCTGTGACCTTCCTCAAAAATACTCTTCTTAAGCTCTCACATATTAGGTACGCAAACTTTACCTCTGAACCTCAGCACACCATTATCATTTATCCTAAAATCATCTCCTTTACCTTGGTTGATTAACACTAACAGGTCGATCAATCCCAAGTCAATTTTCTGACATTCTCTGGTTTCTTCAAGGATACCACTGGTAAGCTTTAACATGCCTAACTTCACACTGTTAGGAGCCTCTTCATACACCAAACATAAATCTCGGAATTGCTCAATTAACTCCAATTCTCGAACCACAAGCATCGACATATGCAACCACTTTTTTCTCAAAGCATCAACTATGACATTGGCTTTACCAGGATGTAACTCAAACCAAAATCATAATCCTTCAGAAATTTAAGCCACCTCCTCTATCTCATATTCAACTCTTTTTGATTGAAGAAATACTTTAAACTCTTATGGTCACTGAACACTTCAAATATAGAACCAAACATATAATGCCTCCAAATTTTCAACACGAACACCACGAATGCCAACTCTAGATCATGGGTAGGATAATTCCTGTCATGAAATTTCAACTGTCTACAAGCATAAGCCACCACCTGACCATTTTTCATTAACATACCACCCAGACCCATCTTCGAAGCATTACAATTTACAACAAAGGATTCACTTAGACTCGGCAAAATCAACACTAGACATTCCATACATAGGCTTGAAAACTCTCTTTACAATGAACACTCCACACATAGGCTTGACTCTTTCTAGATAATTGAGTCAAAGGCAATGCCAACTTTGAAAATCCTTCGGTAAACATTATGTAGTAACCAACCAAACCAAGAAAACTTCTAATCTGAGTAACAAAATTTAGAGTTTCCCATTACAACACTACATCTATCTTCGATGGATCCACTGTGATACTACCACTAGATATCATATGACCAAGGAAACTCACTTCTTTCAACTAGAAATCACACTTAGATAACTTTTTATACAACTTATTCTCTTTCAAGGTCTACAACACAACCCTTAGATGCTCCACATGCTCTTCATCAAACTTTGAATATATCAAAATATCATCGATGAACACGATCACAAATTGAATTTAGTACGGATGGAATGTTCTATTCATGTACTCCATGAACACTTCAGGCGCATTAGACACACAAAACAACATCACATAATACTCATAGTGACCATATCTCATCCTAAACACAATATTTGGAATATCGCATGGCTTCACACAAATCTGATAATAACCCAAACATAAATCAATCTTACTAAACATGCAAGCACTAACCAACTGATCTGTCAGATCATCAATTCTTGGAAGTGGATACTTAGTTTTGATAATAACCTTGTTAATATGTTGATATTCAACACACAAACTTATGATACCATATTTCTTCTTGACTAACAACATTGGCGCTCCCCATGGCAAAATACTCGATCAATAAAACTTATTCTCAAGTAGATCCTTTAACTGTTTCTTCAACTCACTCAGCTCTAAAGCAGATATTTTATAAGGAGCAATCAACACATGACTAGTAATAAGTACTAAGTGTATAACAAACTCCACCTCATGCTCTGGTGGTAGATCACTAATATCATCCGAGAACACTTCAGGAAACTCACACACCACAGGTAGATCCATAATTTTTCTACCGCTTCCCTTAACACCGTGAACACTTGATCACTCTTTCTCAAGGACATCTCTACCTGTCTTGCATTCATGAAACTCAACTCTGTTCTCTCTTCGAATTCAATAAACTTCACTAATTTATTAAAACAATTGATAAGCCCACAGTTTAACTCCAACCAATTCATTCCAAGAATAACATCAAGTTGACTTATAGGAAAACAAACTAAGTTAACTCCAAAATCTCTATTATAAATCGTAAAAGGATAATTCAAACACACCAACGAAGTAGACACTGAACCATTAGCTTGGGTATCAATGACCATGCTACCACTTATAGTAGACACTTCCAAATTCAATCTTTCCACACACTCAGCAGATATGAACTTCGAATCTCCCTCTTCGACAAACTCAATAAACAACACTAACTCATCCAACAAATCTGCATTATTACAATCAATGGAACATTGAATCAATCTTTCACACCTGAAACATCTTAGAGAAGTAGAAGCTACTCCCCACTTGTTTCAACCCTGCTCCTACTGGCAAGCGGTATGAAAAAAACCAAGTACCAATAGTGTCTCACACACATGTCACATACTAAGGAATAAACAATATGATAAAAACTTGGGCGGATGGACCGACCCGCTCTAATACTACTATGTAATACCCTACTTCTCGACTCGACATATAATTAAATAAAACATGTATAATACATATATCTTCCACATAGGATGCTACTAGACTTCAATAAAACATAAACGAACTACATGATAATAAACCTTTATTCATTTGATAAACAACAGAGTTAAGAAATAGTTGGCATAAACATCCTTAACAATAATAAGTTTGAAAAAAAAGTGGTCTCATATATAATTAGTGAAAAAGATATGCAACATATAAAAACAAATAAAAGAACAGTTTGTCCCCATGTGTTACATATTATAGCGACTCCAACTATAAGCCTTGATCAACAAGCAACTAAAGAGGTACAACACCGTCCTCAGCCTTAAGTTCCTACTCAGGTGCCTGATTATCTATACTCTAGAGGTGCACATATGCAACAACATAAAAAGGGGGTGAGAATACATTCAAGTAATAAATGGTACATAAAACAATCAGGATAGATTCACACATCACGTGTTATACACATATCAAATATGCACCACAATATTATGTATTAAAATTTCACCCAGATCACAATCATACTCATACAATTCCATACAAGAGCATTCAACAACACTCAAGCATCTTATTTGCACAACTTTTATGCAATGCTATGCAACATCGACTCAACTCATGCATGCAATATCAACTCAACATTTAGTTCTTCATACGAACAAGGTTCCGATCAACTGTGAACCATGAGCCCCCACTCTGAGCTCTAATCCCCCACTCCGAGCTTGGGCAAGTCATTAGTCCTCACTATGAACTAGCAAAAATGCATCTTTCACAACAATAATACCATATGATGTATGGAATATCATAATGCAATGGCAACAACACAATAATAAATATATCCCATTGTGACTATACACAATCATACAACCATAACAACATAGCAATGAATATAACCCTACTCTAACTATAAAAGATTATGCAATAACAACAACATAACAACAAGTACAACCCCACTATGACTATAAACAATCATGCATTCAATGCATTACCAGTAATTCTCACTTGAACTACTCATCTCATTAATCTTTAGCAAGCATGTACAATAAATAATGTAATAAAGTTGCATTTAACAACAATAATAGCACATCAAATACGTACCCACGCACATCGCTCAATCATGTTAAATCATCTTAACATTGATTTCACCATAATTCTCAAAATTATTCATACATTCACAAATTCACACATTTATCATACACCAACACATCAAACATGTCAATTCATCTTACAAGTCACTACCATAATGAGGCTTTATGTGTTATCTTTCCAACGCTTCAAATTGCGCTTTAATATGAGTCATGAAACTCAAGTTATCGTAAAAATAGTAAGTGAACCAATCTATTACACCCATAAACCGATCTATTGTTCCCGACTCCTTATTTCACTGATTTTTCATGTTTCAAAGGGAACCAATAGATTACACTAGGTAACCAATTGATTGTCCCCTGAATTATGGCCAAAAATCTCAATTTTAAAAGGAATCAATCGATTAGATACTTCAACCAATCAATTGGTCCAAGCTTTCTATCCAAAAATTGTAGTTGTAACAAGTGAACCAATCAATTGTTCCAGGGGAACCAATCGATTGTTTTCTGGAACTTTCCAAATATTCCAAGTTTAACTTGTCTTCTTCATCCTCTATCATTTCTAAACCCTACCTAATCATGTTCTAACATGTCCAGGCATCTCATAACATGAACCCAACAACATACATCAATTGCATGCCATTAAACACATCACACTACATAGATTAACCATGTATTCCATAAATTAATAACAAAAATTCATATTTATATTTATGTCATAAAATCGTCAATTTCAAATCAAACACCATGCTTATGAACAGTTTAACACAATGAATAATCACCAGATTCATAGAGCATATATTTCAATAAATTCATTGCATAATATAGCATCACATTCATGAAGTTCATCGAACAACCAATCAAAAGAAAAAGGAAGAAAATTCTATTGGAGGTTAAGGGAAACCTCTCCACCCTTTCATGATTAAGGCATCCTTAGATGAATAATTTCCCCCGTACTTTATAAATCCAACAAAAGCAAGCTCTCAAGTAATCTCTAAGGTCCTTTCCTTCAAGCCCTAGATCTCATCTTCTTCTCTTTTATATGTTCTGACAAAACTCTCCAAAAAAACCCTTATTTCTTCTAATTTTTGAAATATAAATGATAACTTAAATAACTTATCTTAATTCAACTTCTGGCCCAACTCAAACATGAGTTCTCTCCACTAGCCACCCATTCCCATTATTTATAGTTTTTACCCACCTTTTAATATTCTCTCAATTTTGTACTAATTTTCCAGTATTCAATTAATTAGTTCCCACTAAAACTAATTAAATTATCGATTTACTACAAATGCCAACATCGGTTAAACATGTCATAATTCCTATAAAATAGTTATTTATATAATTTAATCAACTAAATCAAATCAAATAAATAAATAAACGATTAATCAAATCGAGGTGTTACATCATGCACTTCAAATGGCCACCTATATCCTTAACATCCATCCCCAAAACAATTTGTCCAATTACTCCCCTACCCAACTTTTGTATCATCGTGATCCCTTCTACACACACTTTCGCATCTTTGGTTACATTTGTTATCCATTATTTCCATCCACCATGATTAACAATCTACAACCAAGTCGACCTCATTTATCTTTTTAGGGTGTCCCACTAATCACAGAGTTTACATATGTTTTGATTTGTCGCACATAAAAGATCATCTTTTATGAGACATGGTTTCCCTTTGCCCACATGCCTTACCTACCTCTCACCGCATATGATTGTTTCACTGATGACTTGCACCTATCTATTGTTCATAAATGGACCAATCTCACCTTGCAACCTCTTACCAACAACCATCCTATACCTGACTCTCAGTCTATATCACCCATCGGATCATATCATTCCTCTCTTGCCTCCTCCACCACCATGACATCCTCACCCCCTACACGGTTATGTGAGGGCAAAATGTCTCAGTACTTGTTTATACTTGTTTTAATGATGTCAAAACATATATAGTTAGAAATGTGTACTTTGGACGGTATTATCGAGTCACATATGTATTTATTATTTTTTTCGTGTCTAGCATTTATCAAAAATATGTGTTAGTTCATATAGAAAAAGAACTATATATGTTCTATGTGAGTTTGATCATGTTGGTTGAATTAGATATGCATTAGGAGCACTTAGAAATAGCAAGACATATCAAAATCAACATTTTTGCAAGTTCTGAGTCTTTGAGTCGACTCAAAGCTTGCTTAGGTCAATTATGCAGAGTGGATTTTTTGCGATTTGATCTTAGAAGAGCTCGCGTCGACCCTTCGGTCGACTCATACTGTGTGCATTTGTATGTTTCAAAACTGGGTTGCTTTGCGTCGATGCATGGATCTGTTCTAGTCGATGCAAAGAGTGTTTTTTTTACATAATTCTGTATTCGGGAGAGCTCAAGTTGACCCCTTATTCTTTAGGTCGATTGTTCGCTCGTTTCACACTATTTTTCTGTTACGTTTGTCTTTCAAAGTGTCTGTTATGTTATTTATTTGGTCATAGCTTTGCATATATATTGTGTTAGCTCATTCTTCACAAAACAACAAGAAAAGTGAAAATATACACTGATTTGGTTCTCATCATCTTCATCCTCTTTCTTGCATTTTCTCATCAAATACACATAATCATTTTTGTTGTGCATTATGCATCATTGAGGTGATAACGTCCAAACATAGGATCGGTGTATCGGGTTTGGATTGAGAAATCACTAGGTTTTTCTTGAATAAAACCGTTAGGGTTTTGTCCTCCAAGAATCTTGGATTTTGAGGGTTTTTGCACAAATCGTTCCTTCACAGATTCAGTCGAGCGAAGGTAATTACAGAACAAGTGATTTTGTCAATTTAATAGCGTTAACTGGAGGATTATGGAAGAAAGGTTTGGGTTTGAATTGTGGGTGTTTGAAATTAGCCGAGCAAAAATTTGAAGACTCTTGGGTTGTTCAAAAGTGGTGCCGTAATCAGAGGTTTACTCATCACATTTGAAGGACTTGATTCATCTTGAATCAAGGGAAGAAAAGGCATAGTTTAAACATCAATGATTAGGATTGAGTGTTTGAGTTCTGAAATTCTGGTATGCAGATCTCATATGTCCTAAAAAATGCAAGGAACATTGATCTCTGCTGAAACAGAACAAGGCCAAAACATGACCAATTTAAATTACTTTAAATTGTACCAATGTCACGACGTCTGTTGTAACATCAGCAGAGAGATAGCCTATTTATCTAACCATTAAAATTATGCAGAATTGTAAATGCTGAAAGATAAATAACACAATGAATTATTTACCCAGTTCGGTGCAATCTCACCTACATCTAGGGGCCACCAAGCCAGGATGGAAGTCCACTCTTAGCAGAATCAATTCAGAGCTAAACTCCCCCGTTTACAACTCCTCACTTAGTCTCTACCCAATGCAATTTCTTCCTAGAATCCACTAGACAAGAGACCCCGCTCACTCCCCCTCAATCACCGCAGTGATAATCAATTCAATACAAAAGACAGACTTTAGAAGACATTCTTCAAAGTCACAATACTTGATTTTGCTTAACAGCTTCAATCAAGGACAATACACTCTTGCTTAAAAGATTTGAGTGATCAATCAACTTAAAAACACTAGACCAATGCAATCATACAGCAGATAATTGCTTGGTTCACAAGTATTTCTAAGACACCAAAATACACGTGAAGAACAAAACTCTTCACTAAAAAATATGTCTACCGCAATGTATCAAAAGATACAAAGGGTGACTTACAAACACACACACACACAGGACTCTCAAAACCCTAAACCCTTATTTTACACTCTAGTTGTTCTTGATGTGAGTGCTTAATTTCCCTTGCTTCTGCTCCTCCTTAAATAGTACTGCAGACTGGGCTTGGACTGGTCAAAAGTAACAAACATTAGGTTTAACCAAGTTAAACTAGTTTCCATAATTCAAGGTGCTATCATATAGGTCATAGGCGTATCATGATAAGCTCAGCACTGACTAGAATCTCACCTGAGATAACTAAGGAGCCATAACAGGTTTCCTGAAGTATAGCCTGAGTTTCCTCTTGCAATATAACAGTAAACCTAAACACGCACCCTGATGTTATACGCTTGATGTCATCCAACACACTTTGTTCTTAGCTGACCAAACTCACCCTGCAATACACTCCTGCAAAATCTTCTTCATAACAGTAGAAACAAATATATTATAGTTTCCTAAAAAGTCTCAAAGATCCTTTTTATGAACACCAATTAAATCTGCATTTTCATGTTATGAATATCTTTGACCTGCACACACTTGATGAGATATATCCAACAGGATCTCATCAAACCTAACCACTTCTGTCAAGTGATATAAAATAGCAGCTCTGTCATGACAACAGATGAATGTCATGACATCCATCTTAACATCTTGATTAAAACACATGACAACAGTTATGTCACCAGCTCCTGTTGTACTAGACAACAATGTCATGACATTGGTAATGACATCCTGATTAAAACACATGACAGCAGTTCTGTCATGACAGCAGATGGATGTCATAACACTCATCTTGACATCAGTGCAAAATCATGTTTTACCAAAATTTAGCCAATCATAGAACCATAGAATCATGGAACTAACAATCTCCCCCTTTGGCAAATTTTGGCTAAAACAACCAAACAAACTTATTAGGGAAGAAACAACAGTAGTTTTCTCAATTACATCCAGCCTCACAAACTATCAAGCTCCCCCTTAATAGTTGCATTCAGCAAGTAACAACACTGCTCCTCAAGCTCCCCCTTAACAATTGCATTCAGCAAGTAACAACACTTTACTCCCCATTGGTTTAGTCAAAAATTGACAAAAATTGGAGTAAACGTACATACATATGACACATCAAATAGAACCAATCCCAAAAACTGAATCAGAAACCACAACCTCCACAGTAAAAACTCCACATAGTCATGAATCTTGAGTTCTTGTCTTGTCTGAAGCTGCACCTTCAGGAGTGACACTTACCAATTAAAGGATAATAAGTCAAATACTTGCCAAGTAGCAACTGATTTTAAATCTCCAAATTGAGACACACAAAAATTCCGCAGAGAAAAATAAATTCTCCCAGACACAAACCAATGTTGTTTACTAGGTCATTCATAAGAACACAGTCTTACAAAGCCAGACCCACAGTCACATTGTCAAAAAAAATTGCACCAGACAACACAATGTCAGGACATCTTGTCTGACATTCCAACCTCATCAGTGGTTCAAGAATACAAGCTTTCCTGAGAATCAGCAGACTTTGTACACAACTCCACATCAACACACAGTCACCATAAGCAATGCAACTACACATCATACAAGTACACAGCTCCCCCTGTCATGCATACTCAGTACTCCCCATGAAAGAGAGAACCCAAACACATGAAGACTTACTTCAACATCTTCATATTCACACATTGGAAACACATGCAACTCTGCGCCCCTCAGCCCATACTAGAATAACTAGCAGAAGTAGTTGCAGGATTACTATCTGGAAGATTTCTCAGATTCAACTTTGAAAGGCTGACTTGATCCATTGATACCCCATGAGCTAAAGCAGTAACATAATGTCATAACATCTGGTATGACATTCCATCCTCTTAGAGACATACAGTCACAAACTGCTTGAAACCACAAACAATCTTGAGGAATAACTGTACTATTGTAGTAATAGATCCTAGATAGAAGTATAACTTCCCATATCAAGGATAACCAATGCTATTTTTCCAGAAGCACGTGAATGGAAAACATAAGACTCATCTTCATGTCTTCAAGAGTGCACTCCTTGTTTAACACACCTGCTGAACTCATTCACTCACTACTTGAACCACAAGCAACTAGTACACCCATCAGTCAGAAGCTCTCCCCTATCTTCTATAAAAGCTGCTTCAAGATCACCACATTATTTCTCAAGAGTAACCTCATGCTCATACAGTAAGAAGGCACAAGACTGCCCCACTTCCTTCCTGCAGTAGAAGAAACCACCTCTCCACAGGTATTCTGACCTTAGCCTGAGTCAGAGAACACGATAAACACCCCATAATCCAAGACATTCTTTCCTCATCATTCTCCCATATGATAAGTTAGAATACTTCTGGTTTAACTGGTGAATATTCACTTCCATATAAATCATCATAGTTCAAATTTTCATGCAATGAGCCACTCATGTCTTGTACACTACTTTCACCTCATACTCCAAGGCAGTCCCTTTACCTCATCATTCTCCCGTATGACAAGATAGAGTACTTCTTAGTCAGAATGTGAATCACAAGTTCCACAACAAACCTTCAAGTCCTTCTCCAAGGCAAAATAAACCAGATGATACATATCACAGACACAACATCCAATGGTTCTTTATATGCCCACAACTGGACTTACTACTGCCTAGTAATCCAACTGAAGATCTTCAGAAAACACAGCTCCACCAGCTTGATCAATAAGAACTTCAGACAACCAAAGAGATAAACTATCATACATCTTCAAAAGAAGGTAATCTTCCATAAGCAACTTAGGGCTTCTACTACAAGCCCTAAGATATGAACAGAACCAAAACCTTCTTTGATCTTCAATCAACTACCCTTCTGCACAAGAGTAATTAGTTCCAGGCTTACTGCTTGGATTCACATTAGAGACTAACCAAATTCCACAGGTTGGTTAACTCAGCTTCTTTCAGAGCTCTAGAACTCTAAGCAAACTTGATCTTCATCTCCTACATGCTCCAAGGCCACTTAGATACATCAAGACTTGGGCCTGTAACATCTACTTCTTCTTACAGCTCATGCAAACTGAATGATATAGTATCAATTCCATTCATACCCGAGAAGATCAACCTATCTTACAATGATGTACCACAACATCAATTAAGGTCCTAAAGTTTGATTGATGTCACAACATCGGATAAGAAATTCTGCTGGTGAATTTAGTCCTTCATTATGCCATTTAGAAGAACCTCATCAAGAGTTCCATGTTCACATAGACTTGATTACTGATAGCAAGTTTGAGTAGTCAGCCTGTATTCTGCATTAGCTACCTTTGAAATGCATTTGCTCCAGAAAACTCCTCTTTAGAAAAACCAACCATGCCAAAGATTGATTCTTCAGAGAAGATTAGTCACAAGAGATCTTTACAGAAGGAATCCCGCTTTCCTTAAGTAGAGACTTGTTCAGAAAGTCAGAGATAACTGCCACTTATCCTTGACCTCCAAGATGAGCAAGGTCACATGATCCTATGTACTTAGATCATAAATAAACTGACCCAAGCAGTGCTATCACCAACACCATATTCTAGACAAGTTTCTTGCCAAGAAACTTTCTGTATAAGTATCGGATGCTTCTAGTAGAGACTAGAACACATCTGCTGCACTCCAATAAACTGATTCAAGGAAAATGTCTTCATCTGCACTTCCACCAGCACTACATTCTAGTCTTAGTTTCTTGCCAGGAAACTTACTAGAATAAAGTCATATCCTACCACACAAGTGTATGGTAACAAGATTATCAGCTATATCTCCTTTGATCTAGTGATTCACTTCTTGACCCAATAGAATTCTGTACAATCTCTGCTGATGGAATGTCTCAACATCTGGTAGAACATTAGATCCTTAAACACATCATGGGCCTGATACTTGTGCTACAACTGATGAGACAACTTGATCATTAAATAGGGATAATCCATTAAATATTTGAGACTATCTCAAATAGCAATGTATCTTAAATCCTTATAATAAATCCTTCTCTGAACTTCATGGATAATCAATTAAATATGTTTGTAGTCCATAAATAGCAATTGATCTTAAATCCACACAACTTCAGGAATACCAAGGCTGAAACATCAAGGCTGACATTGTAACAGCCCAATTTTCACTAATTAATTATTTATGTTAATTAATTGATTTATTAAAATTATTGGATGATTATTTAAAGGAATTGGTAGATATTTTGAGAGAAGAAATATATTGGAAAGAAATAGAAGGGAAAGATATATAAGGAAAAGTGGAAGGAAAAGGAAAGAATAGAAAACATAAGAGAAAGAGAAGAGAAAGAAAGAGGAAGAGGAGAAAAGAGAAGGGAAAGAGGGAAGAAGCTTGGAAAGCTCAAGAACAACTCCTAGATTCGATTTAATCAAGGTAAGGGTGTGAAATGTTGTTATCTTACCAATGTATATGATTATGTAAGGATTGTTTGGATTGTTTGGATGTTTTTCTCCATTTTCCATTTTAGGGCAGAAAGAGGTTTAATCGGTAGAAATCGAGTTTTGAACGGTTAGAATCTGAAATAAGTGGCGTAGTTTAGGCGGGTAATGTTGGGCTAAGACTATTGGAACTGATTGGAATTAAATTGGTTGATTTTGTGATGATTTGGTGATTTTAGACTGTTTGGGGTTCTTAGTTCGCAGATTCGCTAGCGTTCGCTAGGCGAGCAGAAGCGAAGGTTCTCCAGGCGAACCCCAGCGAGTGGGAAGCGAACCATTACAGTAGCCAAGATCAGCCTTCGCTGGCGCGTTCTCCAGGCGAAGGAGGTGGCGAGAGGTTTCGCCAGGCGAGTGAACCAGCGAGTAGGCAGCGAACACTTCCAGTAGCTACTGCCTGCCTTCGCTAGTGAGTTCGCCAGGCGAGTGAAGCAGCGAGCACTCGCTAATGCTTTGCCAGGCGAATGGGTCAGCAAATGTGACAGCACGTTATTCTCCTTGTGTTTTCCATCCAATGTTGATCGTTTGGTTCGATTGTATTCAATCCTTATCTGAAATGAATAGTTTGTGTACTATTGTGATAAGATGTGCTGTGGGTAGCCGTATGGCGTGAATCCTAGATTGTGGAATTGATTATGAAATGTGGTCTTTTGACAAATATATGCATTGTTTAAATTGATTAAAGTGCATGATGATTGTAATTGAGTTTGTTGTCGTTGGCACGGTGTTATTAATAATGCATGAGAACATATTGTGAATATGTGTGCATTGCTTGTAACTGTATGTGAAGAATGCATGAGAACATATTAGTGAATATGTGTGCATTGCTTGATACATAGGGTAATGGTGATTTAAAGTGTGAATACTTTGATTATGTGAAATATGTTGTGTGTGCAATCATGTTATAATTCTTATGTGATGAATTATTGAGAATGCATGAGATTAAGATGCGAGAACGGTCTTAAGTGCATTTGATTGTTGATTACATATGCATCATTTAGTCAAGAGGCAATGCTTGCTAGTTTCGTGGAGACTAGTGACTTGTCCCAAACCTAGAAGAGTGGGTTTGAAAGCTTAGAGGACGGGCTTTTGTTGTTATCGGTCTAGGGGACGGACCCAGTTTAAATGTAAAAACCGAAAAATGATAACAAGTGTTGGTACCACATGGCATGAGTTGCATTGAGTTTCATTGAGTCACATGGCATAGAGATAAATGTTGTGTGAATGTATGCATATGTGTATGTTATGTGAATTGATGAGAATTATGGATATGTGCATGATGAAACATGTTTGGTGATTACCCATATTTGTTTATACATATATTGTAATGTGTATGAATTGTTGAATGAGAATTGTGATTGGATGAATAAACATAATTGTAAATGTTTACGTGGAATGATGTGAATTGTGGATATATGCATGATAATATATGCTTGGTGTTATAGATATGTATGTGTATATATATACTACATCATGAATTATGGTGAAGGAAAACGAATGTGTATGTTTACGTGTAATGATGTAAATTGTGCATATGTACATTACGATGTGTATGAGTGAATTATGATAAAATATGGTGAGATCGTAATGTATGCATATTTTTATGTTAATGTACATATATGATCATTGTATGAAGCTATGCATATGTGTATGTACACAACTTGTGTAATTGGGAATGATGAATATATGATTGTTGTATGAAATTGTGCATATGTGCGTGAATTATTGGATTGAGAATTTTAGATGTAGGCATGATGAAATATGCTTGATTATTATCCATATTGGTTTATATAAACATTGTGAGGTATATGTTGTTGATAATGAATTGTGGTGAAAAAATGTGGAATATGTGTATTCTATACTTGTGTATACATATATGATTATATGCAGTGTTATTATGATAATGTTTCTCACCCTTCTGCTGGAATGATGTCCTATCTGACATCGTGCAGGTATCGAGAATATAGCTGCTCGTAGTTGCATGGTCGTTGTTGGTGTATTCATTTAGTAATTTAGTTATATTGGGTCGAGTTATGCTCTGGTCATGTAACACTGGGATCATTTGATTTATATTTTAGAGATACATTATGTATTCTATGTTATGTTTATATATTCATTGGAATATTTTGATGTTGGCCTTGGTGCCTAAGTAATGTTGAAGTAAGTGATGAATCTGAATATTCTGTTAACAGAATTATGATTTAAATTGAATCCGCTGCTACATGCAAAGTTAATTTGTGAGAAGCATGATTATTTATTATAAGTGTTAATGAGCATGGCAGTTGGTTTTTGATGTTTTGAAAGTTATGTGTGACGCCCTATTGTAAATGCATGAAAATTTACTCTGATTATTTGTATATTTTCCGTGGGGTTTAGAAGGGTGTTACATTAGTGGTATTAGAGCAAGTAGGTCCATCCGACCAAGTTGTCTAATGTTGTTTGTTCCTTTGTATGCGACATGTGTGTGAAAACACTGTCAGTACATGTTTGTAGCCTAACCTTTGTCTGCAGAAGTGGGAATGATTCAAGTGGGGGAGAAACTTGTGCTTCTCCAGGATGCTGCATGTGTGGAGTTGTAGTTCAGTGTGTGGTTGAACGCTCTTATAGTTTGGTAAATATGGTTTATGCCCCATCATGATTTTCGGCCGTCTATTGACAAATTGAGGAACTGATCACCCTTAATCTCTTGTTGATAGTAGTTGGAATTGTGTTGGATGGGATAGATGTATCTTGCAAGCTTAGATGGCGTGATGCAGTGAATTGTGTTGAGTTAAGCTAAGCGCTTCAGAATTGTTTTGATGAGTCGGCACAAGACAGTGTTGAGATGTTTAATTTTGATGGGAATTTTGAGTGTTAATGAAAGTGGGAAGTTGTCAGTTTGCCGATTAATTGTGGTTGTCTGGAAGTTATCCTGACAAGATGGTGATACACAACCAGGACATGAAGTGGAGTTGTGATTAACTTAGTTACAAAAACTAGTACGATATTGAGAGCTCCATATTATATGTCTATTTGGATGGTCAAGGAATTAAAATTAATTGAGTAGTTTTGAGACTTGTGTCTGATGTGTGTGCTACGACAACAGATTGTGAGGTCGAGTATGTAAAGGGTGGATGGTGACTTCTGGCGATTATTAAAGTAAGAGGTGGAATACAATATTGGTATAATTATACCTTTAAACATTTTAAGAGTTGGAGAAGTGTTGAATGGCCTTCTAAGTGTGAAAAGGTTGTTTTCGTATTGTTATCGTAACGGGAGAACCGTAACTCGGAATGACGCCAGATTAGAAGCGTTGGAAGCGATTACAATGCTCTATGTGATGGTGAAGTAGTGACATGGAATTAAGTTATTTATTGATGGAATACGTTTGGATGTTGTAGTGAGTGCGGAAAGTGCGATTCGTGTTTCCGCCATAACTCACAAATTGAGTGAGTCAATGGTTATGTAACCGATGATGGTTGGATATATTCGAAGAGTATAGAGGATCATGTTGAACATCAGGGACTTGAGTTATCAGTGTTGGAGAAGAAGCAGTGATATGCTGCTGTGAAGAAATTCAAAGAGTTTTGGGGAGAGCTGTCAACAGCTCGTGTGTTGATTTTTGCCGAATCCGACAGAATTGTTCATTGTGTTTTGTGATGCTTTGTTGATATGATTGGGAGATATGTTAAGTGCAACATCGGTGAGTCTAGTTATGTTTGGAGACAATTTAAAGTACATAAGAGAGATTATGTGACAAGTGATTTAGAGTTGGTAGTTGTTGTGTTTGTGCCGGAGTTGGAGGCCTCAGTTGGTTAGTGTGAGATTTGAAATGGTTGGTGATTTCAAGAGCTTAAGGTATTTGTTTGATTTGGAAGAGTTGAATATGAGACAGAGAAAATGATTGGGACTCCTGAAGGATTATGGTTTTGGATTGAATTACCATTCGGGTGAAGAATACGTGGTAGCTTATGCATTGACTTGGAAATCTTTGCATATGCTGATGAAGATGGTGAAAAGAGTTAGAACGGATTGAGAGATTTTGTGACATGAGTTTGGTTGTTAAGAGACTTCTTATGGAGTTAAGCTTAGTATGTTGGACTTTACTAGTGGTATTCTTGATGAGATTCGATAAGGTCACAAGTCTAGTTTGAGTTGGTAGAATGGAAGAATTTGATGAATTAAAGTTGAAGGGCTGATTTTTGGATTAATGGAAATGGTATCATGAGATGTCGTGATGAAGTTGTTTTATAGATATTATTAAGTGGAATAAGAGTATTAAGTAGATAGAGTCTCCATTTTGGTGCTATGAAGATGTGACCGGATTTGAGGAAGTTATTTTGATGGCCGTAGATGAAGAGAGAAGTGGTCGAGTTTGTATATGCTGGTTAGACTTGCTGGAAGTCGAAGAATAAACATCAGAGACCTTTGGGTCTGATGCAATCGTTGAATATTATAGAGTGGAAATCGGATAGTATTTCCATGGATTTTGTGTTGGGTTTTCCGGAGAATTTGAGGGGTATGATTTTACTTGGGTGATTTTGGATGGAATGACTATATTGGCTCTTTTCCTAACAAGAAAGATTAATAATTCTATGTTGAAGCTAGCTGAGATGTATATCAGTGAAGTGATGAAGTTGTATGAGATGTCTTCGAATATTGTGTCAGATGGGAATCTGATTTTTCTTCGAGGTTTTGAGAGAAATTGCAGACGCTTTGAGTACCATGTTGAAGTTGAACTCTACCTATCATCCGTGGACGGATGGACGGACAAAGAGAATTATCTAGTCCTTAGAGGATTTGTGGAGAGCTTGTATGTTGGATCAAGGTGGATCGTGGGATAGTTAATTATCATTGATTGAATTACCTACAATAACATGGTTATCATTCTAGTATCGGAATGACATCGTATGAAGCTGTGTATGGTAAGAGGTGTAGGACTCATTTGTATTGATATGATTCAGGCGAGAGTGTTGTGCTCGGACCTGAGATTATGCAAGAGACGATTGAAAATATCAAAAGGATCCAAGAAAGGACGTGTTTTGAGAGTTACGATAGCAACGGGTGTTGGTCGAGCTTTGAAGTCTCGGAAGCACACACTGTGTTTTGTTGATCTATATTAGAGTGGCGCAGTGGAAACGTGGGGAAAATAGCATGTTAGACTGTTTTACCGCTGTCACTTGTGGAAATTGCATGATATATTCATGTGTCTAAGCTGAAGAGGTACATTGATTCAGATGGATAATGTAGGAGTGAAGGAGGATTTGACTGTTGAGGCATTGCTAGTTCAGGTTGATGAACGAGAAGCAACTTCGAAGTAAAGGGATTCCTTTGGTGGAGGTAGTTGGGAGCAAGTTGGATTTGGGAGATTGGGATGCGAGAGTCGTCTTCAGAGTTGTTTGAATCAGGTAACATTTTCGAGGACGAAAATTCCTAAAGTGGGGGAGGGTTGTAACAGCCAAATTTTCATTAATTAATTATTTATGTTAATTAATTGATTTATTAAAATTATTGGATGATTATTTAAAGGAATTGGTAGATATTTCGAGAGAAGAAATATATTGGAAAGAAATAGAAGGGAAAGATATATAAGGAAAAGTGGAAGGAAAAGGAAAGAATAGAAAATGTAAGAGAAAGAGAAAAGAAAGAAAGAGGAAGAGGAGAAAAGAGAAGGGAAAGAGGGAAGAAGCTTGGAAAGCTCAAGAACAACTCCTAGCTTCGATTTAATAAAGGGTGTGAAATATTGTTATCTTACCAATGTATATGATTATGTATGGATTGTTTGGATGTTTTTCTCCATTTTCCATTTTAGGGCAGAAAGAGGTTTAACTGGTAGAAATCGAGTTTTGAACGGTTAGAATCTAAAATAAGTGGCGTAGTTTAGGCGGGTAATGTTGGGCTAAGACTATTGGAACTGATTCGAATTAAATCAGTTGATTTTGTGATGATTTGGTGATTTTAGACTGTTTGGGGTTCTGAGTTCACAGATTTGCTAGCGTTCGCTAGGCGAGCAGAAGTGAAGGTTCGCCAGGCGAACCCCAGCGAGTGGGAAGAGAACCATTACAGTAGCCAAGATCAGCCTTCGCTGGCGCGTTCTCCAGGCGAAGGAGGTGGCGAGAGGTTTCGCCAGGCGAGTGAACCAGCGAGTAGGCAGCAAACACTTCCAGTAGCTACTGCCTGCCTTCGCCAGCGAGTGAAGCAGCGAGCATTCGCTAATGCTTCGCCAAGCGAATGGGTCAGCGAATGTGACAACACCTTATTTTCCTTGTTTTTTCCATCCAATGTTGATCGTTTGGTTCGATTGTATTCAATCCTTATCTGAAATGAATAGTTTGTGTACTATTGTGATAAGATGTGTTGTGGGTAGCCGTATGGCGTGAATCCTAGATTGTGGAATTGATTATGAAATGTGGTCTTTTGACAAATATATGCATTGTTTAAATTGATTAAAGTGCATGATGATTGTAATTGAGTTTGTTGCCGTTGGCACGGTGTTATTTATAATGCATGAGAACATATTGTGAATATGTGTGCATTGCTTGTAATTGTATGTGAAGAATGCATGAGAACATATTAGTGAATATGTGTGCATTGCTTGTAATTGTATGTGAAGAATGCATGAGAACATATTAGTGAATATGTGTGCATTGCTTGATACATAGGGTAATGATGATATAAAGTGTGAATACTTTGATTATGTGAAATATGTTGTGTGGGCAATCATGTTATAATTATTATGTGATGAATTATTGAGAATGCATGAGATTAAGATGCGAGAACGGTCTTAAGTGCATTTGATTGTTGATTGCATATGCATCATTTAGTCAAGAGGCAATGCTTGCTAGCTTCGTGGAGACTAGTGACTTGTCCCAAACCTAGAAGATTGGGTTTGAAAGCTTAGAGGACGGGCTTTTGTTGTTATCGGTCTAGGGGACGGACCCGGTTTAAATGTAAAAACCGAAAAATGATAACAAGTGTTGGTACCATATGGCATGAGTTGCATTGAGTTGCATTGAGTCACATGGCATAGAGATAAATGTTGTGTGAATGTATGCATATGTGTATGTTATGTGAATTGATGAGAATTATGGATATGTGCATGATGAAACATGTTTGGTGATTACCCATATTTCTTTATACATATATTGTAATGTGTATGAATTGTTGAATGAGAATTGTGATTGGATGAATAAACATAATTGTAAATGTTTACGTGGAATGATGTGAATTGTGGATATATGCATGATAAATATGCTTGGTGTTATAGATATGTATGTGTATATATATATATATACTACATCATGAATTATGGTGAAGGAACACGAATGTGTATGTTTACGTGTAATGATGTAAATTGTGCATATGTACATTACGATGTGTATGGGTGAATTATGATAAAATGTGGTGAGATCGTAATGTATGCATATTTTTATGTTAATGTACATATATGATCATTGTATGAAGTTATGCATATGTGTATGTACACGACTTGTGTAATTGGGAATGATGAATATATGATTGTTGTATGAAATTGTGCATATGTGTGTGAATTGTTGGATTGAGAATTTTAGATGTAGGCATGATTAAATATGCTTGATTATTATCCATATTAGTTTATATAAACATTGTGAGGTATATGTTGTTGATAATGAATTGTGGTGAGAAAATGTGGAATATGTGTATTCTATACTTGTGTATACATATATGATTATATGCAGTGTTATTATGATAATGTTTCTCACCCTTCTGCTGGAATGATGTCATATTTGACATCGTGCAGGTATCGAGAATAGAGTTGCTCGTAGTTGCGTGGTCGTTGTTGGTGTATCCATTTAGTAATTTAGTTATATTGGGTCGAGTCATGCTCTGGTTATGTAACACTGGGATCGTTTAGTTCATATTTTAGAGATACATTATGTATTCTATGTTATGTTTTTATATTCATTGGAATATTTTGAGGTTGGCCTTGGTGCCTAAGTAATGTTGAAGTATGTGATGAATCTGAATATTCTGTTAAGAGAATTATGATTTAAATTGAATCCGCTGCTACATGCAAAGTGAATTTGTGAGAAGCATGATTATTTATTATAAGTGTTAATGAGCATGACAATTGGTTTTTGATGTTTTGAAAGTTATGTGTGACGCCTTATTGTAAATTCATGAAAATTTACTCTGATTATTTGTATGTTTTCCGTGGGGTTTAGAAGGGTGTTACAGACATCCTTGACTCAACCTGCCTATGACTTCCTCCTGCTAATAGAGCTCTTGCAAATCATGAATGGTGAAAATAAATCACGTTCCATTATACCATCTATTAGCACCAGAGATCTTCAGAGATCCATGAGAACCAGATTATCTACCTGAAAGAGCTCTTCTCTTCAAATTAACTTCAGGGTACATATATCAACACACAAACGCCACAACCATGCATCAAACTGTATATAGACCAATCTTCTCTCAAGGCTAACAGAGTTCTTTCATCAGAAACATATGCAGCGGAACCACCAAAGGAACATCTTCAACATGCCCTAAACAAGATGTTAGAACATCTTATAGGTCATCATACAAAAGTTGCCACTCCTCCTTTGGCAACACATTCATCAGGTCATAGAAGCTTCTATAGCAGCAGATACATAGAATCCTTCACAAACTCCTCATTTGGCAAAAACAGCAAATCAGATGCAGCTTCTCCTTGTTCAAACCACCAGAAAGTATCTCCCAAGATCTCATATAGAACAGACAGGATGCCTGCTCTGATACCAATTGAAATTCTTATATGCAGATCTCATATGTCCTAAGAGATGTAAAGAACATTGATCTCTGCTGAAACAGAACAAGGACAAAACATGACCAATTTAAATTACTTTAAATTGTACCAATGTCATAACGTCTGTTGTAACATCAACAGACAGACAAACTATTTATTTAACCATTTAAATTGTGCAGAATTGTAAATGCTGAAAGATAAATAACATAATGAATTGTTTACCCAGTTCGGTGCAACCTCACCTACATCTGGGGGCTACCAAGCCAGGAAGAAAACCCACTCTTAGCAGAATCAATTCAAAGCTAAACTCCCCGGTTTACAACTCCTCACTTAATCTCTACCCAATGCAATTTCTGCCTAGAATCCACTAGACAAGAGACCCCGCTCACTCCCCCTTAATCACTGTAGTGATAATAAATTCAATACAAAAGACAAACTTTAGAAGACACTCTTCAAAGTCACAATACTTGATTTTTCTTAACAGCTTCAATCAAGGACAATACACTCTTGCTTAAAAGCTTTGAGTGATCAATCATCTTAAAAACACTAGACCAATGCAATCATACAACAGATAATTGCTTGGTTCACAAGTATTCCTAAGACACCAAAATACACGTGAAGAACATAACTCTTCACTCACAAATATGTCTACCGCAATGTATCAAAAGATACAAAGTGTGACTTACAAACACACACACGCGAGACTCTCAAAACCCTAAACCCTTATTTTACACTTTAGTTGTTCTTGATGTGAGTACTTAATTTCCCTTGCTTCTGCTCCTCCTTAAATAGTACTGCAGACTGGGCTTGGGCTGGTCAAAAGTAACAAACATTAGGTTTAACCAAGTTAAACCACTTTCCATAATTCAAGGTGCTATCAAATAGGTCATAGGCTTATCATGATAAGCTCATCACTGACTAGAATCTCGCCTGAGATAACTAAGGAGCCATAACAGGTTTTCTGAAGTATAGCCTGAGTTTCCTCTTGCAATATAACAGTAAACCTAAACACGCGCCCTGATGTCATACGCTTGATGTCATAACATCCAACATGACATCCAACACACTTTGTTCTTAGTTGACCAAACTCACCCTGTAGTACACTCCTGCAGAATCTTCTTCATAACAGTAGAAACAAATATATTATAGTTTCCTAAAAAGTCTCAAAGATCCTTTTTATGAACACCAATTAAATCTGCATTTTCATGTTATGAATATCTTTGACCTGCACACACTTGATGAGATATATCCAACAGGATCTCATCAAACCAAACCACTTTTGTCAAGTGATATAAAATAGCAGCTCTGTCATGACAGCAGATGAATGTCACGACATCCATCTTGACATCTTGATTAAAACACATGACATCAGTTCTGTCATCAACTCCTGCTGTACCAGACAACAATGTCATGACATTGGTAATGACATCCTGATTAAAACATATGACAGCAGTTCTGTCATGACAGCAGATGGATGTCCTAACATTCAGCTTGACATCAGTGCAGAATCATGTTTTACCAAAATTTAGCCAATCATAGAACCATAGAATCATGGAATTAACAAGTTCTACTGCTTTTCTTGTAAAAATAATTTGCAACAGGTTATATATACAGGTCTCGATTCTATTTTTAGAATCGAGGGCATGCGTACCCCGAGCGAGGACGACGGAGGAACTGCCTCAACAAATTGGTGTTGTTCTCTCCTTTCGCTATTTTCATTTCTGAATTTTAAGTTTGTGTGCAAACAAGTTGGTTGACTAAAATTATGGTTTATGGTAATACTGAAACATATTTAGAAAACTCATTACAATCTGTTTTATTTTAATTGGAAAATCTTAGCACTACATTTACTTAGTGAATTTTACTTGGAGTGCCTCGCACACCAAGTGTTCGACAAATTGCTTGAATACAAACGTCTTGAGCTATTTTTCAACTTGTGTTTATATTTCACAAGCATTGGAAATTGAAAAACTTTGAGTGAACAAAATCATATTGATTTGTGTTCAAACTTTTGATTCGATTTCTCATCTTTAATGGTATTCCATATAGGCATAGCGTATATCTGATCCTTTTGGTAACAGTTCATTTAAACCATTGTAGTTCCTCGGCTAATTCCACTTTAAGGTTTTAAAAACCAATTCATTATAAGCGCCGACTTTGTTTAACTATAAGTGATCTATTCAACCCCCTCTTCTAGATCATTGTCATCGTCTAACAAGTGGTATCAAGAGCACCGGTTCATAATTAGCACCCGACTTCTACAAGTCCTTTAGGTACACAAAATCCATATTCCTGACTCATTTTTATTGTTATTCCTAAAACCTCTAGAATTAGTAATTCTTTCTTCCCATCTTAAATATGTAAATGTTTAGCCTTAGCTTTGCACTGCAACATTAGATTGCATTAGTTTGATTATCACTTCCCTGTGGGTTCGACAACCTTTTTAAAACTACACAAACAGTTGTATACTTGCAGTCTTTATTCGATAGACACGTTCATGTTGTGCTCGAGAAACAACCGTTCAGTATTCTCTTACTCGAATAAGAAGACACCATGATTCAAATCATGACCAAACAAACTTTTTAAATTTAACCATCATTCAAATCAGGTAATTACTTGACTCGAATCATGGGTATCACGTCATGATTAGAACCAAATCTTGTCATTTCCAGATTTTATCACCTTGATTCAAGTCATTCTTTCCTCTTATACGAATCATGGGTGTATGATTTAACTCAACTCAGTGTTCATTTTCGCTCATTTTTGCCCCTAACCTCTAGCACCTATATAAATATTATTTTTTGTTGTTATTTTTCTCCACAAACATATAGAATTAGTAGTTCTTCCACATTCATAAAAAGTTGTTTAGTGAGTTCTTTTATGAACAAGTAAGATATAGAGTTCATGCTTTAATAAATCTTGAAAAAACTCATGTGTGTCCTTCCTTTCACTAACACATCTTCTCTTGGTTTCAAACTTGTGAGAAACTTCTAAGAACATTATTTTTGTGAGATATAGATTGAATTGTGTGAGATTATTTAGATAATGATCATCATCATCTTCAATCTTGAACTAAGAAAAAATTGTAGTTGTACTTAATTCTAAAGATTGAGTGTGAGTGGTATATCCAAGGTACATTGGGGAAGCTAATATTTTTTTGGTGAAGTTTTGTTGTGTATATCATGATAAAGAATCACTTTGTGTCAATGGTATATAGATATTGACTTTTAATTTGTCCTACACGGACTCTTACAAAAATCAATTGACTATTTAAACCTTATAATTATTATCAATTTGAACAAAATAGAGCCCATTTGTAGTGCAATGATATCTTACATGGTAAATATTATTCAAACTGGAAACTTGTAGAAATATAAATATACCTATAAAAGCTTATTACGCATGGGTATATATTTATGATATGCAACATTTAACTTGCTGTTTTATATTTGTTCAAAGGCCACCAAGTTTGATAAAATATCACAAAGCATGGTAACATGAATATTTTAAAATTGACTGACCTATTTAATTGATGTCCTATATAGATTAACCAACAAATAACAGAATAAATTTGGAATATAAAAGTTGTAGTGAGACATACTTTAAAAAGGGTTTTTACCTACTGAATATTATTTTTTGGATGTGTTAGAATTTAATCATTTTCTACTTCAGTCCATATGAATATTGTACTGGTAAAAAAATATAGGTGTGTGTATTTTTCCTACAAAGGTAAGGAGACTTAGAGGCATTAGTAGGTGTATAAAAATTAATGACCGTTAGGGTTTGCTCATAATAGCGAGAAGCTCTGTACGATGGTGTTTTATGAGTCATGCTTACATGAGGCAAGAGACTCTGCAGATGAATGATGTGTTTAGGTGTAAGCATATGAGGGGTGTGATCAATATGAGTTATATTGTGTCTTCTCCATTTGGGGAGAGGAGTATTTATAGAGACCTTTAGGGCCTAGTGTTCTCTTAAAAAGGGTCGTCATCTATCCAATAAATGGTGGAACGTCAAATCCATATTTATAAGGGGATGTGGGTCAATTGATGACTCCTGACTTGTCTCTTCCCTAGAAAATGTCTTATCCCACATTTTCCATGATTGGGCGATATGGAAACCTAGGGACGAGGTGATACTTCCCTGGGGAGACATATGATCACTGCCTTTCCTAGAGCATCCTACAGTCGTCGCCCTAAGTGAGTCCTTTTACAAATATAACACTTCACAGTCCTTTAAGCACAAGGCCTTTTGATAGAGGACAAAGTGTTTTTTAGATCGAGACCAAGGGGTGTATCCCATGGACCTGCACTTCTTGAGGATGTACCCCCTCAGGTGAGGATTTCAATTAGCCCAGGAGATTTAAGTCCCTTAGGAAAAATTATATGTAGCTCAGCTGATGAGACTATAAATCCCTCAAGCGAGGCAATTTTCTTTTCAGGAGGGACTTCTATCAAGCCCTCAAACAAGAGTTGTGACCAAATCTCTTAAGATGGACTTTGGCTATGCCTCTTAGGCATGATTTCTTTGTATAATCCCGCCTGAGCAAACATTAAGTCTCTCAGGCGAGAGTTTAGTTAGCTCGAGGAGTCTAAGCCCCTCAGGCAAAATTATATGTAGCTCGGCTGATGAGACTATAAGTCCCTCAGACGAGGAATTTTGTGTGTCGTCTATATTTCCCTAGAGGCGACAAGGATCTTTATTCATGAAGTTCAACGAGTATTTCCTCAAAGGGCGGAAAAGGTCTTTGTTCATGAGGCCCAACAAGTATTGCCTCAAAGGGAGGAAAGGGTTTTCGTTCATGAAGCTAAGAATACCAATATTGCCTCACATGGAAGTAAGGATCTTCGTTATGAAGTACAACATATAAATATTTCCTTAGAGGGTGAGAATGATATTCGTTAAGAAGTTCATCAAACAAGAATCTTTAGGAAAAACATCCCTGTTGGGAATAAATCACTCAAGAATTATTCATAGGTAATTCATCATGATGTTTACTAGAGAATTACAAGTAATCAAATTGACAAACAATTCAAATGTAATAATATTTTAGATGGAGAGTGTTCCAGGTTTTGATCAATAGTGGGACTTCCAACTCTTACAATTTATTTGCCCCATGAGTGAGCTTGTAAAATATGTGACATGACCCCTCCCAATTAGGTTGCAGTTTTCCCTGATGTATGGGTAAAACCACTTCTATCAAGACTAAGTCACCTTCTTGCATTTTCTCGGCTTGATTTTGGAGTTATATCTTCTGGAAACTCTGTGTTTGGCCATGAATTATTAGACGTGGGTGACTTTCCTCAATTTTACAATCAGGTTTGCCACACACTACAATCCTACCTTATTCTCTTTTTCATTAAACTGGGAGCATGGCATCTAATCCGTAGACCATGGCAACTAGATTTTACTTTGTGGTGGAATGCAGAGTGGTGTGGTATGACCATAATATCTCAGGGAGCAATTTTGCCCATAATCCCTTGGTGTCGTCAAGATTTTCTTAACCCCCTTAAGGATTACTTTGTTTTATATTTCTTTCTGTCCATTGGCTTACGGGTGCATGATGGATACAAATTTCATTTATACCTCTAGGTCTTTGCAAAAGTCAGTGACCATGAAATGGGTTCCATTATCGAAGACGATAGCTCAGGGGAGTCCATACCTACACATAGTTTTTTCTCCATTATATTCAAAAAATATCTTGGCTATGATCTTAGTAATAGGCTCTACTTCTATCCATTTGGTAAAATAGTCGACTCCTACTATCATGATTTTTAGTTGACATGGCGCTAGGGGGACAGGCCCAAACTGTCTATGACTCACTAGTAGATAGGCTAAAGCGAGGACATAGATTAGAGAAGTTTAATTAGGGCGTGGTAAAGGTTACCATGTGTCGCTACTGCGAAAATCGATGCCGGCTATGACAGAAGAGTCGCCACCTTTCGTTATTTATCCCTCAGAACAGGAAAGGAAACGATCGGGAAAAACCTGACACAAGGGTATAAGACTAGGTCATCGCAACCATTGTCTGGGTTCGGGAGTTGGTTACGCAAGGGGAAGGTATTAGCACCCCTCACGTTCATCGTACTCGATGGGATCCATGCTTGCTAGTTTGTCTACGGGTGAAAAATAATCTATCTACGGCTGCTAAAGTTAAACGGAAAGAAACTGACTCGATAGAGTATCACACTCTATGCCTACGTATTCCCTCGTGCAATGGGAAAGTCAGAGTCATCGTAGTTCGGGAAACTACGGGGAAATGGGCTCGCCGAGATATTGCATCTCGTGCCTACGTACTTCCACACGGCGTGAAAGATCAGAGCTTACGTAGTTCAGGCTAACTACGGCTAGACAGGGTATTCTCGATCACACAGGAGTGAGAGAAAGGATTGACGATACTAGCGTGCGCATTCTAGCAGTTAGGTGTTTGCTGCTCGCTCGACGGAGACTTAGGCGTTACCTGTTTGCGGTAGAACAGATGTAGTATGTCGGGTTTGAAAGGTATGGGAACCTACAGGAACTAGAACTACGGTTTGGTCTCGATTGCGCTCGGGCAAGAGAAAGGGAACATCAGTCGTCAGCGGGAAAGTCTCGATCGCACGGCAGCGAGAGAACAGAGAAGTTAGTTGTTAGTGTGCTCGCTAGGATATCGCATCCTATGCCTACATATTCTCGTCTGGTACGAGAAATCAGAGCGGCTGTAGTTCAGCCAACTACAGAAAAACAGGGAGAAAGGGAAAAAGGGAGCTCGCTAGGATATCACATCCTATGCCTACGTACTCTCGTCTGGCACGAGAGATCAGAGCAAACGTAGTTCGACGGGAGAACGAGTCTCAATTGCACAGGGGCAAGAGAAAGGGTCTCAATCGCCTGAACGCGAGAGAAAAAGGATTTCATCGCCAAGGGGCGAGAACAACGAGGAAACAGGCTTACGCCTAAACGGGAAGAAACTCGGGACACACATGCACAAACCTAATATGTAGGAGAGAATGCGTCATATGTCACCCAAAGGGTACCATACTAGACATCCTAGACGATTAAGAAGAAACTCCTCAACTGTCATTTCCTACGTATCTAACGATACAACTTACAACATTCGACGGTTGCCTGAAGACTTGAAGAAGATGAGGATGTTGAACGAAGCAGCTCATGTTGGCTCCTGACATGCGTGCAAGCTCCATTCCAATCTTCTCCTCTTCGGATGATGACACTCGAATCAATAACAATGTGACGCTTAGACCGTCATGGTTCGACTTATACGAGAAATCAAACTCTCAGAGGTAGCGTATTGATGTCCGTGTCAAAGACAAGATAGAGAAATGATATCGGCAATCATTCTCCAATTGAATCGTGTCACACGACCAGCCAAAAAAATGAAATCGAGAATAAAATCGGATAGAAAAGAAAATAGGAGAAAAATCCACTAACAAATGGAAATAAAAGTGTACTCCTAAAATTAACAATTAAATTCTACTAGAAAAATATTCTAAAGAAAATAAAAGAAAATGCATATGAAAATATCATAGAAAATTTCTATCTAAAATACTATATTATTCTATATAAAAAAATAGAAAAAAATCAATATTAAATCTATATTAAAAAAATATGCATGATACTAAATTATAATCCCTAAAAAAATAATTTCCTAAAAGAAAATAGGAAAATAAAACTAAATTATTACAAGCATTCATCCAATACAAAGGAAAAAATAAATCCAAAGGGGAGTGGGGTACAAACTGCAAACTGGGGTATGCAGAAAAAAAACAGCCACTGGGCGATAAGCCCACAATACAAAAATTCAGAAAATAAAACAAAACTAAGGGCCCAGGGGGGTGGTGTGCAGGAATTGGGAGGTGCAGTTCAGAAAATTATTGCTAGGCCTAGCCCAACAACAACAAAAAACAAACCAGAGGGGGGGGGGTTCCAAAGGGAAACGGGTGGTGTAGCTCCAAAACTCGTTGGGCTTGAGGCCCAATCCCCTACCACAAGCCTTCTCCCACTCCACACTTCAGAAACCCTAATTCTCTCCTACCTTCTTCACCCGCCGCCGTCAACGTCACCTTTCTCCGTCTATGCTCTCTCTACTCAAACTCAAGACCAAACGTCCGTTTTCATTCTTCGAACGCTTCCATTCAACCTTCCCTCCATTAGAACATTGGAACTCCATTGTTGAAGATCTGTAGATCTTAACCTTTTTCTGGAGAACGAGATGAAGACAATGCAGATCCTAGAAGATCTTTGAGGATCTTGAAGAAATTCTGGAGAAAAGCTGAAAGGTGATGAACATTGTTGAAGACGAAGGTTGAAGATCTTGAGTGGATCTACCTTCTGGTAACAACAAATGAAGATATGTTTGAGTTTTCTGGAAATTTCTGGACGGCAAATGATGAAGAAGATTGTTGACGAACAGATCTGTGAATTTGCGATGAGATCTCGATAGATCTGTTGGAGGATCTTGCGAAGAACTTCTGGAAACGGATGAAGACTCTTGATGAAGATCCCGATAACTGATGAACAGAGATGCAACTTCTTTGATGTTGTGGAGATTGATTTCTGATGATGAACTGGAGGAAGATGATGAAGTTCATGCGCGATCTGGAGAACTCGCGAAGAACTTGATGATGTTCTTGAGTGTTGCAGATCCATGGAAGTTGATCGGAGAATGATGGAGCTTGAACAGATCTACGAAGATGATGATGAATCTTGAAGATCTGGAAAAAAAACATGAAGAACGGATGAAGTTTTCGATGAGCAATATGCAGATTCCGGCGAGTTTCCGGCCGTGTGAACCACCGCCTGATTTCCCCGGTGGATGGAACCCGTGGTTTGCATGCGAGGGATGTGGGAGCAACACCTCAGGGGGCTGCGTGGCAGGAAGAGACGGAGAGAGAGAGAGAGAGAGAGGTGAGGGACGCGTGGCGTCCATGCAGTGTTGTGAGGTGGTGGTGAGGTGGATGCACGCGTGGAAGGCTTTATATGCAGACAAGTGGAACGAATTGGGCCTCCAAAGACTGGACATCTGGCCCACAAACTTAATGACTCTGATTAATTGAACTAATTAAAACGGAAATTAATAAAACTAATGATTAATGCAGACCACTATTGAAAATTAATGACTAATGGCTTCAATTAATACGAAAATTAATACTACTAATTAATAAAAGCTGACTCTAATTAATGAAACTAACTCTAATTAACCCTATTAACAAAAATGATTAAACTCTAATTAAAAAGAAATGATTAAATCTCTATTAATTCTACAAAGAAAATAAACTCTAATTAACCCTATTAAAAAAATAGTAAAAGAACTATCCTATTAAAAAACTAATTAAAATCTACTATTTAATATCTTAAAACAAAAATCTATTTAACTAATTAAAAGAATTATCTATTTAAAATTCTAGAAAAACTATTAAAATCTATAAGAATATATTTAAAAACCTATTTAATATCTAAAAAAACTCAAATAAATCTATTAAAATCTATTAAAATCTATTTAAAAATCTAGAAAATAAAAGGGAAAAATTCTAAAAATGCAGGGAAGCCAATTAAATTGATTAGAAAACAAATGCGCAACTATAGCGAAATAAGCGGTAAAAACCGGACACCGAAATGTCCTAAAAAAACAGCGAGAGCTGAAAACACCGGGACGAGCACAAATTCTCAAAACAACTTATTCGAACTGGCCGAAAATGCCTGAAGCGTCAGGAGAGACTGTAATCCCGATAAAATCAATCTGACTGCAAAAATGCAATGGATGCGGTATGTAAATGCAGAATGCAAAATGATTCGAAACATAAGCCAAATACAATAATTGGTTGGTCAAATTTTAGGGTGCAACAGTTGCCCGTATTCAAGCGGCTTGGACCTGAAGGGTTGAGAAGCGAATGTCTCTCAAACATTCAAAGGTAGAAGACAGTTGAATACAAAAGAAACCCAGAAATTTGCCAACCTGCAGAAATAAACTGCACACACTGCTTGGGGAACAAATATCCAGAACACCGAATCCAGTTGTCACGGCAACAAACTGACCAATCATCTGACAAAGAAACTGACTTTAGCACTAGTTATCTGCGTGACGCCACAGATAACAAACCCGAAGGTTGGATCAACATGCACTTGATCCTCTCACGTCGTCTAAAGATAGACAGGAAGAGAAATACTCACATCGTCTAAAGAAAGACGGAAAGACACCATCCCGAAGGAGAATAATATCCGTACTCACATCGTCTACTGATAGACGGAAAGAAAAACAATCTTGATCTCATATCGTCTAATGATAGACAAGAGGAAAATGTCTGAATCTCACATCGTCTAATGATAGACGAGAGGAAAATATCCATATCTCGCATCGTCTAATGATAGACGAGGGGAAAACCTTGTCCGAAGAGCCACATCGTCAGTGAGAACTAGCGGAAGGAAAGCCATATAAACTTCAACACTACCCATCAAATTTCAGAATCCTTTCGTCTACAGGAATTGATGGAAAGAACAATATCCTCAAAGGGGCCACATCATCAATAAGGATTGACAGGAAGAAAACCACCTTCAAATAGCCATGTCGTCGATAAGGATCAACAACTAGGAAAGCCAAACATTCTTCAAAGAGCCTCGACGTCAATAAGGATCAACAGTCAGAAAACACTTCTTGAATTGTCATCTCATCCGATAAACAGAAAGAAAGCCAACATCTGAAAGATCGCCTTGAAACCTCTCAACATCTCAAGATAGACGGAGAGAACACCATACCCAAAACTCATGACGTCTAATGATAGACGGAGAAAACTCGCTGGGGAGACACATCATCAATATGAACTAACAGTAAGAAACCCGCTGAAAAATCACCTGAAACTTCACGTCGTCTAAAGATAGACGGAAAGAAAACCATACCCAAAACTCATGACGTCTAATGATAGACGGAGAGACAACTTTTAAACTTCACATCGCCTAAAGATAGACGGAAAGAAAACCATACCCAAAACTCATGACGTCTAATGATAGATGGAGAAAACCATGCTGAGACTCACGACGTCTAAAGATAGACGGAGAAAACCATAATCAAACTCATGACGTCTAAAGATAGACGGAAAAAACCATAATCGAACTCATGACGTCTAAAGATAGACGGAGAAAACCACAATCGAACTCAAGACGTCTAAAGATAGACGGAGAAACAACTTTGAAACTTCACATCGCCTAAAGATAGACGGAAAGAAAACCATATCCACACTCGCGACGTCTAAAGATAGACGGAGAAAATTCCTGCTGGGGGAAATACATCGTCAATAGGAATTGACGGGAAGAACAGTCTGTCTTTATCAGATGATCGATAGACAAAGCATAACCGTAGTATGATCTGATAATCAAATACCAAAGAGCTATCTGATCAAAGTTGCTGAATAAATGCCCCCGAACTGATTACAGAGTACTTCATGTTGCCACGTAAGGCTGATAGAAAAACTGGCTTATGCTTCGTATGCATATGCGTATGTTTGAATTTTTCTATGGCGTAATGCTCCATATAGGATGGAATGCTGTGCATTTGACGATGAAATGCAAATATGATGCAAATATGACGATACATGCAAGATGTAAATGCAGGCTCAGGCTGCTGGAGAAAAGTTGTACGCAGAAGAACCATTCCAGCAAAATAAATGCTGGAAGGGTGAAGCCAACTCCGCTGATACGGAACCACTTCAGCAAAATAAATGCTGAAGACAAAGCCAACTCCGCTGGGGATAACCGGATATCACAGAATTATTCCAACAAAATAAATGTTGAAAGAGTGACACCAACTCCGCTGGGGGTAACCAACTGTGCTAAGCATGATCGGACTTCCCTGGGGATAGCTTACACGTGCCAATAACCGTTGGACTTTTGCTGGGGAAAACAGACTGAGTCTTCCTACATACCAATGAAGCTTGGATTTTGAAACTGATGCGCCAACACAGATGGGCCTCACAATGATTTCCAATATGGATTGGGCTTTAGGAATGGCTCGCCAATGAGAATTGGGCTTCCTGAAAATTGCCAATAAGGATTGGGCTCTTGGGCTATCCATGATGGGTCAGGCACGACTGACGCCGGAAAACATCCTGTCTGAATTCACAGTTTCTAATTGAAAGGTCAAAGGATAATACGACTTCCCGACATTTTTCTCACACTTGAAGACCGGCTGAACCCGCTCGAGTAGCTCTGATTAGCTCTGACGACACAGAGAGGAACAATTCCTTCGCTTCCGATATTGCCCCAGCCTGTGGGATCTCTGGGGGGATACTCTTCAAAAGGAAATCTAAAAATCTGTACCCTGATGGTCTGATACGAACTGCCCCAGCATTCTGTACTTCGCAGAGATGCTTTGGATCAAATACCCTTCGGACGAGAAACAACTTTGGCGCTTTTCTTAGAGTGGCCTGCCCCTGTCTGCGACGACTTTCCCCCTGATAGGATGATCTGCGAGGAGATACACTGGTTGTCCTCGAGAGATTCATCAAATCTCGACCTGACTACTTCAGAATAACTGACTTCGGATGGCTGACATCACCAGGGATTATAGCTTGTCCCAGTTCACGAAGTTTTCGGGCGTTCTACATTCTATCATGATCAGACTTTCAACTGTAGGAAACTTTCCTGCTGTCAAGCGCTTACTCAAAAGTAAAACAAGTTGTTCTGCACAAAAGATATATTAATGTAATGCACATGACAGTTTTGACATCCAATCTGTTCACTGGAAAAGGAAAAACAATTTATGGCATATAATGAACAAATCATTAATCAGAATATCAACATCAGTACCAACATGGTAAGAAGAACCCTTTTAGGAGTCAGCTTCGACGCGATCTTTACCGAAGTATGCCTTCGAAACAAACCTGCTTCAATTAGGACTTTTGAAGGTTGTAACGTGGTCAGGTTCACGGTTTTGCAAGGAAAGGATAAAGGCTCAAAGTTTATTTTAACCCACCCGTTCACCTTGATGTTCTGCAATCCTAAGTTTAGCTAATTCGACCTCAGCGCTCACTTCTCAGTGGTTGGAAATTAGGAGTGATAGTTCGAGAAACCCTGAGTTTTCGGAGTGACAGCCACTCACTTTTCGTCTTTGCCACTTGGGGTCACACGACTCGTATTTGTTTGAGGATTTTTCTTTTGTGATCCTTTTTAGTTTTTTCGCTTTCCCTAATTTTTGCCTGGACTGGCTCTTTTGAGCTTCTTCTGATTATTAAGTCCAGCGGAATGCCCTCATTTTTGCCTAAGTCGTTTGTTTTCAAGTTTGGACTTAGCGGGCTTTTGATTCTTTTTGCCCTTTTTTTTCTCTCTTTTTTTTTGTTTTTGTTTTGAACAAGTCGTGTGACACTGGTTGTCTGACTCTTTGAGGAATAATGTGACTGTTTCACTCCTGCCGCTTAACCACTGTGGTTTTTTAGGCACGAACTCTAGAGGTGTGATTGATCCTCGAACGGACACTCCCTTCTGCAACTTGGATGCTCGGTCAAATTAGCTAACACCTACCCTACCCCGGGTTAAGATTGAGGGTTTTTTCGTCTTTCGAAAGAAACTCCTACTACTAGGCTCAAAGGGGTTGACAAGGGATTATTTTCCTTATAACTCCGGTGTTTGGGGATTTGAAACAATGCTTGTACATCATCAGCAGGTTTTATTTTCAAAAGCATACAATCGGGAGCTTGCGCGTCTTTAACTTCGTCATCCTCCCTGGGTTCCGCTTAACCAAGCGTTGGATATCTGTAAAAATTTTGAGTGAACACGACTGGATTAAATCAAAACCTGCATACTCATTTCATTACCAATATCAATTGAAAACAATACAAGTTTTACGAATGCAATTTGCGCTTTAACAGAAAAGAAACTACAAATGCAAAGAAATGACATGATAAAACACAGATTGCCAGTTTCTGGGAACCGGACTTTTCGAACTTGATTTGCTGCTGAGCCAGCCATCTTCAGAATTGATCGTCGAAGTCATCCTGATACTCTTCTGAACATCTGCTTTCAGTGAACTCTCCCATAACCTGAACAGATAAACCCACTTGGCTGAACGAAGGAAGGTCGACACCCTGAGGCGTGATAGATATCTTGTTAGAGTCCAGCAAGGCCTGAATCTGGCTTCGAAGCACCTTGCAGTCATCTGTTGAATGCCCCTGTGCCCCAACATGGTACTCACAGCGAGCGTTGGCATCAAAACCTGGAGGGTAAGGCGGGATCATTGGATCGGTCTCCTTCGGCACTTTCAGCCCACTTTTGACAAAATCTGGCAACAATTGACTATACGACATCGGTAGCTGAGTAAACTGCCTTTCAGGTTTCCTTGGTCTTCGTCAGGTGTGCTGACGCGGTTGGCGACGATACGACTGTTGACTATGGCGAGTAACAGATATTTGACATACAGACGCAACAGGTTGCTGGCTCTGAGCGCTCGAAGTGTCAGGATACTGAATCTGAGGTAAGGGAGATTCTGTGACAACATCACTTCCTTTCTCCCATCCTTCTTGAGAACTGACGATTGATTCATCTTCATAAACTGCAGTATAAGGAATATCTTGAATCTTTCCGCTCTTGATTCCGCTCTCAACACGTTCTCCTACTCTTATCAAGTCCGCAAAGCTTGCATTTCCACAACTGAACAATGTGTCATAGTAACGGCCCTTCAGAGTACCCACGAAAAGGTCAACCATTTCTCTCTCCACAAGAGGTGGTTGAACACGAGCAACCACTTCTCCCCATCTCTGCACATACCCTCTAAAGGATTCGTTCTCCGCCTGAGATGATTCTTGCAAATGCACGCGACTAGGAGTCATACCCAGGTTGTAGTCGTACTGCTTTACGAAGGCATTGGCTAAATCAAACCATGACTTGATGTTATCACTCTTCAACTGCATGTACCAATCCAAAGATGCTCCGATCAAACTATCTTGGAAGCAGTGAATCATAAGCTTGTCATTGGCAACATATGAAGTCATTCTTCTGCAGAACATAACCAAATGTAGCTTCGGACAACTATCCCCTTTGTATTTCTCAAAATTTGGCATTTTGAACTTCGGAGGCAACACAAGGCCTGGCACCAAACACATGCTCGCGGCATTCAGGTCAAGAGTATTCTTGTTTATCAAGGCAGCCACCTGATCTTCCAACAGCTGAAGTCTCCTCATATCCTCAACAGCCCTAGGGTTCTCAGCATTGACCCTCGGAGCGGCCCTCTGACGATCTGGCACAGGGAAAGTGAAACGCTGATAGTCTATGTCACAGAGAGAAGATGCACCTCTGTCTCTGACAGGAATCTGCACATTTTGGGTTACATTGTTCACCGGAGTCCTCTGAATGTTACTCTCTCCTCTAGTCATAGCTGTTATGGCTTCCATGAACTGACTCACATGGTTCTTCAATAGTTCAAACTCGGCCGTGGTAACAAACTGATTCTGCCTTGCTGAGTCCATGATCCTTCCAGAAACTAATTCAAGTCCAATGTGAATGCCAGGAAGTCAACTGCGAGTTGGACAAAAGACTGGTAAGCTCTCTGCTCCAGCTAAGTACGGACATGCAAGCATGAGATGCACATGAAATGCAATGCAAAATGCAACAAACACGGGATCACAGCCCCCACAAAGCTCTGAGTACTGCTGCGCTGCTGACGGGAGAAGTTTGCTCTGACGAAAGAAAACCAAAATACCGGGTAGGCTGGAAGTCAAGTTTCCTGCAAAAACCCTCTCACTCACGGGTATGGACCTAAACTGACACAGGTTCGGCATCCTATGCGGTCATCAGTGTCACAGACTTTCAAGAGGGACGATACGATACCCAGAAGGTGTGGCATCATCATCTCTTGAAGCGGCCTCACTTAGCTGAATCCCAAATGATCGGTCCCCAGAGTCGACAACCCTCAAATCCAACTACCTGTCGAGCCCAAAGGGCCAGGCAAGATGCCATCAAAGAGAATCTCGTCTGAGTGTGAGTTTCATAGGGACTGGTGCGAGCAAAGCAAGCATGTCCGTCACTAATCTCCACTCTAATGCTAGGTGCACTCAAGCCCAGGTCCGGCTTATCTCTCATTAGAGCTCCCCTCCCACAACAACACAATAGCAACAAATAATAATAAGTACGGGAAATGTAAATACAACAGTAATATACAACACACACAAATAAACACCCGAAAACAAGCAAACAAGCGCTAGGATTGATTCGCATCAGGGATATTCCTGTCCCCAGCAGAGTCGCCAGTTGCGCTACTGCGAAAATCGGCGCCGACTATGACCGAAGAGTCGCCACCTTTTGTTATTTATCCCTTAGAACGGGAAAGGAAAAGATCGGGAAAAACCTGACGCAAGGGTATAAGACTAGGTCATCGCAACCATTGTCTGGGTTCGGGAGTCGGTTACGCAAGGGGAAGGTATTAGCACCCCTCACGTCCATCGTACTCGATGGGATCCACGCTTGCTAGTTTGTCTACGGGTGAAAAACAATCTATCTACGGCCGCTAAAGCTAAACGGAAAGAAACTGACTCGATAGAGTATCGCACTCTATGCCTACGTATTCCCTCGTGCAATGGGAAAGTCAGAGTCATCGTAGTTCGGGAAACTACGGGGAAATAGGCTCTCCGAGATATCGCATCTCATGCCTACGTACTTCCACACGGCGTGAAAGATCAGAGCTTACGTAGTTCAGGCTAACTACGGCTAGACAGGGTGTTCTCGATCACACAGGAGTGAGAGAAAGGATTGACGATACTAGCGTGCGCATTCTAGCAGTTAGGTGTTTGCTGCTCGCTCGACGGAGACTTAGGCGTTACCTGTTTGCGGTAGAACGGACATAGTATGTCGGGTTTGAAAGGTATGGGAACCTACGGGAACTAGAACTACGGTCTGGTCTCGATTGCGCTCGGGCAAGAGAAAGGGAACATCAGTCGTCAGCGGGAAAGTCTCGATCGCACGGCAGCGAGAGAACAGAGAAGTTAGTTGTTAGTGTGCTCGCTAGGATATCGCATCCTATGCCAACATATTCTCGTCTGGTACGAGAAATCAGAGCAGCTGTAGTTCAGCCAACTACAGAAAAACAGGGAGAAAGGGAAAAAGGGAGCTTGCTAGGATATCGCATCCTATGCCTACGTACTCTCTTCTGGCACGAGAGATCAGAGCAAACGTAGTTCGACGGGAGAACGAGTCTCAATTGCACAGGGGCAAGAGAAAGGGTCTCAATCACCTGAACGCGACAGAAAAAGGGTTTCGATCGCCAAGGGGCGAGAACAACGAGGAAACAGGCTTACGCCTAAACGGGAAGAAACTCGGGACACACACGCACAAACCTAATACGTAGGAGCGAATGCGTCGTATGTCACCTAAAGGGTTCCATACTAGACATCCTAGACGATTGAGAAGAAACTCCTCAACTGTCATTTCCTACGTATCTAACGATACAGCTTACAACATTCGACGGTTGCCTGAAGACTTGAAGAAGATGAGGATGTTGAACGAAGCAGCTCCTGTTGGCTCCTGACATGCGCGCAAGCTCCATTCCAATCTTCTCCTCTCCGGATGATGACGCTCGAATCAATAACAATGTGACGCTTAGACCGTCATAGTTTGACTTATACGAGAAATCGAACTCTCAGAGGTAGCGTATTGATGTCCGTGTCAAAGACAAGATAGAGAAATGATATCGACAATCATTCTCCAATTGAATCGTGTCACACGGCCAGCCAAAAAAATGAAATCGAGAATAAAATCGGATAGAAAAGAAAATAGGAGAGAAAATAGGAGAAAAATCCACTAACAAATGGAAATAAAAGTCTACTCCTAAAATTAAAAATTAAATTCTACTAGAAAAATATTCTAAAGAAAATAAAAGAAAATGCATATGAAAATATCATAGAAAATTTCTATCTAAAATACTATATTATTCTATATAAAAAAATAGAAAAAAATCTATATTAAAAAAATATGCATGATACTTAATTATAATCCCTAAAAAAATAATTTCCTAAAAGAAAATAGGAAAATAAAACTAAATTATTACAAGCATTCATCCAATACAAAGGAAAAAATAAATCGAAAGGGGAGGGGGGTACAAACTGCAAACTGGGGTATGCAGAAAAAAAACAGCCACTGGGCCATAAGCCCACAATACAAAAATTCAGAAAATAAAGCAAAACTAAGGGCCCAGGGGGGTGGTGGGCAGGAATTGGGAGGTGCAGTTCAGAAAATTATTGCTAGGCCCAGCCCAACAACAACAAAAAACAAACCAGAGGGGGGGGGGGGTTTCAAAGGGAAACAGGTGGTGTAGCTCCAAAACTCGTTGGGCTTGAGGCCCAATCCCCAACCACAAGCCTTCTCCCACTCCACACTTCAGAAACCCTAATTCTCTCCTACCTTCTTCACCCGCCGCCGTCAACGTCCCCTTTCTCTGTCTACGCTCTCTCTACTCAAACTCAAGACCAAACGTCCGTTTTCATTCTTTGACCGCTTCCATTCAACCTTCCCTCCATTAGAACATTGGAACTCCATTGTTGAAGATCTGTAGATCTTAACCTTTTTCTGGAGAACGAGATGAAGATGATGCAAATCCTAGAAGATCTTTAAGGATCTTTAAGAAAGTCTGAAGAAAAGCTGAAAGGTGATGAGCATTGTTGAAGACAAAGGTTGAAGATCTTGAGTGGATCTACCTTCTGGTAACAACAAATGAAGATATGTTTGAGTTTTCTGGAAATTTCTGGACGGCAAATGATGAATAAGATTGTTGATGAACAGATCTGCGAATTCGCGATGAGATCTCGATAGATCTGTTGGAGGATCTTGCGAAGAACTTCTGGAAACATATGAAGACTCTTGATGAAGATCCTGATAACTGATGAACAGAGATGCAACTTCTTTGATGTTGTGGAGATTGATTTCTGATGATGAACTGGAGGAAGATGATGAAGTTCATGCGCGATCTGGAGAACTCGCGAAGAACTTGATGATGTTCTTGAGTGTTGCAGATCCATGGAAGTTGATCAGAGAATGATGGAGCTTGAACAGATCTACGAAGATGTTGATGAATCTTGAAGATCTGGAAAACAAATGAAGAACGGATGAAGATTCCGATGAGCAATATGCAGATTCCGGCGAGTTTTCGGCCGTGTGAACCACCGCCTGATTTCCCCGGTGGATGGAACCTGTGGTTTGCATGCGAGGGATGTAGGAGCGACACCTCAGGGGGTTGCGTGGCAGGCAGAGACGGAGAGAGAGAGAGGTGAGGGACGCGTGGCGTCCATGCAGTGTTGTGAGGTGGTGGTGAGGTGGATGCACGCGTGGAAGGCTTTATATGCAGACAAGTGGCACGAATTGGGCCTCCAAAGACTGGACATCTGGCCCACAAACTTAATGACTCTGATTAATTGAACTAATTAAAACGGAAATTAATAAAACTAATGATTAATGCAGACCACTATTGAAAATTAATGACTAATGGCTTCAATTAATACGAAAATTAATACTACTATTTAATAAAAGCTGACTCTAATTAATGAAACTAACTCTAATTAACCCTATTAACAAAAATGATTAAACTCTAATTAAAAAGAAATGATTAAATCTCTATTAATTCTACAAAGAAAATAAACTCTAATTAACCCTATTAAAAAAATAGTAAAAGAACTATCCTATTAAAAAACTAATTAAAATCTACAATTTAATATCTAAAAACAAAAATCTATTTAACTAATTAAAAGAATTATCTATTTAAAATTCTAGAAAAACTATTAAAATCTATAAGAATATATTTAAAAACGTATTTAATATCTAAAAAAAACTCAAATAAATCTATTAAAATCTAGAAAATAAAAGGGAAAAATTCTAAAAATGCAGGGAAGCCAATTAAATTGATTAGAAAACAAATGCGCAACTATAGCGAAATAAGCGGTAAAAACCGAACACCGAAATATCCTAAAAAACAACAGCAAGAGCTGAAAACACCGGGACGAGCACAAATTCTCAAAACAACTTATTCGAACTGGCCGGAAATGCCTGAAGCGTCAGGAGAGACTGTAATCCTGATAAAATCAATCTGACTGCAAAAATGCAATGGATGCAGTATATAAATGCAGAATACAAAATGAGTCAAAATATAAGCCAAATACAATAATTGGTTGGTCAAGTTTTGGGGTACAACACCATGTCTCTGGAATTAATCACTCTTCTTGACGAAGGTGATGTTATCTTTCATTAGAGTAAGCCAATAATACCCTACCTTTAAGAGCTTGTAGACGGGAACTTTTCCACTAATGTAACTAGTGTAGGCTCCTTTTTGTACTTTTGCTAGTGCTAGATTGTTTCATGCTCACTTAGGCATCGTAGCATGGGAGAATCGCTTCCTATATTGTAGAGCTTCCTAGAATGTAAAGTGTATTTGGCACTCTGTTTTCATATTCTTCTTGCTTCCCTTACGTCTAATGGAAGTTTGTCTGACTGTAGATAACTTAGTATGGGTGACATCCAGCTAGACTCAAGGACCACTTACGTGGAGTACACCTTGCCCAACTTAATGTTGGGTGAGGCGAAGGTATCCTAGATAATTGTCATGTTAAAACCTATTGTCTTAATTGTGGAAAGCTTGGACAGGAGGTCTGCTCTAAAGTTTTGTTCCCTGGGGACATGTTCTATTTCAAAGGAAGTGAAATGAGAAGATAAACCAAGTACTTTGACAAATACGTTTTTAGCTGGGCTCTTTTGCTTGATACTTGGTTGGTGGCCAATTGGGATTCGTTATTTGCCTTTAGTCTGGAGGCTCCCATCTCTAAACCTAAGATCATGATGACGATAAGAGCTTCATACTCTGATTGGTTGTTGCTGGTGGTGAAATCGAATTTTAATGTTTGCCTTATGAGTATGGCACTCGGTCCTTTCGGGACTATCCTCACACCACTTCCTTTAGCGTTAGAGGCGTCGTCTACATGTAACGCCTTTTTTAGGGGCGTTTCCACACTTACGAGTGAGGTAAATTATGCCATAAAAATATGTCAAAGCTTGTGACTTGGTGCTTCCTCTATTCTGAGAGTTCTACCACCCAAGATATCATCCTCCCCGCTAAATCTGGCTTCTTCAAGACTTGGTGGATAGGATAATTGGTTTTCACAATGACCTTGTAACTCTGAATATATGGCCTCAATTTACTCATCTCAAAGACGACGACTAATGCCATGTTCTCAATCTTTTGATAGTGTCTATAAATTTCGTCTATCTTCTGGACAAGGATATAACTCATCACCTAGTCTATGATCGAGAGGTAGACAAGTAGTGGTGACTATGCCTTCTTGCGAGTAAGGATGTTGGACGATGTGAGGAAGTCATTTACCTTGGTGAAAGCCTCCTTGCACTTGTAGGTCCATTCGAATCTCTCATTCTTCTTTAAGGTGGTGAAGAAAAGGAAGGCTTTTTTAAGGCAACTTGTAATCTGTTACACCCCTTTCACATTAGTGGAATTTCTCATGGTGATGACTACTTGGAATTTATCCAGGTTGGCCTCGATGCCTCTCCTTGTTAGCATGAAACTTAGTAATTTTCCCGCCTTAACCCCAAACACTACGCCAGAAATGAGTTTTAGCAGCGCACACAAAGACATCGCTTTTTAAAAAAGCGCTGCTAAAGGGTGAGTAAAAAAAAAAGAAAAAAAATTTCCTACCAAAGACAGCGCTTTTAAAAAAGCGCTGCTAAAGGAGCCCCCTAAGAAAGCGCTGCTAAAGGGGGACCCTAAGAAAGCGCTTTTAAAAAGCGCTGCTAAAGGGGGCCCCTTTAGCAGCGCTTTTTCTATAAAGCGCTGCTATATGGCATTGTTAAGGCACCCTATGAAAGCGCTTTTAAAAACGCTGCTAAAGGCGTGGAAGGCGATATTAAAAGAGGCATAACAATTATGAAAAAAATCATCTGTGCAAGAGATAAAGGAGTAAAGTATGATGTCCATTGGAATGAAAGAGATTAGTTAGTTGAGCCTAACGGTGCGTTACTAACAAGTTACATCGGAGCACTTGTACGTTCGCAAGTTCCGATTACTTGCGATAATTGGATAATTGTTTCATTACAACCGGCTAAAGATAAGATTTGGACCGAGATTCAGGTATAATATTTGATTATTTTTAATTATTGTTGACATTTACGTCTTTAAATTAAATATACTAACATGTTATATGTATGTGTGTTTGTTTGCAGAGATCTTTCAATATTGAAGATCGTAGGAGAAAATATTGTATTCAATTGGCCGGAAAACGCTTGAGGGGATTTAGAGCGTTTTTAACAAACAAGTTTCTAAAAGATTCTAAAGGAAACTTTGTTGACTCAGAGCGTCCGATGAAGTACGCGGATTTGATTTCGGAGGAAGAATGGGAGACGTTTGTTGCAAAGCGAAGAACAAAAGAATTTGAAGTAAGTACAACTTATCATGAATTATGTATAGTATATATACTTCTTTCACAAGAGTTCTATAAACTTGTTTTTTCAGGTTGTTAGTGGCGTAAATCGTCAACGGGCATCAAATCCCGCATATCCATACAGAAAGGGCCGTTTGGGATATGCACGATTAGAACAAAAAATAGTAAGTACATATAAATGCTTTAATATGATATATTTACAAAAAATAGTAAGTATATATAATAGGATATAATGCTTTATTATCCGTCTTAATGCGTAGTTGGAAGAGGAGAAGAGTAATGCGACATCTCTTCCGGACCATGTTGTATGGAAGGCTGCCCGTGTGGGACGAGATGGAGTCGTTCAGGAAGAAGTTCAACAAGTCTTTGAACAATGTGTAAGTACAACGTTATCTTTGTCAGTAACTGATCAAAAATGTGTAATATATTTATATATGTTTTTATCTATATTTCAGGAGACTCTGTCCCAGACCATAACTCCCGCCGAGGACGATGATTGCAGGAGCTTACTGAGCCGGGTGCTGAATATTCCTGAGTATTCTGGGCGTGTGAGGGGTAAGGGATTTGGTGTCACTCCATCCAAACTGTATAAGCAGCCAAAGAAAAAAAACCCAACCAATAAAGAAGTGATGGATACTTTGGAGGAATTGAAAGCGCAAATCCGTGAATTACAGAAGGATAAGGAGAGATACATGTCGGAAAGACGCACTCCAGAGGGTAAAGCTACTAGTGACAAAGATAGTATCGGTTGTCCGCAGAAGCTTCAAGAGGTAATTGTATATATTACATTGAAATTAATTTAACACAGTTTACTTAATTGACACATTAACTGATCATTATTTGTTTAGGGCATTTCACTTTGCCGGCTATATTTATCGTCACCTACTCATCGAATGGTTGGCAAGGGAAAGGTGCATAACTTTCTGGGAGACTTACTTCACCACAAACCGCCTCCTTCTGGATTTTTGAAAGTATCTATTGATATTGCATTAGAGGGGAGTGCGTTTTTGCCTATACCAGATGATATTACAGGCGCAACAGTGGTGGGAGACGCAATAGGAGCGTATGTGGCATGGCCGACAAATCTGATTTGCATAGATGATGAGGTAGGTTGAACCTTTTAATACTCAAATGTTTTATGATCCATACATGAAAGTTATTCTTACATCTACATTTTCTTATTTACATGATGATCTTAGACTCCTACAAAATCCAAATCAAAAGATGATAGAATTATTGTGCGGGATACCGATTTAGCTGCATCAAAGAAACAGGTACTACTACAATTACATGACTATCTTGTTATACATTAATTACTGAACTTTGTTGCACCCTAATTTTTGACCATAAGATGCCACCTCTTTTTTGTTTTTATTATTATTGGACTTTATTTAATATTTATGCGACTAACCAATTTGTGCAGACGCGGTAATATCGAGTGGAGATGGCGTTCCTCATAGTCGATCATTGTACATATCTAACCGCTTAACCCGCTTGTTCGTTTTGATTTGTGAAAGGTTGGGTTACTGTTGGAAGTTTAGGGAATCATGAAGTGATACACATAAGGGCTTATTATTCGAAGATTGAGTTTTATGCCATTATAATTACTCCATAATTCATCAATTTGAGAGGGTCAAGTCGATTCCTGTTTTGAATATCAACTGGTTCTACTTTGAATGGGTGTTTGAACGAGGGTTGTTCTACATGGTGATTCAATTTATGACAAAGACAAAGCACCAAAGGGCACTAATTATTCGAGAGTTCAAGTTCTTTACAAAGGATCAGATTGACTTTCTTTACAAACTTCAAATTCAAAAGGCATTCAAAAAAGGATATTACGATGCATACTTCCAAGTTCAAATTCCAAGGATCATATTATAAGTTTGTTTAAGAAATTTATTTGGAAGTGATCCAAATCCTCAAAGCATTCGTATATTAGCGGTTTGCTACTAATGGCCAACATTCTCATTACTCTGCTTACATACCAAGACCTTTAAAATAATGGAAATTTATTACAGCAAAGCAAATAGTATGAGTGTTACTAATGATGTTCTACCGCTTTAAGACTCGTGTTGATTCTTGTGATGATTGTTTAGGGTATTACTATTAATTAGTTGGGCAGAAGTTATTACAAGATTGCACAGAACTCAGCTATATTAATAATGAGTACAAGAAATGAAGTTTATTTCATACACAAAGAACTTTCGTAATCTTCTCCTTCACGTAACCTTGATACAATTTGACTTTGGAAGATTTGTAATTCATGACAAAAGACTCCAAGACACCTATGCTGTGCACCAATTGTAGGAGAACTAATCACGAAGTCAAAATTGTTGTTTCAAGCAAAGTTTCCCTTTTGGATACAGAAACCAGACTACCAAATGCTTGATCTTGTTCATAAGGCTGGTAAATCCGCAGATGTGATTATTCCCAAACATGAAGAGACACTAAGCAGTAGGATACTCCTAAGTTCTTTTGAACACAAAGCTTCGTTAACATCATGCCTCAATATCTGGAGCCATTCTACAAAACCACAAGCGATATCTGTATGAGCGAGGTACTAACGGTTGGACTTGTCCTTTTCTTCGTCATCACAGCCGCCCAACAAAAACACAACCTTGCATCTCCAATACGCAACAAAAAACCTGCTGCTGCAGCAGAACCCACCACAGGGTCTGCAAACACCCATCCTTCACACAACCTGCTGTGAACAAAAAACAGACCACCATCTGCAAAATTGCAAAGCTAAAAAAAACGGAACATAACACAAATTCAAATTCGTTACAAATCCGTACAACACAACATAACCACTTTTAAAATCAATAAAAACCTCACAACTGTAACTCAGAATATGTACTTCCAAGCATTACAAGGATATGCACCATTCACACTCACAAAGCTTCCATAACCAAGCCAATAAATAAGAACAACTTAAGATTTGGATTGGCCTCAAGTCCACTTTGCTAGGAACAAGAGAAAAACAAGTTTAATTCACATCTTGTTCCCAAAATAGCTAGTTCAGGTGTGCCCCTTTGAAGAACTTGGGCAGGATGTACTGTCTTACAAGAATGAGGAGCATTATCATCAATGGGAAAAGAACACCGGCGATTGGAATCCAAGTGATACCATAACAAACAAGCAGGTATACAGTCTGGAACAATGTAAATGCTGCAATTATCTTGAAAGGTAAGTTTTCAACGGTCGTGAAAGCGAAATATCCCCACAGTACAGAAGTTGGAATCATTTTCAGGAAAGGCATAGCTGCTACACATCCTCATACCGTTAGAGATTGAAGCAAGCTGCTTACTCGTTGTTCTCTAACCTCAATTGGCAATAAATCATCAATTTCTTTCTCAACATCAAATATTGACTCATCGACCGCACTATTTATACTTCTCATACTCGATGCAAGTTGAATTATTGATTCTCTCAACTCTTTTAATCCCTGTCATAACAAAGTTAAGCAACGTTGGATGATATATTACTTGACGAAATATTTGTGTATTTCCTAGATTTGTGACTGTCAAAACATAAAGCAGAACTCAGGAATCATACATACCATTGAGGAAGGTTCCTAGTGAGTTAGAGGAGTTTGCATCTTCCAGTAAGCACTTTGCATACTTCCATATACTTGTGCTAAGTTTTCTTGCTTTCTCATACAACTTTGAGCTGTTGCAACAAGTCGGCTTCTAAGTAACTGCAAATCACCAAAAATATAAGAACGTATTATTTCACCATACAGACCAAGCATCAACCTTCAACCCTCTCACCACTACCTTCAACTTCCAAAACTTTAATGGCTCTTCACTCATGATATAACCATCTTCTCCAGGACAACATCCCAGCAAATTATCCGTAACTGAGTCTAGCCACACAAGGGGTTATACTCGCAGTGATGGCGTTATCAGTTTACCAAGTGTACCAGATGCGGGCTTTCTCTGGACTGCTAACTCTTCTGGCCCAAATCATTCACTATCCGCACCTGTCAAAAACCAAGTGCAAAATTAGTAATTGTTTAGAGATTAAAACCGTTAAATAATATTCATGGAATAATGGAAGATGCTATTAAATCAGATCAAATCGCAAATCAGAGATTTGAATACCAATCAAGCAGGTCATCACTACCATCACCGAAAAGGAAACATTCCAAATTATTCAATAAACCCAAAAAGGAAATCCCAAATCAACAATCAGTCGGCAATCAAATCCGCATTCAAGTATCGATTCAAACGGTTTCAAACCCAAGGCCTATATAAAGGAAGAATCTGAGAACGAAAAACGACCGGAAAAAAATTGGCAATCAATCGAGAATCATCATAAGAACCAATTTCGAAAACCTAAGAAGAGAAGAGAACTTATCTTCTCAGCCAACAAAGCCATCTCCCACCGCAAATCGCCGAGAGCTCAATCCGCTATCTCATCCGTCGCCCGCAACTTCTCGGTAAACTCTCGATTTACATAGACACTGCTGAACTTTTGATGTTGTTCTTTGTGTTTTCAGGTTCGAAATAGGGTGATGAAGGGAGAGTCGATCGCGATTCTGAGAGCGGAAACGAGAGATCAAAGGGGAAGCGGCTTCGATTGGGGGCTAGGGTTTATGTTGTGTGTAATTTCATTCTGAGTTTCTACCTTCCACACACACAGCACAATTGATCACCGAATAACTCACACTAATCGCCATTACACGCCATAATCTTTTTTCATTTTTTAATCAGTTTAATTAATAGTTTTTTTAACCGATAATCAACCCCTTAATTAATTAGCTAGCCAGGTTTAAAATAAATTAATAATTTTTTTATTATAAATCAATATTTTGTTTTAACTCATTAATCAACTTTTACTTATAACTAACAAACTTTTGTTATAATTAGTTAATCCCTTAAGATGATAATTATCCACCTTTAGTAATTTATTTTTTTTTATTTATTTTATCACATAGTCTTTAGGTTTTATTTTGCTTTATTTAATAAATATTAGGCTAATCTTTTTTAGTAAATCGATCTTAAGATAATTCCTAATAAACAATAATATAACAATTTTCTTTATTCACTTAAAATCATTATGCTAATTTAACTAGTTTTTTTTTAAGATAGCATTTTGCTAGATAATTTGTTCAAATAGTAATAAAAACTTTTAAGTATAATAAAACAACTTTTTATAATTAATTTTTCTCACGCTAATTTTAAGTATACTATTTCACCTAAGCTCTAAATAACCAGTAAATCATTATAACGTTTTATCCCATCTAGAAAACTTAATCCTATCTAAAATTTTAATGCAAACTAAAATCAATCAACAGCGTAAACTACAAATCAATCGTGCACCTTCACGACACATGCACCTACACTTAGCGCTCTCATGTGTACGTGCTTTATTCTTATCCGCTCTTATTTATCCACAATGCACACACTCACCTAGCGCTTTCATGCGTTCGTGTATGCCTTTACTTATCCGCGATTTCTTTATTTACCGCAATTTATATCTATCATCATTGCATCGCATTGCATTCCGTCCAAAGGAAAAACCTACACATAATTCAACACTTGTGTGTAGTGCACATCATTTGCATCATACTCCCCCCGATCCTTGATCCCATTCAAGTCGATCATTTTAGGATAGGACCTACCCCATAGGAAGGACCTTGTTTTTATCTATACAACTTTTTCAAACACAATAGAGAATAGATGTTAATCATCTTAAGTGAGATATAATCTCCACCCCCACAATAATACAATCAAACATGTAGGAACTTTGCCTTAAGAGTGATAAAGGCATACTCGTCAAACCGAGTACTTAAGCCCTTTTCTTAAGACGATGCAAAGACTATTTTCCTACAACCCCCTTTACACTTGTGGTGGTTACATCTCCCTTAAAATGAAGACTCGTCTCTTCTCCTAAACCCAATCAAAACAACTACCCTAAACCCGTAGGAACTTTGACCACAGTCAAAGAATTCCTCAAACCCTTAGGGGAACTACAAATACTCTGATTCCACTCCCGTAAGGATATGTAGGCATAAGATGCGACATCTTATCGAGTATACTTAGAAATAAACCCCTAGGTCTTTTAAACCATTAAGCAGATAAACACTTAGCAATAAACAAATATAAAACAAGAGGTTCCTGTAGAGTACTGCAGAAACTTAGGATGCTAATACCTTCCCTAAGTTTAACCGACCCCCGAACCTAAAACTCTCTAGCTTGCATTTGCATTGCATTGTGGGAATTTCGATATTTATCCCTTCCTTTGGACAAATCAAAGATCGGTTGCAAATGAATAACGATTCAAACTAATCAATAGTTTGGTATCCAAATTTCACCGCGACAAACTTATATATGACTTTTAGGTTCATGATCAGCAGTCGCAACAAGTCAGCAAGGGTAAGATGCCTGAAACTTCCAAGGTTCCTAGAAAAGCAATTGTTCCTCGATTTAGGATGTGCCTTGAAACATATGTCGGAACATCAGATGTGCCTGAGGGTGGCATCCGTCAAATACACATGGAGGCAGGTATTTTCGGTTTTGAATATCCCGAAACAATTGCTAAGGAGGATTTTGATCAGGTTTTCAACCATTCTGAATTGGGCGTCGGTGTTATGCATTCATACATCAGGTACTTCAATCCATTTTAATTAAATAATTGAACATTTTAAAATTTGCTCGTTTAACTGAATATTCTAATGTTGATTATGTTTTTTTAGGTTCTTGTATGACAAGTTATTGGTCCTGAATGAATTGACTTCAGTATTCGCATTCTTATCTGCTAGCTGTGTCAACTCACGTATAATAGACCAGACACCGGATACAGTCATAGAGTATACCGTGCAGAGATTTATGCGCGCGACTACGGAGAAGTTATTCTTGTTGCCATATAATACTGGCCATGGGTTAGATTTTATTCTAAATTCATTTATTATAATTGTTTGATTTTTCCCTTTCTATATAACATTTCCGTCTAAACTGTTGTCTTATTTTATAGTGGACATTGGTTGTTGATCGCAATTAATCCGACGAAAGAAATAGTGTATTATATAGATTCATTGGATGGCGATACAACAAAATATGAAAATCTGAGGAACATTGTTGATACGTAAGTGATGAGATATATTGTTGTCTTTAATTATATATCTTTATTTATTATGTGACATTGTTCTAAATATGCATTTATATTATGTTAGAGTTATACAAATATTCAGAGCACAAAGAGATGCAACAGTGCCAAAAAGCAAGGCTAACAACATCAACTGGATCAGAGTGGAGGTATATTTTCGCATGTTTGACTGTTATAGTGGTTCTACTTGATAAAACTATTTAAACTATATATCCTGGTAAATGTTCGTTTGTTTTTTCCATTACAGTGTCCTCGGCAGCGCAATGGTATTGACTGTGGATATTTTGTATTGCGCTTTATGAGGGAAATTATTCTTTCTGGTCAACTTGAGATTTCAATCATGGTATGGATCAATTCATTATATAAGTTATATGATTCATTTTGATAATTATCCGATACTTCATATGAGTAATTAGTTTTAAAATTAAATCTTATTCGATCTGCTATATTATGTAGTATTTTGATGAATTCAAGTGCGCTACTTACACGAAAGCAAAATTGGAAGAAATTAAAGAGGAATGGTGTCAATTTATTCTTGGGTTGAGAATTGTATAGAGTTATCAGATTGGAAGAATTGTAATTATATGTAAATTGAATGTATTTGTGTTGTTGTAATTCTGAGGATCGAATTTTGTTGTAACATATTTAAACAGGTTTATGTGTATATTAAAATGTTTATGAACAAAGTGATGAGTTACAATGTATCCAAAGTTTTGAATTGTATATATAAGGCCAAAGTTTTGAATTGTATATTTAAGGCCAAAGTTTTGAATTGTATATATAAGGCCAAAGTGTTGAAATAAAGGCCTGAATTATAAGCAAGTTTGTGTAATATAAGCAGATTGTTGGTAAATATACAAAACAGGGTGAATATTTTAAAAAAAAAATTTTAAAATCTGGGACATTAGACAACGCTTTTACAAAAAAGCGCTGTTAAAGGTCACAAACATTACGCTACAAAAGCGCTACTATAGGTTTGGAAGGGGGGGGGGTCTAAGACAGCGCTTGTAAAAAGCGCTGCTAAAGGGGGGGCTATGGCAGCACTTTGTAAAAGCGCTGCTAAAGGTGGGCTCTAAGACAGCGCTTTGTGAAAGCGCTGCTAAAGGGGGGGCGGTTGGGGGAAATATTAAAAAAGCGCTGCTGAAGGGCTAAAAAAGCGCTGCTAAAGGTGCTGCTGAAGGGAGTCTTTAGCAGCGCTTTTTCATTGAAAAAAGCGCTGCCTTTACCTTTAGCAGCGCTTTAAAGCGCTACTAAAGGTCTTTTTTGGCATAGTGAAAAGAGCACTTGGTGGGGTTTAGGTGCATATCGTACTTCCTGATTGAGTGCAGGAAATCCTCTAAGTCCTCTGCATGGTTGTGCCCTTCGATATTTTAACTATCATGTCGTCGATGTAGACCTCCAAGTTTCACTCTATCTGATGGGCTAAGATGTTGTTCAAGAGCCACAGGTAGGTGGCATCGACGTTCTTGAGGTCAAAATTCATGACATTATAATATTAGTTACTAGGATTCAATATAAAGGTTATTTTAGGCGCATCTGGTGGGTCCATCTGAATCTAGTTAAACCATGTGTATGCATCCATGAAGCTTAGCGTGTGGTAGCCTGATGACCCATCGATGAGGCGATCAACGTCTGACAGCGGGTATGGATCTTTTAGGTAGGAGGCACTTATATTGGTGAAGTCTACACGCATGCACCATTTGTTATCATCTTTTCGTATTAGAACCATGTTGGCCAGCCAGGTGGGTATTATGTTTCCGCGATAAATCTGACGTTTGATAATTTCCCTACCTCCTCATCAATGACATCCCTATTTTTGATGCCAACTTTCCGCTTCTTATGCACTGGTGGTATGGCGGCAGGTGTATGGCGAGGCGATATCTCACCACTTTGGTGTTTATCCCCGATATGTCGGAGGGAGTCCAAGCGAACATATTGACGTTCTTAATGAATTGGTCTACTAGCTATCATTCCTCCTCCTCTAAAAGTGAAATACCTATCTTTGTGACCTGATGGTCGAAGGGGGCTATATGGACCTCCTTCAGGTTCATGGTGGGCATAAGCCTCTCTGCTTTTGCGACTAGTCTAGAGTCCCAACACTCGAGATTAGTATTTGAAACTTTAGAAATGTTTGCATCAACTAAGGGGAGCTCTTCCCTATCTTTTGCAAGGCTATTCTGATAACATTCTCGGGAAATCTATTGATCTCCTCAGATTGTATTGACTCACCCTCCGGAAAGAGGATAATTTAGGGTCAGATACTAGGTGGAAACAACCTCCTCTAGCGCGGTGAGGGTGGGTCTTCCGAGGATGATATTTTATGACGATAAGGCATCCATAATAAGTTAATTGAGTTCAATCTCCATGGAGTTTGCTCCCTCGCCACATGTGGTCTCTAGGGTTATATAGCCTATTATTTCTACATATTCGCCTATCAACCTCGTTAGCGAACCACTGAAATTTTTGATGTTGTTGGATGCAAGTCGTAGTTTTTAGAAAGGGGTCAAAAGTAAGACGTTATTGGAGCTACCAGGATCTATCAAGATACATTTGATATCCCAGTTTCTGTGTTGCATAGTGATGACTAAGGGGTCATCATCGTAAGGGTTGATGTTAAGGGCTCTCCTCCTCAGAGAGGGTAATTTTAACCTGTATCTTCCTTAGGGTGTTTTGGGGGAAGCCAGGGGATATTACATTTGATGCAAATACATGTATTGTATATTTCCTTAAAGATGATCTATATCTACCTCCATCGGAGAAACCTCTAAAAATGGTGTTTGTATCGTAAACTAGAGTTCTGCATGCCATCTTCAGAGGGAAGATGAGGGGTGTTAGAGTAAGAGTGTGGCCCAGGTTAGTTTTATTGGAGCCTTACAGTGGGTGGCATTGTACTAGTCAAAAAGTACAAGAGTGTGTGTTCCTCCTACTAGGGTATGGGGAGTTAGAGGCTTTAGTATGTGTATAATAATTAAAGGTGGTTAGGGTTTGCTCACAATGGTGAGAAGCCTTATACAATGGAGTTTCATGCTGGTTTTAAGAGTTATGCTCACGTGAGGTGAGAGAGTCTGCAGATGAATGTTGTGCTTATGTGTAAGTGTGTGATGTGTATGATTAGTATGTGTTATAATCTATCTTCTCCCTTTGGAGGGAGGAGTATTTATAAATACCTCTAAGGCCTAGGGTTCTCTTGTAAAGGATCATCACCCATCCAGTCAATGGTGGATCGTTGAATCCTTATTTCTAAGGGGGCATGGTTCATTTGATGACCTCTGACTTCTCTCAGTCTCAAGAAACATCTTATCCCTTGATTTCCATGATTGGACGATAGGTAAACCCAGCGAGAAGGTGATACCTTCCATGGGGCGATATATAATTTTTGCATTTCCTAGGACGTTCTACAGTCATCGCCTTAAGCGAGTCCTTTTACAAATATAACACTACAAATATTATTGCAATAATGTAGGTACAAATTTTACCATTCGAGTGAGTCAAAAGGGGATCATTTTAAAATTTCTTAGAATTTGGGAGAAACACTAAAAATGTAATAAGTCATCCTCACACATTTAGTTGTAATGATGAGTAAGTCTGGGAAGAAGTCAGACCAACTTAGAGAGCCCTACGACTTAGTATACAAAGATCCAAGCCAAATTAGATTTTTTTTAAATAAAAAAGGTTTAGGTTTTTTTTATAAGCTTATTTAACTAAAAGGACTAGGCCAATGGGCATACAAAATCATTTTAAGCTTATAAGAACGATCTATTTAAATAAAAATGAATAACTATATTATTATTATATTATATTTTGTACTTTGGATTAAAATACGAAAATAAATGTCATAATTTGTTGTCATTAGTTTTTTTTTCTTCATAAATTCTTTCAAACAAATAATATCACAAAACTTATGCTAATAGTTAAACTCGAATGACTCTATGAAAACAAACATTTAGTATCATTGATATTTGAATTCAATAGTCTATTTAACATTAGTTAAATTTAATATTTACAAATATTCAAATGAAGTAGATTTTTAAGTAGGCTACTAGACCAATCAGAGCTTAAAAATGTTATATTTAGACATACAAATAAGTAAATGATAGACTAGAGGTCATACTTAAATTTTGAACTTTTTAGCATGCCAAATTCAAATTTGATAAAACCTAACTCAATTGAGCCTATTCTCATTCCTAATGATAAATTCAAAAATACTAAGACAGTGAAGAATCATCCTCATAAAATTATTAGTAGCAACTAGTTCAAAAATACAACTGATATATAAAAAAAATGATTAAATACACCGATACGATACGGTGAACTCAACCCATTTTGACAAACGTTAGGACAACTGTCACTATTAAATTAGTTTTTTTTTTAATTTATAGACAAAATAATAATTATTATTTAAAGTTCACACAACCCTAAATCTTAGAATTCAAATTTTGATAATAACATCCAATCTAACTACATCCATTTAGTTGAGCTAGAATTTGCAAACCTATTAAATCAAGTATTAATGTGAGTGTATCTTCACTTTATTAAATTGTATACACGAGTATTTGATCCTTGTAGAATATGATTTTATATAGTCACTATTAAACGTTTTATAACAGGGCAAAATCTTGCTCACTATTTTGTAGAATATTTGTACCTGACTACCTTAGGTGGAGCATATTGAGCTTCTAGCCATTTTTATTCAATTTGTTGTGGAATAATTTATCCATACAGCATATAGAATGTACTTAGGATAAAAAAGGATAATTAGGTAAAAATCAGAAAATATTCCTTACTTTAATTCCTTGGTTCCATGTTCTATACCTTAGTCTACTCTCTTTCAGACATGATATAGACTTATCATAGTTTTATTTAGAAAAAAAATACTAAAAAAATCAAAATTTAGAGTCATGTGGAAGAGACTTATAATAATTTTTAATCAATTTAATTATATTATTCTTTTAGTTTGTGTTGTCATTTAAAAACTGCATTATCAACAAGAAAAAAAAAACAAATAAAAGCTATAATAAAATGAAAGATACTTTAAATTAAAGCTAGGTTATCTTAATGAGAGAATATTATATAATTATGCAGATTATTAAAAGAAAAACATAAAGATTAAGATACTCAAACAGCATTACCAACAGTGCTAAGATGGTCAAAGGATTATACATGATTGCAAAATGACCACTGTGATTGTACAGAACTGCCAGCGTTGTTATGCCACCTTACTCAAATATAAACTTTTTTTTAGTTGCTCATCTATTTTCTCTATAATTTATATGTTTTATGTTTTAAAAGATTTTCAATAAAATGTTTAATTGGTTTTTAAAATATATGTAGATTGAACCATAAATCTCTGACACCTATATTTTTCTTATCTCTTATTAAGAATTACACTTCTTTAAAAGAATTCTAACCTATCTCTTTAGTCGAATCTTTGTACAAATTGGTGATTTAAGTTTTGCTTAATAGATTGGAAAATATGATAAATAAAATAACTAACTCTAATCACTCGACTTTTTAAAGAGAAGAATGTTGGTTGATAGAGTAGGGGTGATTAATGAGGTGATTGACTTGGGTAAGCAGATTAATGAGGTGATAGAGTAGGGCAAACCTGTATAAATCCCTGGTGCAATCTCTCTAACCCTAACCTTTTAAATTCTGCAATTTATTTTCCTTATTTTATTTATGCTGCAATTTAGTCTCAAGAAACTACTAACACGATCTTAATCGATAAAGTTATAAAATTAATCACAAATTTCAAATACCATTATTAACCTCCCTTGTGCTTGAAATCACTTGTCCAACAAAGTGGAGAGCCTGGATCAAAGCTTGTGTCTTCTTTGATAATTTAGATGCTTTAGTTAATGGCTCCCCAACTCCTAAAATCAAGATCCAAAAAGGGTTGAACCAAAGAGACTTTCTAGCCCCTTTTTCTCTTCTTCGTGCTGGCTGAAGGTCTAAGTGGGCAGATTTATAGGGCCTTCGAGCTTAATTTGTTTTCTACATTTAAATTTGGTCGCTCATAATCTTGGATGACTTGTCAGTTGAGAATTTATGAACCACCAAAGATATTCTTATGGACATTGAGCTCGCTTTAGGTCTTGAGGTTAACTTTCATAAAAGTAGTCTGATTGGAATAAATGTGGGATCTTATTTTCTTCAATTTGTTGGGGGTTTTCTACACTACCATATTGAGTCTTGTTGTTCCTTTCAAATTGACTGCATTATTCAAAACAATATCATGGAAAAGTGTTTAAGTTTGCTCTGCCACTTCAAGATGATTTTCTAGTGAAGAAGGGACACATGTTGGACGCTACATCACAACATGTGGGTACAACATGTGGGCCTTGCTCAACATGACATATTGCTACATTTTAGAATGAATTTCCTATTGAAGATTCAGATAGATTTTATTGCTTTTATTTAGCAATTTGATTATATGATTTGTTGGACAGTTGTGAAGATCAAATCAAATTTAAATATGATTTAAATTTGAATTCAAACAAACCAAATCATATATTTTTATTAGATATTTTTATGGAACAAATCATATCCAATAGATTGTGCAAAGTTTCTGTAAAAAATTAAATCAAAGATCCAAGGAGAAAATTCTAAAATAATTTTTCTATATAAGGATGTCAAAACCTACATTGGAAAGCAAGCAATACATTGACGATATTAGAGTTCTAGGATTTATTTGAGTCCTTGTTATTGTTGTATGTACACCACACTATGTTTCAGTAACTTGGCATAGTTGCAGGTTTGTATTGTTGAGTTGTAAATCAACATTCAATATTGTGAATTGAAGTTGATCACTAGGGTTTAGTGATTTAGAGAAAGTGAGAGGGGTTCTCATATTTAGGGGGGGGGGGACCTAAGTAGAAATTTATTGGATAGTGTTAGGAAGAGGAATTGAACAACACAGGGCTTGTTGTTGCTTGTAAGACTAAATGTACTAAACTACTAATAGTGAATTTCCTTTATTAGTTTGGAAGCCAACCCTCCATAAGTAGGTGTTATTGAATCAAACTGAGTTACCAATTATTGTGCTCTTTAACTCTTTTATGCTCAATTATCTTGTATAAGTTAAACTATGTTAATTATATAGATTCTGGTATAAGAAGTCGAACCAGTTGACTAGGACACCGTGTTCAACATCTGCCCCCGAGGAACAAATTTTTTATTGGCATTAGAGTAGGCACCTTAGCTTGTTGGGTGAGCTCCGGGGAAGATAAATTATGCTTAAATAGGCACAACTAAAGATGGAGGATCTGTCAACAAACCACCTATTTTGGATGACACTAATTATGATTATTGGAAGTCCATGATGGTTGCCTTTCTCAAATCCACAGGAAAAAAACAAGGAAAACTATGATAAAAGGGTAGAAACATCAACTGGTTACTTCTGAAGATGGAACTATTAGCTTGAAACCAGAAGCTGAATGAAATGATGTAGAAGATGATGAAGCCCTTGGAAACTACAAAGCTTTGAATGCTATCTTAAATTGTATGGACAAGAACATGTTTAGGTTGATCAACACATGTTCCGAAGCTAAACAAGCATGAGAGATTCTCCAAACTGCTTATGAAGGCACCTCCAAAAAAATTTGTATGTCAAGGATGCAGCTCCTTACCACTAAGTTTGAGAACTTGAGGATGAATTAAGATGAATCTATCTATGAATTTCACATCAGGTTGTGTGATATTTCCAACACCTATTTTTCCTTAGGTGAAAATACTTCTCAAGAAAATATTTCCAAACAAATTCTCAAATTATTCCCTAAGAGGTTTGATATGAAAGTGGCTTTTATTGAAGAACTCATTGGATACTAAAGAAGATCAAGGTTGATGAACTCATTGGTCCCCTGCAAACCTTTGAGATGTCCGTCAATGAAATGTCAAAAAACAATAACAAAGGTATAACATTTGTTTTCAATACTAAAGAAGATCAAGGTGATAAAGAAGAGAGTCTTTTAGATGCTATAGCTCTTCTAGGAAAAAGTTCAACAAATCTTTGAAGAACCTGGGCAGAAAGTGGAGGACTAATGTCCAAGATAATGGGTCTGACATCAGTTCCCAGAACAAAGGCAGAGTGACACAATGCTTTGAGTGTGAAGAGTATGGTCACATTAAAACTGAATCTTCTACCTTCTTGAAGAAACAAAAGTAGAGATTGTCAATCGTGTGTTCTGACTCTAACAATTAAAATGATGGAGAAAATGGTAACAAAGTCATGTCATATATTGGTAAGTATGATAATGAAGGCGAGTCTAGTGAGGAGGACTTAACTGGTGAAGAGATAGTTGCTCCTGTAATACCCTAATTTTTACCCCTAATATCCCACATATCATTTTCATTTCATTCCACAAACAAGATCACAAGCTGTGATTCTCTTGCTTTCCTCTGCAGGTTTGTTTCTGAGGGACATCTTTAGGCATCCTTGTTTTCTTGTATTGCTTGGTGTTTGTTTTTTGTTTATGTTTACTAACCTTTAATCAAAATCCAAAACTATATGTTTGTTTTCTCTTTACTAACTTTTTCAGGAAGATTTGGATCAAAGGTATCAAATACTAGTCCCTCGGCTCGAATGAATTTCATCTGAAAAAAGTCGAAGTTGATCTGCAAACAATTAAATTCATTTGATCAAGACTTCTCAAGTATTGATTAATTGTTTTCAAGAAAATTCCAAGGTTCATGTGTTTCTTTTCATGCCTTCTTTAAAAGAAGTCAAAAGAATCGAGCCAGAGCCAGCACAATCCAGCGAACAGGGCATTTTTCAAGTTTTTCAACTGTTCAATCGATTTCACTATTGGTCCAATCCATTGCACCCAACATTTTTTGCCTAAATTTTGAAGTTTTCAGCAGTGCAATCTATTCGCGCTACAGTGCAATCGATTGCACAAGGACAGAATTGGCCAAAATCAACATTTTTCAAATTTTGAAGCTTTTGGCACCAATTTCATCATTTGAGAATATTCTAGATCACCCAAAAATAATTCCACTACCTCATCACAATTAATTCCCACCATAAACCCTCATTAATCACCACTTGATCATTAATTTCGCTCCAAATTCAAATCCCAAGCCTAATTTTGTTTCCAAACCAAACTCTAATCCACCAAAATTTCCAAGCCTAAATTCTATAAATAGAGGCCTCATTTCTCTCATTTCTCAAGCTTTTGATAGCCAAAATTACCTTGTCAAACTCTTTCTTGACTTTCAATTTTCTCCAATTACCAAATTCACCAAAGCTCTTTCTCCCTTTGAAAGATTAGTAAGTTCATCACTAGAATTTACTAATCTTTGAGCTAAACCTTCATCCATTCACTTTTTCATCCTCAATTCTTGTAGATCAAAGCTTTGAAGTGGTGTTTATGGAGTTTGATTTGAAGATTTTTCAGATTTTGAGTGGTAATTTTCTTAATCCACCATTGTTGTGCTTGATCCATCTTCCACAATGTGATTTATTGTTGATTCTTGTTGCTTGATCTTTGGATCTTGCAAATTGTATTCCATTGGTGCTATTTGCTGTTATTTTACTTGAATTTTCATGCTCAATTGCATCCTTGATCAAGAGATGTTTAAAGAAATGGTTGATCATGGTTTTGCCTTGTAAATGCTGATTTTATTGATGTCTGTCAGTGTGCAATCGATTGCATAGTGTTTTTTTTGCCTAGAATTGATGATTTTCTGCTGTGCAATCGATTTGCAGACCGGTGCAATCGATTTGCATAGTGCATAATGTGTTTTTGGACTTTGTTTTGGGACTGTTTTGGTTCTTATCTCTTCCTCTTTCATTTCCTTTTGATTTTGGCCTTGAAGTACACTTTTAAAGTTTATTTCCCTCTTTAAATTCATTGGACTTAGGGTGTAGATGAAGTTGGATAAACATTCATTAATTCAAATCTATCTTTAAAGTGAATTGTTCAATTTATTTTAGGTGCTTTGAGTTAATGATATGTTTAGTGCTTTAATCCACCAAGATGAGTGGATGAACTTAAAGATGGAATGATCTTGAACTTGTAATTCAACTTGGCATTCCCTCTCCTCTTCTCTTTTTTCTTTTGATTGATGAAAATCTTTGATATCTTTTGAACTTATTTCAAGTTCTTGATGAAGATGAGATCGTTACCTCTTTTCTTTTTGTGCGATATTACTTTTGGAGAGTGATCTAAATATCACTTCTCTAGTATGCATTAGCACTAACATTGTTATTGATCAGCCTCAGATAATCGTGGTTTCTACATAAACCCGATTACGATTGCTTAACGTAGCACTAAATTGTCCCGTAATTGGAAAAATGATCATTCGTGGCTCAAACATATGTTTGAAAGTCCAAGCATGATTGACTACATGTCTTAAGTCCATCAGTTATAAAGCTTGTTGTTAGGAGGCTTTGATTTTATCAATCCTCTAATGAGCCTTCATTAAACTTGGTCTAAGTGCAAGAGTTAATTATCTTTGATCATTTGCTCTAACAAATAATCACTAACTCACTAACCATATCATTGTACTAACTTTGTTTATGTTTCCTTCTTGCTCCCTATCTCTCTTTTATCTTTATGCTTATCATCTCATATCATATTATCATTTATGTTTCTGTCATTTTTCTTTTGTCCATTTGGACCATACTTTGTTCAAAACACTAATAAAAGATTAAACCTCTAAAAGACATGGTGCTCTTAACTTTGTGACTATGCTCTTGGACTATTCTTAGACCTTGGACTTCTCGGACTATTCTTGGACCCTTGGACTTTGAATTAGGACCCTTTCCCTATGCTTGGAGTATTATAGATCTTTGCCTTTATTTGGGTTGCTTATTGACTTATGCTTCAAGATGGATTCTTATTTGGCTTGCTATGGAGTGTGCTACAAGTTGGTTAGATTCTTTTTATCTCTAGCTTTTATTTTGCTTTCTAGGGTAGTCACTTCATCTCCTCCCCTTCTTAAATTTTCAAAATCTTCTCCCTATTTTCAAAAACCTTCCTGTTTTAAAACTTCGAGACCGCTTTCACAATAAAACCTTGACTTTTTGTCAAGTGATTTTCAAACTTTTCTTTCTTAACAAATGTCAATCAATGTTAATCATATTTTGACAAATTTCAAAAAGGCTTTAAAAAAGATCAATCTCATTCAACTTTTTGTGCCTTTTGTGCACTTTTCATTTTAAAACTTTTCATAAAGTTTAGGCATGAGTCATTTCCATAGTTTAGATATGATTCTCCTATTCTAATGGTATTAAGATTTTGACATTTTCCACTTAGATGTTAAGTGATAGACTTGTTGATAATCCAAGCAAAATCCTTCATCTTTAGGTGATGCAAATGTTTTCTTATACTTGTGGGTGACTAGTCGTAGTTTTCTCCTTAAAAGGACGACTTGTCTTTACATTTAATATCAATCAAAACCAACAATTTTTTTTTGTTATTTGTACCACGAACTATGGGGTTTTGATCCTATATTGCACTTTGTGGGTAAGTAGGCATGAGACGATAAGTCTCTCCAAACACAAAAATCTAAAAAAATAATTCTCTTTTTATCTCCCCAATCTCTTTTAAAACAAACCTTTTTCAAACCAAAAAGCATAAATATTTCAAAGGGCTCCTATAGAGTACTATAGATATTTTGGGTGCTAACACCTTCCCATTGTGTAACCAACCCTCTTACCCAGATCTTTGTTCTTGTTCTTGTTTTAGAACTCTTTGGTTTTGTTCGCTCTTTTTCCTTTCCTTCTTTGGATAAAATAAAAGTGCGGTGGCGACTCTTGTTTTTTTGAGTTAAGTTAATCAATATCTTACACTCACAAATTTCCCCGCTACAGAAAAGTGGCGACTCTGCTGGGGATCGAACCCAAAGTCTCTAGTTCCTAGTGGGTTTCGCCTACTTTGATTTATTTATCGCTTTTTGTTTGATTTGTTTGTTATTGCTTGTTTTGTTTGGGTGCCCGGTGATCTGTATGGTGAGATAAGTCCTATACCCGGCCTTGAGTGCACTTATGGTAGAAGGGTGGTATATTCTTGTTAGCTTACATGGAGTAGTCCTTAGTAAGCTGACTTGAGATCCCTCGCTCAGTGGAGGCCCCTTTGGAATTACTGATATCTTACGAGTAGTCGTAATTGGCATTACTTTTTCCGACCTGGGAGCCTGAGAAGCTGAGGACCTTAGAACCCTTTAACCCATCTTGGCCTTATTAGGACATGGTGCGGTGGCTATTCAGGTATAGACTTGAATTAGTTGTTACGCGATACCATACTCAGACGAGTTTCTCTTGAGAATATTGTTGGCCGACGAGTAGTCGTTTAAGCCGATAATATCCAAAAGATGGAATTATTACTCTGGGAACTTTTTAGAACCTTGTTCTACAGGTGATGATATAACCATAGTACATACCATTGTGGGTTGGTTCTTACCTTTGGCTCCATGCTCGTGCCGAATCTTTGAACCTGTGTGCTTTGTGTGTCTTGTTTGTGGGTGTTGCATCTTGCATTTATGCATTCATGAGCATTTTTTTCTTAGTTTTTAAGGAACTTAGATATTTCTTTTTGCAAATATCAAAACTTTTTTTTAGAATCATGGATATTGAAAGAAGTAACACTAAGAATTACACTTTCACGAGTCTTTACTTACAAGAGTTGAGAAAGCTTGGATCTTTGGTATCTAGTCCTGTGGATTTCAAATGTTGTTTGGGAAACTCTTGTTTATTCTGAAGACTGATGTTGAAGAGGGGATTCTTAAAACCTTGATCCAGTTCTACAATCGGTTGCATCATTGATTTACTTTCCCAGATTATTAGTTATTGCCAACCTTAGAAGAGCATGCCTATCTTATGGATGTTCTAGTCTTCATTGAGTTTCTTTAGCGATGTGTCATGAAGAGATAAAGGGATCTAGAGTATTTATTTTCCTCTAGCACATCATCATCTGCTCATCTTCCTACCTCCCATTCTTGGAAGGGTATTATAGATCGACTCGTGAAAGAGAAATACACCATGAAGATCAACTATGTAAGATAAATCAAGAGGCTTCGCAAGAAGTATCAGCTCAGACTTAGGTTGTTTTCAAACACAATTCCTTAGAACTAGATTTCACTCTCTCTTGTGCTGTAAGATTGATGAAACGGTACTTCAAAGTTGTAATTCTTTCAATATTAATGAAATGATATTTTTGGTATGTCTAGTGTGTTATCTTAATGTAATGATTGCCTACTGCTTTATAGTTCCTTGAAAACTTGCATTTGCATTTGCACATCAAGCATCATTGTGCATTGTGTCTTGCATTTCCCGGGTGTCTTATTTTGCTTCCTATTCTTGGTCTTTGTTTAGACAAGTTGTTGCATCACTATAATACTCGAGCTAAAGATGGATCAATTGCAACAAGAAAACCACAAGCTTCGCGAAGAAGTGTCTACTTTGAGGGATGGTATGGAAAGGCTCTCTACTTTGGTTGAAACTCTGGTTGTTGCTCAGAATCAACTTTCTCCTCGTGTTTCTCATACTCCAATTCAAAAGACTGTGATTTCTAAAATAATTTCAATACTCATTTCTGTGGCTCCGATTAGCGCTTCCAATCATGTTGTCGAGATGTGTCTCGAAGAAGGTGTCCGGAAAGGATGGTTGACCAAAGAAAGTGGTTCTTCTAGTAGTTCTAAGAAGTATGGAAATGGTTTTCCCAAGAAGAAATAACAAGCTGCTAATGCTATTTCGCAAGAAAAGCATAGAAGATCTCGTAGCACAAGTAAGCAACAACATACACAACAAAAGATTAATCAACAAAGATGTGTTCAAAAGAAAATGCATTTTGATCCGATTCCGATGTTGGACGCAGAATTATTTCCTTTCCTGATACAAAAGAATCTTGTGAAGACTAGGTCTCCGCCTGCTATTCCAAGAGATATTCCATGGTGATATAAACCAGAGGCTCGTTGTGCTTTCTAACAGGGTGCCCTGGGGCATGGTCTTGAAGATTGTTTTCCTTTGAAACATGAAATGCAAAGACTAATGCGAAAAGGAATTTTGTTTCTCAAAGGCACAAATTCCAAGCCAATCTGATACCTAAACATGGCAACACCACTGTAGTTGAGATGTATGCCACAACTCCGAATCATTTCAAAGAAGCCCAAGTTCGTCCACCACTCTTAGAGAAAGAAATGTCCAAAATCCAAGATGGTTCGAATGGCCAAGCTGGTGGAGAAAATTTTGTTAGTGATTCCCAAGTGGGAGAAAATGTTGAGGTTGATGCAATTCAGAATTCTCCTCAGATTCTGCAAAATCCAGTCCTGAATAAGCCAAAAGGAGAGACTCTCCAGTTTGATCCAATCCCAATGACTTATAGTCAATTGTGGTCTTATTTTTCCCGAAACTCGACAGTGAGACCCAGAAAGACCAGAATCATGAAATATCGTCCTCATTTGTACAATCTAAATGTTAGTTGTGAGTTTCATGATGGGGAAATGGGGCATCCGATTGAGGAGTGCAAGGTTTTCCAAGAAATGGTTCAAGAGATGATTGACGATGAGGTGTTGACTTTCGAAGGAGGAAGCCCATTTTTGAATGGAACGCCTTTATGTTGATAAATATAAAACTCGAGGAAATTCATATTGCTGGTGTTAGTGGAGTGACCTGTAGCGGTCATGCATTTGCTTCTGTTTCTCCAAAGAAAGTTGAGGATATTCTTTCAAGCTCAGATTTAGATAGTCTCCTCAGATCATTAGTTCATTTACTGCAATTTTATTTGTAATCTCTCATGTTTGTTAATGCTTCGTTTGCTTGTAGAAACTTGTTTGATTTTGAATATTAATCATAATGCAATGAGTATGTTTGTCTTGAAGTAATCTATTCGCATTCGCTCATAAATTATTTTCCTACAATTGCAATACCAACTTTTGTTTAAACTCTTGGAGGGAGGATGATAAGGTGAAAACACAAACTTTCTGGTTGTATGCTTTTGAATAAGACTCTGCTGGTGATGTAAGAGATTGTTTCTAATTTCCAAACAGTGGAGATACAAGGAAGATAATCCATTGTTAACCCCTTTGAGCTTTGAAGTAGGAGTTTCCTTTCTAAATGAAAAAACCCTCACATTTTAACCTGGGGCAGGGTAGTCTTCAGTTAATTTGACCAAGTGTTCAAATTTCCAAAAGGAGTGTGTATTTAAGGACCAACCACGATGGTTATCCCTCATTCCAAAGGAAAGAGACAATCACAACCCTTTAACAAGTCAGATAAGTCAATGTCACCTGATTTGTTAAAAAAAATCAAAAGAAAAATCAAAAGCCCGCTAAGTCGTAAAACTTGGAAACAAGTGACTTAGGCAAAAATTACGGCATCTCGCTGGACATCAACAGTTCAAAAGAATTGGTCCAGGCAAAAATTAGGAAAAATAATGATGAAAAGTGCGAAAAGCGAAAAGAAAGGATTACAAAGAAAAATCCTGAACAAATCTATGTGACTACAAAAGACGAAAAAGGGTGATTGTTATTCCTCGAAAAGCCTCATTGGTTTTTAAACCATCATTTTCATCGGTTCCTCAACCATCACAAAATACTTTGAGGGATGAACATTTGTGTCAAATTAGCTGAATATAGGACTGAAGAACATCACGGAGAATGGGTGGGTACAGATAAACTTTGAGCCTAAAAAATCCTTTTTTCTGAAAATCGTGAACCAGACCACATTATAACCCTCGAAAGACCTAATTGAAACAGAGTTTGTTTTAAAAGCATACTTTAACGAGATAGCGTTCCTGACTCCCATGAGTTGTGCTAAAAGATCTTTGTTGGTATTGCATGTGCATTCAAAAATCAATATCACATCTTAACTAGTGATTCGTTCACAAGTTTTTGCGACATCTTTTCAGTAAAAACTTCAAGACAAACATATGTAATTGCATTATAATTATCATTCTCAGAATTAATATTTTCTGCTTGCATACATTTGTTGACATCATAAAAGCTTACATATGAGCATCAGTGATGAGTTTAATATTTTGAAGCCTAAAACTCCGATGAGTAATTGACAAATCATTTCAAAGAATGATCATATCCAAGGGCATGTTCCCTGAAGAATTCGTTGAGCCTGAGCAAGTTTGTTTTCCCAGTTAATGCTTTCACAAGGGCAAAGATTGAATACTCCATTGATCAATGAATGTGCCGAATATAGTCAATCTGGGGCAGGTTATCTCAAGTCCTTATTAAAATCAATATTACCCCAATGAGAGTTTGTCCTTATTGATGTACTCCGTGGTAGAGTTTGTGGATGATCTCCCAAGCAAAGTTTGACCTTATTGATGCATTTCTAAGTTGAGCACTAGTTCAAGGATTTTAACTTGGATTCCCCTGCTAAGTCTTGATTCAGATTTCGTCAGCTGGGCATGGTTCTTCTTCCTCGACCTGTTTATGATCAAGTATATATAAGTGTGAATGTGATTGTTGGATCCCATCTCATTTTGTGATAAAACATGAGGAGGAGCCCTTGGCAGGTTTCTACCTCCTTCGTTATGGTTTGTTGCTCTTATAGCCAATATGAATCAATTTTCCTTTCTAAGAAGTGTTGATATAGCAGTCAACTGTTGGATTTTCTCTCACCCTGTGTTGAGTTTTAAAATCCCCTACAGGTTGACGTTTTTCTATGATGTTAACTTCTTAATTATCCCCGCAATTCGAAGTTATTTCTCTCAAGGTTGTTAGTACCCAAAGAATTATCCTTGCTGATCCCGTGCAGAGGATGTGCATTTATCACTGCTGGTTGTGAAAGATAGGATATGATCCTCATCAAGTTCTTATTCTCCCTAGTAGAGTTTGTTGATGTTTTCCTCAGCAGGGTTCTTTCTTGCTCCTCTGGTAGAATTTATTGGCAGCTCCCCAGTAGAGTTGTGTTGAGGTTTCTCCAATAGAGTTTATTGATATTTCCTCAGTAGAGTTTTGTTCCTATGGATAACTAGATGGATATTGTTTGGTTTTCCCAGCTAAGTCTTGATTCAAATTCTCTCCAGCTGAGTATGTTTCCTTCATCCAACCAGGATATGATCAGAGAGTTGAGCAGTTTTGAGCACTACCTCTCCTTGATGTTAATCCCCATACAGAGATTTGTCTTTGCTGGTTCCTAGTAGAGGTTATGCATATTCATTTTGGATATTCCCCAAGAGGGGAACAATGTTGGTTTCTTCTAAGAAGTATTGATATAGCAGTCATCTGTCAGGTTTTCTCTCACTTTGTGTTGAGTATTTATTTAAAATCCCCCACAGCTTGCCTTTTTGCTATGATATTAACTTCTTATTCCCTAGCAAGTCCAGGATATCTCCCTCAGAATTGGATGTTTCTTAGAGCTCTTTATTGTATCCCCATAAGAGCTTTATTATTCGCCAGTGGTGTTTGTGTGGATGTTTACATGATTACAATTCTCCAGCAGATTCATTATTTTCCTCAGCATATCTCTTCATCCTTTTGAAGCAGGTTTCGAATGGATTCTTCTCATCCCCAGGAAGAGTTGGAAGATTTGTATTGCTATGTTTTCTCCAACATACCTTTCCCTCGAAGAGGAGTTCATATTATTATTCCCTCTTATTGGATTAACGATGTTTGAAGATTGATCTTTGGGTTTTCTCCTAAGCAGCATCTCCATCTCCTCAGTGGTATTTGAGCCTTGTAGTACGATTTATTTTCCTTTGATGGATTTTGCTTATTTCTTGTAGGATTTCTGTTGCTAATCCCCAACACGGTCTCCAGTGATGTCTCCAGCTTGCTGAGATTAGCCGAGTACTTCAATGGTGTTGATATTTTGTTCACCCTCTGTTTATCCTTTTTGTCTGTTTTGTCAGCACATTCATACGCATATACATTCCATGCACATTCTTTTTTGTTGAGCATAGCATTTTTTGTTGCATTGTGCATCGTGCATTTTTGTCGGTGCTTCCCTTTCCCTGGTGTTGTTATCCCCGCAGATTGCGTGTGTCCTCTCTCCATTAGAGTGTCGACCCCTAAGCAGAAAATGTCTATCCTTTCTAATTCCCCACTGAGTTTATGCCTCGTGGAGGATGTTTGTTTTAGATTTCCTCCCCAGCTTTTATCTGGATGGAATTATTCCCCAGTTGAGTTATTTCCTCATTGGGTCGAGTCTTGTTTGACCGTTTCTCTCAAGTTTATTCCTGGATTGAACTTTGGTCTCCTGCAGCAGTTATTTTGGATTTCCCTGGGTTGTGAAACCCGAATGATTAGAAGGTATTTATTTCTCTCTTTTTAAGGATTTATTATCCTCGGCAGAAATCTGTTTATTGATCCCCATCAGAAAATGAAGATTTGAATTTTCCCAGCGGTGTTTTGATAACACTCTCTTGGTAATTGCTTGTGCGGCTTCATGTGACAGTCTCTTTATTTGAGCAACTTGTATGTCCCCAGCAAGATAAACCTCACCTGGTAACAAATGGAAGCCTCTTTATTTGAGCACCTTGTGTAATCTCCAGAAATTTATTCGTATCTTTGCAATAAATGGAATTTCTCTAGTTCATCCTCAGCAGAGAAGTTATTAGAAATGATGGATCCTTACCCGATCAGCTTTTCCATCAAATGGCATCTCCATGGAAGAAGTCCCGATGAGAAGTTTGTTGTGAAATCCCCAACAAATGGTTGTCTCTTTATATGAGAAGTCTGTTGTTTTATTTAACCTGCTCGTATCTCTTTTGAAGATCTCCGACGGAGTTTTTGATATTTCATCCCCAACAAATGGTTGCCTCTTTATTTGAGAAGTTTGTTGTGTGATTTGAGCTGCCCATTGACTGGTTGCAGGTATTCCTTGTGAGTTCATTACCCATATTTTTCTACCTAGTGACGGGTATCCGGTAATGTTTCTTCACCTTTTGAGTATTCTTCTCATCCTTTTTGGTCAATTACCGACATAATTTTCTACCCAGTGACTGGTAGTCGGTAATCTTTCCTTGTGAGTTCATTACCCATATTTTTCTACCTAGTGACGGTTATCTAGTAATGTTTCTTCACCTTTTTAGTATATTGCCTTTCTATTTCTACCAATTGGCTGGTAGCAGGTGTTGCACCCCAAATTTTGACCCCTTAGATCCATATCATCATTTTAGGGTCATACACATTTAATTATCTAACCATAACCTATTTCAAGTTGTCTTTGTCAAGATACAGATGAACCAGGGTTCCGAACGATTGAAAATCAAGGTTTCGTTGGTTTGATCAGTCAATGTCTTGGGTTGATTCTCCATAAAACAAGATCAAAGATACTCCATTGGGTCAAGTATGAATCCAATTTGAGGTTGTCACCCAAAGATTAAAGACAATGCAATTCAGGATCCCCGATTAAGGTTTTCGATCAGGAAAAATCAACTATAGTTTGAATTTTGATTTAAAGGGTGTTCCAGTGATTGAATTATGGTCCATCAAGTTCATATGGCTTAGTGAAGTCCAATCAAGAAGTTTCAAGACCTCGAAAGTCCCATAACATTAACAGTCGACTCGGTAGTCATCGATCGATCGTTCGGTTGACTGAAAAGTCAACTCTTCACTCATAAGGAATTTGACCTCAAGGTGGGAATCAAAAATGTTCGTAATGACATATTACACCTACCCATGAAGTTTCATTACCATTGTATCAAGAGTTAGGGAGTAATCGCAAAAATCGGAAATTAGGGTTTTGAAAAGGGCAAGACCATAACTCCCTAACCACACATCCAATTGAGTTGGTTCAAAGCTCATTGGAAAGCTCTTGACAAGTTCTACAAAAGTACCAAAGTGGTCCATGTGCATAAAATGCATAGAATTGGAGTTATGACCAAATTCATTTCAAGAAGGGAAATAACTTAGAAAAAATTCTAAGTTATTGGCCTTTTAAGCATGTTTTTCACCAACTTTGAGAGGCCTTTTGACCTAGTTTCAGTGGGAATTTGAAAATTTCAAAAACATGAAAGTTGTAGAGCTCCATGAGGGCTTTCCAGAAAGTTATAAAACTCATTCATAGCCCTTGTGAGCTGAGAGTTATGAAGTGTGCAAGTTGGGCCTGAGCATTGGTTTGTTAACTTCTCAAAATTCAACATAAATTGATTTTCAACCACATGGTTCATTTCCAACCATAGAGATATATCTAGTGTGGTATTAGAATCAGGTTGGGACCTGATGTGGGTGGAAACCAAGGGAAAACCAAGAATCTCACCATAATCCCTTTGATTGCTATGTTGAAAAGCAAAAGCAAATTGTGTAAGGAACATTGGATTTGCTGTAGCAGAGCTATCTTAGACCAGCCAGCTTGAGAACAGCTGTTAGGAAGGACATAAACTGATGGAATTAACCTTAAACCAGCAGATACACTTTTAAGGTTTTAAGGTTTCCCACCAATGCAAGCTTGCAAATTCAAAAGCCAAATCTGCCCCAAGCTTCTCATGGCCTATAAATAGAGGTTTCTCCACACTCTCCAAACCACACCAGAGCTATCTAAAACATTACAAATACACAGCTCTATTTCTTTCTCCCCTTGCTTGAAAGCGAAGGAATTCATAAAATCCTCACTGTTCACCACTTTGCATTTTTTAGACCAGCTCTTGTTCCAAACCTTCCACTACTTCAAAGATCACATACACACCCTTAAAATGGCCATTTGAAGTTGTTCCCATCATTACTTTCCTCAAAAAAATTCATCAATCTAAAAGTCAACCTTCATACCTCCATATTTTGACTTTTATACATCTTGAGAGCCAAATAACTACCTATATCCATTACTACCATTTTAACACTTTAGACACCTCATATCCATGATAATATAGCTATTTATAGTCTCAAACAACAGCAGGAAGATCATTTGTTCAAACTGTCCACAAGATTGCACTTTTCTTCAAAGAGAAGTAACATCACAAGCTTGCTCAAAGGGAAGGATTTATCTCTGGTTTTCTTGGCTGCTAGCATAGTAAGGAGAGACTACAAGAGGTATGTCTTTATAAGCCCTTTCCATTAATCTACATTTTCATGTTTGGTTCTGTTTAAAGGCTTACACAATGCCATGTTGTGGTTGCTTTTAAGAGTTGTGTATGCTTAATATGGTCTTGGTAAAGATATTGGTTTGAGGTGTATTAATTAAAGTATGAATGTGTTGTTGCTACCAGATTTGTTTCTTCATGTTTAAATTGGTTTATAGCTATTTTTAGAGTGATTTATCAGCATGTTATTACTGCCATTAGAGTTCTTTGTGAGAGAAGTGATGTTAAAGTTCTGTGTGGGGCCTATCAAGTATGCTGATGCTTAGAGTTGTTAACTCTTCCTTTTACTTTGCACTTTTGTCTCTCATAACTAAAAAAAATGTCTCTGTTTAGCAACTGCCCTTTCATGTCATAGATGACTGCATTTCACTACTGCTAGAGCTTGTTTTGATTTTAAATTTGTCAACTCATGATGACATGCCTTGAGTCTGTTGACTCCTTTTGTTTGGAATGCCTTATCTCTGGTTTAGTTCTGTTAGGACTTTGTGGTAACTAATGCTGGATGTAGAGTGGAATCATAACCTACTTACATTTTTGAACCAGATTTAGCTTGCTATCATATATGCATAGTTGAACCTATGATAAGACTTAATTTCAAACATCATGATCCAGTGAAACACATTTAGCTTTGTGCTTGCAGTCCAATTAATGTCTCTTCATTTTGAGGATCTATTTGTTCTTGATGCAATATACTAACTGATGTTTGTGTTATAAGTATTGCAACTGTTATCTTTCTAGATCTGCTTTGATTTTCTTGTCAGCATTAGTGGTCCTAAATTTCAGTGTTGGTGCCTGCTAAGGAACAACTGTCATGGTTTGGCACTTCAACTTGTAAGTTGAAATCTCAATCAATTTGATAGCTTTGCAAAGAAATTAATTGGAACCTTGGAGTTATAGTCAGTATATTTTAGTGTGAGATCACCATTTATGAGTGTCTTGGATTCATGACTTGTTACAACTTATGTTGATTCATGTTACTGTTGGATTCATACCTATAAGGCATAATCTTGTAGTTTTCCATTGTATTTTATCACTTAGCATCTCTGCTGTCCAGCCTTCATAAAACTGCTTGCACTGTGATTTATGTTCATAACTAGTTGCCAAGTATGCTTTGAACCAGTTTCATTTGTGACTTGAGGGACCTTGTAAGATTCACTGAGTAGTTGAGCTCATTTATTTGAGCATGATCATAAGTAATGCATTTCAAGCTTGTACAAACTTTTATTGGATATCAAAATCCTTAGGGTTGAGAAGCATTTTGTATATGTTCAAGTTTCTGTCCATGATATTGTGGTTTTATTAAGTGTTTTCAACCATGTCAGTTCACTTAAAGTTTCATCAAGCTCTATTGTCATTTGTAAGGCATGAATGGAGGTCATGACCCTTGGTGAAATTGTTTAGCCTTTAGTTTTTATTTGTTTTAAATTGGCCTGAATGCAAAGTTTTTCTTAGAAAAGAACAATCCATCATCTGCATTTCAACAGCTATATCATGTTTCTGTTGAGAGGTTGAACTTTTCTTTTGAAATTCACCATGAGCAACACATAACAAGCATGAGAAATTTTTTAACCTTGAACTCATTTATTTTGACCATCTTGTATTGTTCATAGGCAACTTTTGATCTTCATACCAACTCACATGGCAATTTCGTGGTCTGAGATCTGTTGATCAATTTTTCTGTTGGAACTCATGACATACTACACTTGAAACTTGCTCATACAAGTCTCTTGCTCTAAGCACACATGTTTTGATCTTTGAGTTTCAAAATGCACTTCAAAACTCTCTCTTTGCATGTTCTATCGTTTTTTCCATTGAGATCATTATTTCATAAAATGGACTGCACTATCCTCTTCCTCATAAAATTTCAAGTGGAATGGACTTTTATTTTGCTAAAATTGATTAAGATTTGACAAAGTTGTGACGAATTTGTATTTGGCACTTTTTCATGTTCTTGCTTTGATCTTGCCCAGGAAACTGCTTTGTTCAAGTATGTATATTTATGGGGTGGCATCAATACATGGATGTATCGCCACCCCACTGGTTACACACTAGCCCTTAATTATCTTGCCTTGCCCCAATGACCTGAGTTCGAATCTCAGTGAGGGCCATTTTATTTGTTTTTTAGTATTTTTCATGTTTTATCATTTTCTTCTCCTTTTCCATTTGTTTAACACGCGCGCAGTTGGCTAATTTGGTTAAGTTTTGAGTTCGTGAACATGAGGGTGTGGGTTCAACTCCTCCCATGACCATTCCATCTTTTTTATTACATGTTTTTTATGTTTTCTTCACCAAAATTCAAAATCTCATAACTCCTTCATGTTATATTATTTTTAATCCATTCTTTTTGCAAGATGTTCCTCTTTTTGTCTAGTTTCATATAGCGAGAGGATATTTCAAAAACGTTCATGTTTATGATGTTTTTTACCCACTTGACAGTTGTTCCCTTTAAGGTTTTTGACCTTGTTTCTTATTGAAACCTTTCTTAAATAATGCTTGAGCCATCTTATGACTTTGTTTGATGATATCATTTATATTTACTCTTTTATCCTCGCCTTAGAATTTGAGTCTCCGTGCTCACTTTTACCGTCCCGCCATGGACAACCTTTACCCTTTTATCCTAACCTTAGGATTTGAGTCACCGTGCTCACTTTTAGCGTCCCGCCGTAGACATCCTCTACCACAACAATCTCAACTTAGATTCATGAGTCGCCGCACTCCATGTAAGTACTTCTCTATGAATGCTTACATCCCCTTGGAACCTTGACCACCGTCAAGAGTTCCTCACCCCTAGATAGGGGAACTACAAGCACTCTGATTTCTCGTTGAGAATACGTAGGCATAAGATGCGATTTCTTAGCGAGCCAACCTTTTCTTTTTTCCCTCGTTTCACAACCTTTTTTTTTTCTTTTTTCTCACTCACTAACAACTAACTTTTTGTTTACCATACTTTATATACTTTATATCTTTACCTTAGCACATTTCCCTTTAGCGAGCAAACTTTAGCAAACACAAATATTAACAAGAGATTCCGGTAGAGTACTACAGATGTTTAGGATGTGAAATACCTACCCTAGGCATAACCAACCCCCGAACCTTTAGATCCCTCTTTGATTAGCTTTAAGCCTTGCTTTTTGCTTTGCATTTTTATAGGTTTTTCTTTCTTTAAACCTTTTCTTTTTGGATAAATTAAAGTCAGGTTGTGAATTTAATTATTAAAGATTCAAGTTAATCAATAGCTTGGTATCACGATTCTCACCGCAACAGAAATGGCGACTTCACTAGGGACTCCCCTAAGAGGGTTAAGCCCACCTTGTTTATATTTGTATTTGCTATATGTTTACTTGCTTGTATATTTATGTTTATTTGTCAATATATCTGTTTGTTTTGGGTGCCTTGAGTGGTGAGATAAATCCTAACCCGGATTTGAGTGACACATGAGATAGGATTGTGATATGATCAGTTATTAGGCAATTGGGAGTAGTCACAATATGTCTGACATATGATGTAATCACGCTCAGTGGAGACTCTTTGAAATGGTTAGTAATGCATGAGTAGTCATGTATTCACTAATTGTTTAAACATGAGTCTGCGAAGCTGAGGACCTTTAGTAACACTTTTACCCCACTTGGCCTTTTTATGACGTAGCGCGGAAATTGTTAGGAAGTAGTCCCTCAATAATTATCACGCGATGCTACACTCAGACGAGTTTATCTTGAGAATATTGTTGACTCACGTAAGTAATTGCGTTAGTTGACAATATCTGTATGATTTACTATGACTTTGGGAACTTTGATAGAACCCGTTGTGCAAGTGCTTTACCCCTAGTACACACCCTATGGTTGGTTATTTACCCAGACTCCATACTGTGATCTTGAACCTTTGGTCCTATTATATGCGTTTTGCATAGCATTGCATTGCATTTTCATCTTTGCATGGTTCGTTGCATACCTCTATTTGTCCAGTCGCTCATCTTCAGTTGTCTTCATCTTCTAGTGTGCCTTTGAGTCGTCAAGCTGATTCCTCGACACCGATATCGGACTAGAGCTAATTATAGACGCAAGATGTCAGAGCAAGAAGTACACAACACAGAAGTCCGAATGGAGATCGATGAGTTGAAGTCAGGCATGACTAAGCTCACCGAGATGCTTCAAGTATTGATTGCCAGAGGAGAGCCATCTCAAAGGACCGTCATTCAGGAAGTTTCAAGTGTTGATCCTGCTCCTGTTCAAATACCGCCTTCAACTTGGCTAGAGTTTGGTTTACCTCCCAACTACTCTCCACCCCTTGCATCTACTGCTATGGTAGGTCCAACTGTCAGACCTGTTTTTCAAGCTCCCGTCTTTGCTGAGCCCAGACCTGTGGTCCACACTGTTGCCCAGAATGGCCGAACTCCCTTTGAGACTCCTTTCTCTGACTACCATGCTGCCAGTGCTCAAGGAGAAGACCATGAAGATTTTGTTGAGCCTGAGATTGTCCGTGAACAGTTTCAGAACATAGACAAGAGACTCAAGGCTGTCGAGGGTACAGACTTCTTCAACGTTGATGCAGATAACATGTGCTTAGTTTCTGGCCTCATTATGCCTGCTAAGTTTAAGATTCCCGTGTTTGTGAAGTATAAGGGTCACTCATGTCCAAGAGTCCATCTGATCATGTACTTCTGAAAGATGGCAGCCTACACCAACAATCAGAAGCTGCTCTTCCACTGCTTTCAGGACAGCTTGAGTGGTGCTTCTCTCAAATGGTATATGAACTTAGAGCATAACAACATCCATTGCTTCTAGGATCTCGCCAATTATTTTATGAAGCAATACAAATACAATCTGGACATGGCTCCTGATCGCCGTCAACTTCAAAATATGTCTCAAAATGTGAAAGAGTCATTCAAAGAGTACGTTCAACAATGGAGAGAGTTGGCTTCCCAGGTTGAACCGCCTCTAGCAGAGAAGGAGCTAACTGGGATATTCATGGATACTCTGTCCCCTCTTTATTGGGAAAAGATGATTGGAAGTGTATCTTCAAGCTTTACAGATCTGGTGACTATTGGCCAAAGGATAGAAGAAGGACTGAAAAGTGGTAAAGTCTCCAAAGTTGCTGAGTCTTCTAGTGGTGCGAAGAAATCCTTTGGGACTTTCCATAAGAAGAAAGAAGAGCAAACCAACGCTGTCATGGTTGAAGTAAGAAATCCTCGTCCCCAATCAAGGTATAATCACTCTGCTATTGCTGTCGTTACTGCTGCCGCTGCTCCACGACCAGCTCATCCTCCTCAACGTCCAACTGTTGGACAGAACCAGCATCGAAATAGGAATCAATTTGATCCTATTCCCATGACATACACAAAACTTTATCCTGACCTGGTTCAACAAGGGTTGATCACTACAAAGGCTTTGCAACCTCCTAATCCTTCTACAGCTGGATTTAGGGCTGATCTCCATTGTGCTTTTCATGAGGGTGCCCCAGGCCATGACTTGGAACATTGTTATGCACTGAAAGCCAGAGTATGTGAGTTGGTTAGAACTGGAATCCTTGATTTTAAAGATAGCCATCCGAATGTTCAAAACAATCCCTTGCCAGTGCATCAAAAGTGAAGCTTCAGATTGACTCCAGCAGGTTGTCATCCTAAACGCCAATGTTTTAGACAAGATGGTTCATCCTTGTTCTAATTTAGTCACTAGGCCTTTTATTTCTCGTTGTTTGTACTTTCCTTCATTTTGTTTGAGCTGTTTGCTTTCAGATTATGTTTGTACTTTTGTATTAATGAAATGAGCATTGCAACTTTTGATTCAATTCATTTTATCTAAAATTTGCATCTTTATGTTTTATCTTTTAAAAATATACACCTTTTGTCCAAATTTTTTGAGTATGCAAATATTTGATGGAGGATGATGAAAACGTTATACCCATAACTGCTGGCGGTATGCTTTCAATCAAAATTTTATTGACGATGTAAGGCATTGTTTTAATCCCCTAAACACTGGAGAAATAAGGAAGATAATCCCTCGTTAACCCCTTCGAGCCTTGAAGTAGGAGTTTCTTTCTTTACAAAAAAGTCGCAATCTTAACCTTGGGGCAGGGTAGTTTCTCAGTTAAATTGGTTGTGCTTTCCTGCAATACACCTTTAATATAAAGGTTGCAACCACAATTTTCCTTCACACACAACAAACGAGTGTCGAAGATGTTTTTCAAGCCGAAAAGCCGATGATGGTTCACCGTAATTATTAAAGCCAAACAGTCACTCTCTTTCTTTCAAAAAAAATCAATCAAAAGCACACTAAGTCAAAACCTATGAAGGAGACTTAGGAAAAACTGGGGCATCCCGCTGACTGTAAGCTTAAAAAAGGAAACAGTTCAGGCAAAAGTTAGGGATAATAAAAAAGAGGAGATTTTTAAATCCTTACCCTGAAAATCCTCAATGTTAGATGTTATAAGGAAGCAGTGACTACCTTTTCAAAAAGTCTGTTGACTTCTGAACCATCATCATGGCTATCATTAGTACAATTCCTATAGCAACCTGAGTGTATACTCTGAGTTAACTAAGCATAGGACTGAAGATCATCACGTAGATTGGGTGGGCATAAATAAACTTTGAGCCTTTATCCTTTGTTTCTTAAATCGTGAACCAGACCACACTACAACCCTAAAAAGACCTAACTGAAACAAGGTTATTTTGAAAGCATACTACAACAAGGTTGCGTAAACTGACTCCAAAAGATCTTTGCAGATCATTTGTTTCAGCATCATACCTTTTTACTTTATCTTTAAACTTTGAGTGTCTTGAACCACCGTGTTCTGACCAATGACTCATTTATTTTGCATCTTTCAAAAATGATTTTGATTTCAAAAGTTGCATGAACTTTGCATTACCGTGTTGGTATGAATACTTTTGTTTGCAAACTGGCTTTCCTCTCAAGGAATTTTCAATGAGTTGAGAAACTTGGTCGGTGATCCTATCAAGGCAAAGTATTCTCATATTTGGTTTATCCAGAAGATATTTCAAGACTCATACTAGGGCAAGCCTTCCAAGCACCCAGCGGATCAGTCATCTTCAACAATCTGAAGCGATTATCAGTTGACCTACAACAGACATCTAAACTGGGGCACTTTACTTGAAGAATCCCCAAGCAGCTCTACATCCTTCCTACAAGGATCATCAATCTGACACAGTTTACCAGTGTGGCAGAGATATGTTTAGCGGTAGCATCTTTAGTCCCCAAGAAGAATGGCAGTGATCTCCGTGTTGAGGAATCAATCTTACAGTCTTATCTTCTCACCAAAAGAGTCGAGCCTTGTCGTCGACGTCTGCATTTGCATTTGATCATATATCATCTGCATAATTTATATTCATATGCATAACATGAGTGTTTCATCCTCATTTGCATTTCTCCCGAGGTCGTGTTTTATCCACGTCTTACCTTGTGGTCAAAGTCCAACTCACTAGGCATCTACCAAACTGATTTTCTTTATCGTATCTATCTGACGTTCTGCCAAATATGACATTTCTTATCCGATTGTTCTTCCGGATATGTCTATTCCTATATACATCCAATACTATTCTCAGATACTATGTTTATACCTTTCATTCAAAGCCATTATTGGATGTCTGGTTTCCTTTTATCCAACGCTATTCTTGAATGTCACCTTTGTTTGTCTCTCTCTGATGTTTTTCCAGATTGAGTCTTTGTTATGATGTTTTTCCAGAACTTATCTGATGGTTTTCCAGATATTTACCTTGATTCTGATGTTTTTCCAGAATCTATCCGATGTTTTTTCGAATATATTTCTCTTTCTGATGTTTTTCCATATTGAGTCTTTGTTCTGATGTTTTTCCAGAACTTATCTGATGGTTTTCCAGATATTTACCTTGATTCTAACTGTTTTTCCAGAATCTATTCGATGTTTTTCCGGATATGTTTCTTTCTTTGATGTTTTTCCAGATTGAGTCTTTGTTCTGATGTTTTTCCAGAACTTATCTGACGGTTTTCCAGATATTTACCTTGATTATGATGTTTTTCTAGAATCTATCCGATGTTTTTTCGGATATATATATCTTTTGTTCTGATGTTCTTCCAGAACTCCTTTGTTGCTTATCTGATGTTCTCCAAGATATGTCTTCAAACCTTTTCCCGTGCATTTAAAGCTCTTCTAAAGTGTTTCAGATGAACCTTCAAGATATATGACTTTAACGTGCTTCTTTGATATGTTCCGGAGTTTATTCGATGTTTTTCCAAGTATCTCTGGTATATTTCAAAGTTCATTCGATGTTCTTCTAAATATCTCTCATGTTTGTTTCTGTGTCCCTGTTATATTTCTCAGGTTTCTCCTCACCTCATTCATTGATATTTTGAATGTTCTGACTCTTTTCCATCCAGTTCCATTCATGGATGATGTCTGTTGCTTCCCCAGTGTTGTTGTCTTTCCCCTGTGAGTAATTACTCGTCGTATTGTCGTTCTTTAATTTTTGCTCGTGTCTTGCATCCAAGCATCATGAAGCATCATTTAGAATTCATTTCATTTCAGCATTTGTCCTTTTCCATACCATCGGATCTAAGGGACAAAATTTCCGGTTTGCTATATTTAAATACCTTTCACTACGATTCTATGAGGATTTTCATCTCTCATTGCCATCTAGTGAAGATATTTAAATAGGGGCAACTGTTGCACCCCAAATTTTGACCCCTTAGATCTTCATCATCATTTTAGGGTCATACACATTTGATTATCTAACCATAACCTATTTTAAGTTGTCTTTGTCAAGATACAGATGAACCAGGGTTCCGAACGATTGAAAATCAAGGTTTCGTTGGTTTGATCAGTCAATGTATTGGGTTGATTCTCCATAAAACAAGATCAAAGATACTCCATTGGGTCAAGTATGAATCCAATTTGAGGTTGTCACCCAAAGATTAAAGACAGTGCAATTCAGGATCCCCGATTAGGGTTTTCGATCAGGAAAAGTCGACTGTAGTTTGACTTTTGATTTAAAGGGTGTTCCAGTGATGGAATTATGGTCCATCACGTTCATATGGCTTATTGAATTCCAATCAAGAAGTTTCAAGACCTCGGAAGTCCCGAAACATTAATAGTCGACACGGTAGTCATCGATCGATCGTTCGGTTGACTGAAAAGTCAACTCTTCACTCATAAGGAATTTGACCTCAAGGTGGGAATAAAAAATGTTCCTAAGGACATATTAAACCTACCCATGAAGTTTCATGACCATTGGATCAAGGGTTAGGGAGTAATCGCAAAAATCGGAAATTAGGGTTTTGAAAAGGGCAATACCATAACTCCCTAACCATACATCCAATTGAGTTGGTTCAAAGCTCATTGGAAAGCTCTTGACAAGTTCTACAAAAGTCCCAAAATGGTCCATCAGCAGAAAATGCATAGAATTGGAGTTATGACCAAATTCATTTCAAGAAGGGAAATAACTTAGAAAAAATTCTAAGTTATTGGCCTTTTAGGCAAGTTTTTCAGCAACTTTGAGAGGCCTTTTGACCTAGTTTCAGTGGGAATTTGAAAATCTCAAAAACATGAAAGTTGTAGAGCTCCATGAGGGCTTTCCAGAAAGTTATAGAACTCATTCATAGCCCTTGTGAGCTGATTGTTATGAAGTGTGCAAGTTGGGCCTGAGCATTGGTTTGTTAACTTCTCAAAATTCAACATAAATTGATTTTCAACCACATGGTTCATTTCCAACCATATAGATATATCTAGTGTGGTATTAGAATCAGGTTGGGACCTGATGTGGGTGGAAACCAAGGGAAAACCAAGAATCTCACCATAATCCCTTTGATTGCTATGTTGAAAAGCAAAAGCAAATTGTGTAAGGAACATTGGATTTGCTGCATCAGAGCTATCTTAGACCAGCCAGCTTGAGGACATCTGTTAGGAAGGACATTAACTGATGGAATTAACCTTAAACCAGCAGATACACTTTTGAGGTTTTGAGGTTTCCCACCAATGCAAGCTTGCAAATTCAAAAACCAAATCTGCCCTCAAGCTTCTCATGGCCTATAAATAGAGGTTTCTCCACACTCTCCAAACCACACCAGAGCTATCTAAAACATTACAAATACACAGATCTCTTTCTTTCTCCCCTTGCTTGAAAGTGAAGGAATTCACAAAATCCTCACTTTTCACCACTTTGCATTTTTTAGACCAGATCTTGTTCCAAACCTTCCACTACTTCAAAGACCACATACACACCCTTAAAATGACCATTTGAAGTTGTTCCCATCATTACTTTCCTAAAAAAAATTCATCAATCTAAAAGTCAACCTTCATACCTCCATATTTTGACTTTTATACATCTTGAGAGCCAAATCACTACCTATATCCATTCCTACCATTTTAACACTTTAGACACCTCATATCCATGATAATATAGCTATCTATAGTCTCAAACAATAGCTGGAAGATCATTTGTTCAAACTCTCCACAAGATTGCACTTTTCTTCAAAGAGAAGTAACATCACAAGCTTTCTCAAAGGGAAGGATTTATCTCTGGTTTTCTTGGCTGCTAGCATAGTAAGGAGAGACTACAAGAGGTATGTCTTTATAAGCCCTTTCCATTAATCTACATTTTCATGTTTGGTTCTGTTTAAAGGCTTACACAATGCCATGTTGTGGTTGCTTTTAAGAGTTGTGTATGCTTAATATGGTCTTGGTAAAGATATTGGTTTGAGGTGTGTTAATTAAAGTATGAATGTGTTGTTGCTACCAGATTTGTTTCTTCATGTTTAAATTGGTTTATAGCTATTTTTAGAGTGATTTATCAGCATGTTGTTACTGCCATTAGAGCTCTTTGTTAGAGAAGTGATGTTAAAGTTCTGTGTGGGGCCTATCAAGTATGCTGATGCTTAGAGTTGTTAACTCATCCTTTTACTTTGCACTTTTGTCTCTCATAACTATAAAAAAATGTCTCTGTTTAGCAATTTCCCTTTCATGTCATAGATGACTGCATTTCACTACTACTAGAGCTTGTTTTGATTTTAAATCTGTCAACTCATGATGACATGCCTTGAGTCTGTTGACTCCTTTTCTTTGGAATGCCTTATCTCTGGTTTAGTTCTGTTAGGACTTTGTGGTAACTGCTGCTGGATGTAGAGTGAAATCATACCCTGCTTACATTTTTGAACCAGATTTAGCTTGCTATCATATATGCATAGTTGAACCTATGATAAGACTTAATTTCAAACATCATGATCCAGTGAAACACATTTGGCTCTGTGCTTGCAGTCCAATTAATGTCTCTTCATTTTGAGGATCTATTTGTTCTTGATGCAATATACTAACTGATGTTTGTGTTAGAAGTACTGCCACTGTTATCTTTCTAGATCTGCTTTGATTTTCTTGTCAGCATTAGTGGTCCTAAATTTCAGTGTTGGTGCCTGCTAAGGAACAACTGTCATGGTTTGGCACTTCAACTTGTAAGTTGAAATCTCAATCAATTTGAGAGCTTTGCAAAGCAATTAACTGGAACCTTAGAGTTATAGTCAGTATATTTTAGTGTGAGATCACCATTTATGAGTGTCTTGGATTCATGACTTGTTACAACTTATGTTGATTCATGTTACTGTTGGATTCATACCTATCATGCACAATCTTGTTGTTTTCCATTGTATTTTATCACTTAGCATCTCTGTTGTCCAGCCTTCATAAAACTGCTTGCACTGTGATTTGTGATCATAACTAGTTTCCAAGTATGCTTTTAACCAGTTTCATTTGTGACTTGAGGGACCTTGTAAGATTCACTGAGCAGTTGAGCTCATCTATTTGAGCATGATCATAAGTAATGCATTTCAAGCTTGTACAGACTTTTATTGGATATCAAAATCCTTAGGGTTGAGAAGCATTTTGTATATGTTCAAGTTTCTGTCCATGATACTGTGGTTTTATTAAGTGTTTTCAACCATGTCAGTTCACTTAAAGTTTCATCAAGCTCTATTGTCATTTGTAAGGCATGAATGGAGGTCATGACCCTTGGTGAAATTTTTTAGCCTTTAGTTTTTATTTGTTTTAAATTGGCCTGAATGCAAAGTTTTTCTTAGAAAAGAACAATCCATCATCTGCATTTCAACAGCTATATCATGTTTCTGTTGAGAGGTTGGACTTTTCTTTTGAAATTCACCATGAGCAACACATAACAAGCATGAGAAATTTTTTAACCTTGAACTCATTTATTTTGACCATCGTATATTGTTCATAGGCAACTTATGATCTTCATACCAACTCACATAGCAATTTCGTGGTCTGAGATCTATTGATCAATTTTTCTGTTGGAACTCATCCCATACTACACTTGAAACTTGCTCATACCAGTCTCTTGCTCTAAGCACACATGTTTTGATCTTTGAGTTTCAAAATGCACTTCAAAACTCTCTCTTTGCATGTTCTATCGTTTTTTTCCATTGAGATCATTATTTCACAAAATGGACTGCACTATCCTCTTCCTCATAAAATTTCAAGTGGAATGGACTTTTATTTTGCTAAAATTGATTAAGATTTGACAAAGTTGTGACGAATTCGTATTTGGCACTTTTTCATGTTCTTGCTTTGATCTTGCCCAGGAAACTGCTTTGTTCAAGTATGTATATTTATGGGGTGGCATCAATACACGGATGTATCGCCACCCCAGTGGTTACACACTAGCCCTTAAGTATCTTGCCTCGCCCCAATGACCTGAGTTCCAATCTCAGTGAGGGCCTTTTTATTTGTTTTTTAGTATTTTTCATGTTTTATCATTTTCTTCTCCTTTTCCATTTGGTTAACACGCGCGCAGTTGACTGATTTGGTTAAGTTTTGAGTTTGTGAACATGAGGGCGTGGGTTAAACTCCTCCCATGACCATTCCATCTTTTTTATTACATGTTTTTTATGTTTTCTTCACAAAAATTCAAAATCTCATAACTTCTTCATGTTATATTATTTTTAATCCATTCTTTTTGCAAGATGTTCCTCTTTTTGTTTAGTTTCATATAGCGAGAGGATATTTCAAAAATGTTCATGTTTATGATGTTTTTTACCCACTTGACAATTGTTCCCTTTAAGGTTTTTGACCTTGTTTCTTATTGAAACCTTTCTTAAATAATGTTTGAGCCATCTTATGACTTTGTTTGATGATATCCTTTATATTTACTCTTTTATCCTAGCTTTAGGATTTGAGTCTCCGTGCTCACTTTTACCGTCCCGCCTTGGACAACCTTTACCCTTTTATCCTAACCTTAGGATTTGAGTCGCCGTGCTCACTTTTAGCGTCCTGCCGTGGACATCCTCGACCACAACAATCTCAACTTAGATTCAGGAGTCGCCGCACTCCATATAAGTACTTCTCTATGAATGCTTACATCCCCTTAGAACCTTGACCACCGTCAAGAGTTCCTCACCCCTAGATAGGGGAACTACGAGCGCTCTGATTTCTTGTTGAGAATATGTAGGCATAAGATGCGATTTCTTAGCGAGCCAACCTTTTCTTTTTTCCCTCGTTTCACAACCTTTTTTTTTCTCACTCACTAACAACTAACTTTTTGTTTACCATACTTTATATACTTTATATATTTACCTTAGCACATTTCCCTTTAGTGAGCAAACTTTAGCAAACACAAATATTAACAAGAGATTCCTGTAGAGTACTACAGATGTTCAGGATGTGAAATACCTACCTTAGGCATAACCAACCCCCGAACCTTTAGATCTCTCTTTCCTTAGCTTTAAGCCTTGCTTTTTGCTTTGCATTTTTATAGGTTTTTCTTTCTTTAAACCTTTTCTTTTTGGATAAATTAAAGTCCGGTTGTGAATTTAAGAATTAAATATTCAAGTTAATCAATAGCTTGGTATCCCGATTCTCACTGCAACAGCAGGTAATATTTCTCACCCCATTTTGGTTGGTTATGCTTTATTTTTACCCATTTGACCGGTAAAAGGAAATCCTTCCTCTCGACCTTGCTGCCTTTATTTTCTACCTAGTGATAGGTAGTAGGTAGCATCTGTCTCCTCCTTTTTTGTCAGTTACCGACATATTTTTCTACCCAGTGACTGGTAGTCGGTAATCTTTCCTTGTGAGTTCATTACCCATATTTTTCTACCTAGTGACGGGTATCCGGTAATGTTTCTTCACCTTTTGATTATATTACCTTTATTTTCTACCTAGTGACAGGTAGTCGGTAATCTTTCCTTTAGTTTATTGCACTTATTTTCTACTCAGTAATAAGTAGAAGTATTTTATCTGTTCTCTTTGGTTCGAGTATCTTCGCCCAGTAACCGGCAGTTGGTATCTCTGCTCTTGTTGAGTCGTTTCCTTTCCTTTATCAGAATAGGATCTTGATCTTTTGTTTTCCCTTGTGGAGTCTCTTTTCTTCTTTTACTCCCTAGTGTTTGTTTGTCTCCTGTGGCATTTTCTCCCCACAGAGGTCTTGTGTCTACATATCATTGGCATAATCATATCATTTTGTGGCCTCTTAGGGCCAAAAATTAGGTTTATTTGTTATATTTAAGTCTCTTCTATCTAGTCGAGACAAAGATGTCAATCTTCATATCTCCGGATAGAAGAAACTTAAATAGGGGAAGCTGTAATACCTTAATTTTTACCCCTAAGATCCCACATATCATTTTCATTTCATTCCATAAACAAGATTACAAGCTTTGATTCTCTTGCTTTCCTCTGCAGATTTGTCTCTGAGGGACATCTTTGGGCATCCTTGTTTTCTTGTATTGCTTGGTGTTTGTTTTTTTGTTTATGTTTACTAACCTTTAATCAAAATCCAAAAATATATGTTTCTTTTCTCTTTACTAACGTTTTTAGGAAGGTTTGGATCAAAGGTATCAAATACTAGTCCCTCAGCTCGAATGAATTTCATCTGGAAAAAATCAAAGTTGATCTGCAAACAATTAAATTCATTTGATCAAGACTTCTCAAGTATTGATTGATTGTTTTCAAGAAAATTCCAAGGTTCATGTGTTTATTTCCATGCCTTCTTTGAAAAAGTCAAAAGAATCGAGCTAGAGCCAGCACAATCTAGCCAACAGAGCATTTTTCAAGTTTTTCAATTGTGCAATCGATTTCACTATTGGTCTAATCGATTGCACCCTACATTTTTTTGCCTAGATTTTGAAGTTTTCAGCAGTGCAATCTATCTGCGCTACAGTGCAATCGATTGCACAAGGACAGAATTGGCCAAAATCAACATTTTTCAAAATTTGAAGCATTTGGCACCAATTCCATCATTTGAGAATATTCTAGATCACCCAAAAATAATTCCACTACCTCATCACAATTAATTCCCACCATACACCCTCATTAATCACCACTTGATCATTAATTTCGCTCCAAATTCAAATCCCAAGCCTAATTTGTTTCCAAACCAAACTCCAATCCACTAAATTTTCCAAGCCTAAATCCTATAAATAGAGGCTTTATTTCTCTCATTTCTCAAGCTTTTGATAGCCAAAATTACCTTGTCAAACTCTTTCTTGATTTTCAATTTTCACTAATTACCAAATTCACCAAAGCTCTTTCTCTCTTTGAAAGATTAGTAAGTTCATCACTAGAATTTACTAATCTTTGAGCTAAACCTTCATCCATTCACTTTTTCATCCTCAATTCTTGTAGATCAAAGCTTTGAAGTGGTGTTTGTGGAGTTTGATTTGAAGAATTTTCAGATTTTGAGTGGTAATTTTCTTGATCCACCATTGTTGTGCTTGATCCATCTTCCACAATGTGATTTATTATTGATTTTTGTTGCTTGATCTTTGGATCTTGCAAATTGTATTCCATTGGTGCTATTTGCTGTTATTTTACTTGAATTTGCGTACTCAATTGAATCCTTGATCAAGAGATGTTTGAAGAAATGATTGATCATGGTTTTGCCTTGTAAATGTTGATTTTATTGCTATCTGTCAGTGTGCAATCGATTGCACTATCAGTGTAATTGATTGCATAGTGTTTTTTTCCCCAGAATTGCTGATTTTATACTGTGTAATCGATTTTCACACTGGTGCAATCGATTTGCATAGTGCAAAATGTGTTTTTTGGCTTTGTTTTGGGACTGTTTTGATTCTCATCTCTTTCTCTTTCATTTCCTTTTGATTTTGGCCTTGAAATACACTTTTAAAGTTCATTTTCCTCTTTAAATTCATGGACTTAGGATGTAGATGAAGTTGGATAAACATTCATCAATTCAAATCTATCTTTAAAGTGAATTGTTCAATTCATTTTAGGTTCTTTGAGTTAATGATATGTTTAGTGCTTTAATCCACCAAGATGAGTGGATGAACTTAAAGATGGAATGATCTTGAACTTGTAATTCAACTTGGCATTCCCTCTCCTCTTCTCTTTTTTCTTTGGATCGATGTAAATCTTTGATATCTTTTGAACTTATTTCAAGTTCTTAATGAAGATGAGATCGTTACCTCTTTTCTTTTTGTGCGGTATTTCTTTTGGAGAGTGATCTACATATAACTTCTCTAGCATGAATTAGCACTAACATTGTTATTTACCGGCCTCAAATAGTCGTGGTTTCTACATAAACCCGATTACGATTGCTTAACATAGCGCTAAATTGTCCCGTAATTGGAAAAACGATCATTCATGGCTCAAACTTATGTTTGAAAGTCCAAGCATGATTGACTACTTGTCTTAAGTCCATCACCTATGAAGCTTGTTGTTAGGAGGCTTTGATTTTATCAATCCTCTAATGAGCCTTCATTAAACTTGGTCTAAGTGCAAAAGTTAATTAACGTTGATCATTTGCTCTAACGACTAATTACTAACTTACTAACCATATCATTGTACTAACTTTGTTTATTTTTCCTTCTTGCTCCCTATCTCTCTTTTATCTTTATGCTTATCATCTCATATCATATTATCGTTTATGTTTCCGTCATTTTCCTTTTGTCCATTTGGACCATACTTTATTCAAAACACTAATAAAGGATTAAACCTCTAAAAGACTTGGTGCTCTTAACTTTGTGGCTATGCTCTTGGACTATTCTTAGACCTTGGACTTCTTGGACCCTTGGACTTAGAATTAGGACCATTTCCCTATGTTTGGAGTATTATGGATCATTGCCTTTATTTGGGTTGCTTATTGACTTATGCTTCAAGATGGATGGAATTCTTATTTGGCTTGCTATGGAGTGTGCTACAAGTTAGTTAGATTCTTCTTATCTCTAGATTTTTTTTGCTTTCTAGGGTAGTCACTTCATCTCCTCCCCTTCTTAAATTTTCAAAATCTTCTCCCTATTTTCAAAAACCTTCCTGTTTTAAAACTTCGAGACCGCTTTCACAATAAAACCTTGACTTTTTGTCAAGTGATTTTCAAACTTTGCTTTCTTAACAAACGTCAATCAATGTTAATCATATTTTGACAAATTTCAAAAAGACTTTAAAAAAGATCAATCTCATTCAAACGTTTTGTTCCTTTTGTGCACTTTTCATTTTAAAACATTTCATGAAGTTTAGACATGAGTCATTTCCATAGTTGAGATATAATTCTCCTATTCTCCATGGTATTAATATTTTGACATTTTCCACTTAGATGTTAAGTGATAGACTTGTTGATAATCCAAGCAAAATCCTCCATCTTTAGGTGATGTAAATGTTGTGTTATACTTGTAGGCGACTAGTCGTAGTTTTCTCCTTAAAATGACGACTTGTCTTTACATTTAAAATCAATCAAAACCAACAATTTTTTTTTTTGGTATTTATACCACGAGCTACACGGTTTTGATCCTATATTGCACTTTATGGGTACGTAGGCATGTGGCGATAAGTCTCTCCAAACACAAAAATCTAAAAAATTAATTCTCTGCTCATCTCCCCAATCTCTTTTAAAACAATCCTTTTTCAAACCAAAAAGCATAAATATTTCAAAGGGCTCCTATAGAGTACTATAGACGTTTTGGGTGCTAAAACCTTCCCATTGCATAACCAACCCCTTACCTAGATCTCTGCTCTTGTTCTTGTTTTAGAACTTTTTGTTTTTGTTCTCTCTTTTTCCTTTCCTTCTTTCAATAAAATAAAAGTGCGGTGGCGACTCTTATTTTTTTGAATTAAGTTAATCAATAGCTTACACTCACAAATTTCCCCGCTACAACTTTGTTTAGACTATTGATCACCAAGTGGGAAGAAGCCTGCATGGAAATAGAGAGACAAAAGAAAATGATAAATGATCTTCATCAAGATAATGAGAATTTTACTACTACCATATCAGGTATGAAAGAGGAAGTTTCAGTGCTATCATCCAAGCATGAAGACACTACAAAATCTGGTGAGATGTTGAATAAAGGCTCTGACATGATAGATGAAATTGTGGCAGATGGAAAGAAGTTAATATTAAAGAATGGTGCTAAATTTCTAGAATAAATCCAGATAAAATGGAAGAAGTCAAGAAATTCAGTAGCAATTGGTTATAACTACAACTTTATGAACAAGAAGCATCACATGTTCCAGCATCACGCTCGAAATGCACACCTTCATCATAAGGGTTACAAGAACTATGATAGAAGATGTCATTGCTACGGAAAATATGGGGATAAGGCCTAATTATTACGGACTTTATGGTTATTCTCAACCCCATAGTCAACCAAGGCTCAAAAGGAAAGAAAAGAAAGTTAAAGCGAAGAAGGTGTGGAAACCAAAAGTGGAAGTCACAAGCCTTATAACTTATACTTCCCTTAGAGTGTCTTATAGAGAGGATTATTACTTTGAAAGTTGATGTTCCAAGCATATGATAGTTGATAGCTCATACTTTTGGTAATGGTGTAAAAGGTAGAATCAAGGGCATAGGAAAACTAGTATATCATAATCTTCCCGCCCTTGAGAATGTACTACTATAGAAGGCATGACTACCAACTTGATCACTATAAGTCAGCTATGTGATCAAGGTGTTAAAGTGAGGTTCAACAAATCATAATGTGTTGTTTCCAATCAAGGGAAATAAGTGGTTATGAAAGGCTCAAGGTCTAAAGGTAGTTTCTATTTATTGATATCTTAGAACAGAGAAAATCCTTTAACATGTCTGGTGTCGAAAATTGATGACCAAGCTATGGCACCAAAAAAACGGTCACCTCAATCTCGAGAGAATGAAGAATATTGTTTTTGAATAAGCCATAAAACGATTGCCAAAAATCAAGATTGAAGAAGGCAAAGTTTGTGGAGAGTGCAAAATAGGCAAGCAACCAAGATGCCTCACAAGAAGCTCCAGCATCTTGCCACCAAAGGTTCTTGATCTATTGCATATTTACTTAATTAGGCCTATGCAAGTAGAAATTCTAGGAGGGAAAATGTATGTCTTTGTGTATGTTGATAACTTCTCAAGGTGCACTTGGGTAAATATCATCAGAGAAAAATATAATACATTTGAGGTGTTCAAAGAGCTATGTCAACTTCTTCAAAGATAAAAAGGGATTGGGATAGTAAAAATTGGAAGTAACCATGAGACAAAGTTTGAAAATTCAAAGTTATATGAGTAATGTGCTTTAGAAGGTATTAGTCATGAATTCTCAACTCCTATCACTCCTTAGCAAAATGGGGTGGTGGAAAGTAAGAATATAACTCTTCAAGAGTCAATGAGAGTTATGTTACATGCCAAAAAAACATCCTTATTGTTTCTAGGATGAAGCAATGAACATAGTCTTCCATATTCATAATAGAGTGACCATCAGATCTAGGACTAATAATGCTTTCTAATATTGCTTTTGCTTCAACGACGTAGTTTTCCATTTTTGTAATTATTAACCTTGTCCCATTACACAAACCTAAATATTGTTCAATATTTCTCAATTACATTAGTGTTACTCCAACTTTAAATCTTAACTTGTGATTTAGAAGTTTAGAAGAAACCATTGTGTTTAAAAATTCAGGAGTGTGCATATTATCTGACATGTCAACATTTGAGTTTGCATGATATGGAGAATCAAAACTGAAATATATTATTTATTTTCTACTTATTAAATCCAGCATATAATCACTTATTGAGTCAATAATTTTATTTTCAGGAGTCAATATAGTCATATCTTGAAAAAATGATGGGTCAGACATATTATGCAAAAGATATGTATATGTGTTATAAACAATAGTTGCAAGTCGATCACCAAAACTTGGAATGAGTAAATTCTGTGGTATATTAACCGTGATATCTGCATCATTACTTTCTCCAATACTTCCCTCACCAATTCCCAAAACCCACGTAGGAAATACCTTTTTTTTCTTCAATGTCAGACTCTGAACTTCAGTTAGAAGTCTCATGTTTGTAGTTAATGTAAGAACTTTACAGAAACTCCAAAAATAGGAAGAATTTATAATAGTATGAGCAACTTCTTGTCTATTTCCTTTAGGTATGATAGGAATAATTTATATTATAATGAATTATAAAACACGCTTATCTCAATTTATAGTCGTTGACAGTAGGTATGTCAACATTCAATAACATCTTTGTTTCAAAAAAGGAATTAGACACTCCCATTGTACCTTTGTTAAATATCAATATCAGTTACCATATTATTCATTTATATATAAAGTTTATATGCATTATTAGTAAATTAAATTTTAAAACCAAAACATTTCTTCAACTTGCAAAGTTGAAGTATGATAATGACTCTATGTGAAGAGTCATGTTTTTCCAAAAATTGTTGCATCATTTAAGTAAATTCACCCCACAAAATGCAGTGAACTCTATTGCTTCTACGATATACATGAATGAATTTATATCAAAGTATTTTGTTATAATACATGATAATAAATAAAATGAAATATTCATTCTCAATATAAAAATATACTCCAAATCTTCAAGGGTGATATCCATAACCTTACTCTTTTTGCCATTTAGTTATATTTCTTTAATATCATCTTTCTCCCGACCACATGACCAATAATATCTATCAAAACAAATTTTTAAAAAAATTAATATAATTATAGTTTAACACAATTGACATATATATCATACAAATCATAATAAATCTCACCATGTAACTTACCATCTTTAGTTGATGACAAAATATTGAGAAAAGACAAAAAAATCAAAATGTGCAAGAGGTATGTTTGGAGCATTCACCTTGTAAGGGTTTATAGATCCTATAAAATTTAGGTTGTACTTACGCTTAGTTGTCTCGAATGAAACATCATAAACAGCAACAAAACTATTTTCAAAAACATAAGTCGAACTTTATAAAAAAATATGTGTTAAAAAAGTTTCACATCACTTAGTTTTGTGAATGAAAAGAAAGTCAAGGCTATATATAGGATACACGTTCTTTCTAGTCCCACATTGCTTATTTTTGTGAAGGAAGAAGGAGTCCAAGGCTATATATAGGATTCAAGTTCTTCATTCCAAGATTCACTAGTCAAAAGAACTTTAAGATTGTATTTGACTTTCGTTGTTCTCGTATACTTTTGTATTAGAGTGTTATGAGATGTAGTTAAATATTTATTTTGGAGGGTATGAGTGTACTATGAGCATGAGTTAGTTGAGTATATTATGTGTTGTAACAATTTTCACATAGTATTATTCTCTGATTGTCTATTGGCAATGACCGTTATGTTTTCTTCGATTTTGGAGTTTCCACATTATGTTATTTTGTTATGATTGTGTTCCTTTTTTCTCTATGCTTTATTTTTTTCTTTTCAATAACTAATATAAGAGCTTTTCGTTCGATCTGGGGACAATTGTTCATATATGGTGTGTGGTTGTAGTTTTTTTTATCTTATATATCATAAAAGAACTGTAGTGTTTTGAAAGAGTTGTTGAGTTGTAGTCATAAATTTCGCTGTTCAATTTGGGCTAGAGAAAATTGTTGGACAATTTTTTCGACTTGTGGAAAATTCAAATCAAAGATGTGTTAATACAATTAAGATCACACAAGGTGCAAGATTATGTCGGTGGCTCAGAAGCTTCTGTCAACAAGGAAGTTGCACCATAAGTTTTTAACTTACTTTTTGGCATGTGAAATTTTTGGAGTGGTTTATCTTCAAATGAAATATATTCTTCATGAGAGAGTATGATAGTTTTTAAAACAATGAGTGTCAGCGAAGACAATTTGAAAAATCTTGGAGAGACGTGGCTTTAAGTGACTATACTCTTTGTGATGGAGTATGATTGTCGATGAAGATAATGAAATGTTATGTATTATTTTTAATCAAGGTGGATAATCTCGGGGTTGGTTGAAAATATACATGTTGAAGAAGTCACACATCGCTTAATTTTGTGAATGGGGAGTCCAAGATTATATATAGGATACAAATTCTTGGAAGTCTCATATCTCTTGTTTTTGCTTGAAGTCCCATATCTCCTATTTTTGTGAATAAAAAGGGAGTCCAAAGCTATATATATATATATATATATATATATATATATATATATATATATATATATATATATATATATATATATATATATATATATATATATATATATATATATATATATATATATATATATATATATATATATATATATATATATATATATATATATATATATATATATATATATATATATATATATATATATATATATATATATATATATATATATATATATATATATATATATATATATATATATATATATATATATATATGATTCAAGTTTCTTCATCCCAACATGCACCATTCAGAAGCACTTTAAGTTTGTATTTGACTTTTTTTTCTCTTATACTCTTGTTTTAGAGTGTTGTGGAATGTAGTTAAACATTTGTTTTGGAGGATGTGAGTGTACTGAGGGTCTGAGTTAGTTGAGGGTCTATTTACAGCGCCTATAATTTTTTCTTCAATTTTGAAACTTTCACGTTATATTCTTTTGTTGTGATTGTTTTTCTCTTTTTCTCTATGTTTTTTTTTGTTTTTTTACAACAATAATGTGGTACCAGATTTTTTTCTAATAGTTTCATGAATCTTTCCACATTATTCATTAATAAAGAATATATATATATATATATATATATATATATATATATATATATATATATATATATATATATATATATATATATATATATATATATATATATATATATATATATATATATATATATATATGTATGTATATATAAATTTTAAATTATATATATTGATAAAAATAATATTTTTTATCGAGCAAAAGCATGTGGAGACTTTCATTCTATATTGAATTTGTGCGATATAGGATTCAAGTTCTTCATTCCAAGATGCACCTGTTGTCGCTACTCGAAAATGCAACGACAGAGAGGAGAAAAAGAAAGAACAAAAGAGTCGCCATCGAACTTTATTTATCCCAAAAGGGGAAGGGAAAACATCGAGAAAACCTCAAGAATGAAACGGATAAGATGGTTTTGAGACCAAGAGAAAGGGTTCGAAAGCCGGTTATGCGAAGGGAAGGTATTAGATCCCCTCGCATCCATCGTACTCGATGGGAACCATTTGTTTGTCTATGTGTGAAGGTATTTGCTAAAAGATACTGCTATAAAGAGTGTTCTAAAGGGATAGAAAAATGTTAGAAACAAAGAAAAGAGACTCGGTAGGACCTCACATTCCTATGCCTACGTATTCTCAAAGGGTATGAGAAAGTCAGAGTCAACGTAGTTCGGGGAACTATGAATAAAGAGATGACAGAGTGCCCGACAAGGATTTGGGCCCTTGTGCCTGCGTATCTTCACTTTAAATGAAGTGAAGAGCAGTCGTAGTTTGGTCTACGGTTTGCTGGTATTTTTGTAGACGATGTTAGTGTGCACATTCTAGCAGTTAAGTGTATTGCAGCTTGCTTGTGGAGTCTTAGGCATTACCTGTTTGCGGTAGAAAGATCGTAACATATCCTTTTTGAAAAGAGACAGTTTTCGCCATCGAGGCAAGATGTCACATTTGATTTGTTGATGTTATTTTTAAGGGTGAAATAGGTCCTCGGAAAGTAACCCCTTGCGGGTAGTACACAATTTTTTATCTCAAAAGATTTATTGTGAAAATGGTGTGGCGAATACAGTCACATCTTCATATTGAAAGACGGGTATCAAGACCATACACTCTAATGTGAGTATCCTAATATTCGAAGAGGAAGAAGTCTGCATTCAATCCTCTCTCTTTAGTTCAATACAAAGAGAACTTCATTATCTTATTAAAGATGTTTTAATCTTGAATGGTAATGCTTTACAACAGTGAACCCTAAAGGTAATGTCAAGCACTCGGGATAGGAGAACGCCTAACCACTCCACAACCATCCAAGTTTATTCGGAAAAAAGAGTTTTGAAAATGCACTTGGTGCGAGACCAAGGTTTTTAGATTCAAAGAGAAAAGAAATAGAGAGAAGTTGAAAAGAAAAGCTGGTGAATAGATCATGGTAGGTTGATGGCGATGCGCGAAGAAATCGACTTACAAGGGTTGCATACATACAAGGTTAGTGTGGTTTGATGGAAAGGCTGTGAAATGAGAAAGAGAAACCCTAAGGTGGTTCAATTTGAAATGAGTTTGAAAATGGCTCTATGTTGGATCAAGCCTCATTTGTTCTTTATTTTGAAAACGTGTTCTAGCCTAATTCATTTTTATCTTTCTTAACAAGTAGCAGGCAAGCATGGAAACAACTAAGTTATTACACTGTAACGGGAGGGGGATACATATAAAGTACAAGGGATTGCGACAAATAAATGGTCTCATTATCAGATAGCCCAAGAGAAAGTCGTGTGTGCGCGAGGTGTCCTAAACTAAACAATGAAAAAGAGTTCGGACAAAATAAGCAAACTAGGGTTTATGTACAAGGTCTAAACTTCAATGCTCAAGGTAATGATCAACAATCCTCCAATTTAGGATTTTTAGGGTTTTAATAGTTTTATCGTGTTTTTGGTATTTTTGAATGAGATAAACAAGGAAAGGCTTAGATGAACAAGATATGTAATATGACAGGATGAAATATGACCAATGATGATAAGATGAGCAAGAAAATAAACAAGATAATATCAACAATAATATAGGCAAAGAATATGTGCAAGAATATATAAATAATGATATAATGACTGAAATTAAATCAAGGATGTATTTGACTGAAAAGTAAAGCAATTTTATATTGAACAAAAATAAAAATCAAGAATTAATGATTGATTCTAAACCATCGTAGTTTGACTTATGATGAAAGTCGGATTATAGGAGGTTGCGTAAATCGATATTCGTGCTAAGACAAGATAGAGAAATGATATTGAGGATCATTCTCCAATTTAATCGTGTCGTGCAGACCAAAAGAGTGGGATATCATCTTAATCATAAACTCATGTCGATTAATCGAAGGAAGTCTATCACGATCCCAAAGTAAAGAAAATGACCCAAATGGTCATTTTCCATAGATTTGACATTGTGAAGGTTATCGACTTCAATAAGTTGACGTTTATGAATGTAAAGACTTCATTGACCGATAAAATGAAATAAAATCAAGATAAAGAAGAAAATAAGGTTAGATCTCATCTTAATCACAAACTTGTGCTAATTAATCGAGGATAACCTCTCACGATCCTAAAGAATAGAAAATCTTAAAATGGGTATAAAAAAACACCGATTCTTGATAAAAATAGCAAAAAACATGGATGAATATTATATATATATATATATATATATATATATATATATATATATATATATATATATATATATATATATATATATATATATATATATATATATATATATATATATATATATATATATATATATATATATATATAAATCTTAAAATAAAATAATAAAAAAGGATAGAGGGGGGAAGAAATAAGTTGAAATGATAAGGGTGGACAAAAAATGAAACGGGCTTTACGGCCCATCCAATAGGCATGCCCCTCCGTCCCAAAAACCAATGACACGGTTCAAATAAAGGGGGGAAAATATACTACTTCAACATCAAAACAAACACAAAACAAAAGTGAAAATTCTGGCAAGCACACGATGGATGTTATTATCAAAGTTATAACATCCACTGTGACATCTGCTACTTAACAACTAATAATCAGTAATAATAAAAGCAGTAAATACACAAAAATTGTTTACCCAGTTCAGTGTAAACAACACCTACATCTGGGGGCTACAAAGCCAGGGAGGAACTTCACTATTAGCAGAATTAATTCAGAGTAAAACAACACAGTTTGCACTCCTCACTTAAAACCTACCCAATGACAATTCAGCCTAGAGACACTCTAGACCTGAGTATACCCACTCACTCCCCCTCAATCACCACAGTGATATACAATTCACAATTACAGAATAAATATGCAGAGACACTTCATACACACCTTGATCTTGCTTCACAGCTTTGATCAAGGAACTCACACACTCTTGCTTCACAACTTTGAGTGAGACACAACCTAGAATCTACCTATCCAATACAAATCATCCACCAGACAATTGCTTGGAGTACAAGTATTCTTAGACAGAATTCACACGTGAAGACTAGCCTTCTTCACTTGCAAGGACTCTCTACTTTGCACTCTATATTCTTCTGTTGTCAAGAGCTACTTTTCAAGATTGCTTCTTCTGATCTTTATGGCAGCTGTCAGTATCTTTGGAGGCTTTGGGAGGGGACTTAGAGGAAGATCCTTCATGATGAGACGACATGCTTTTGTCGAGAGTGAAGGTCTGAGAGAGATGTGGGAAGGTAATGGGGGCGGAGTGACACGTTTGTGTGGAGTGGAGAAATTTATTGGTCAATGACTTGGATTGCATTGATGTTGTAAAATTCTCACGTGTCATTAATTTCTATGCATCCTCATACATGCAAATACCTAACTTTCCTCTAAGATTTTCAAATTAGGCAGCATCCAGAGCATTGCTAAAGATGTCAGCTAGCTGTAGGTCAGTGGACACATGCACCAAGGAAATCACTTTGTCTTCCACAAGATCTCTAATGAAGTGATGTCTTATATCAATGTGCTTCATTCTGATGTGTTAGATTGGATTTTTGGAAATGTTAATAGCACTGAGATTGTCACAGTACAATGTCATGACATCCTAAGGGACATTGTATTCTGTTAACATTTGCTTCATCCATACCAGCTGAGAACAGCTGCTACCGGCTGCTATGTATTCAGCTTCAGCAGTGGACAGTGAAACGCAATTCTTCTTCTTGCTGAACCAAGATATTAGGTTATTTCCCAAGAAGAAGCATCCATCAGATGTGCTTTTCTATCATCAGCACTGCCAGCCCAATCAGCATCACAATAGCCAAACAAGGTAGGATCACACCCATGAGAGTAGAGTATGCCATAGTCACAAGTTCCATTCACATATTTGAGAATCCTTTTAACTTGATTCATGTGACTCACTTTAGGATCTGCTTGATACCTGTCACATACACCAACATCAAAAGCAATGTCTGGTCTGCTGGTTGTTAGATACAGCAGGCTACCAATCATGCTTCTGTATAGACTTTGATAAACTCTCGTACCATTTTCATCTCTGGATAACTTTAGATGAGTGGGGGCAGATGTTCTTTTGTGACTTGCATTGTCAATCCCAAACTTCTTGACTATATTTTTGGTGTACTTACTTTGGGAGATGAATATGGAATCATCCATTTGCTTGACCTGTAGCCCAAGAAAGTAGGTTAGTTCTCCACACATACTCATTTCAAACTCAGACTGCATGTGATTAACAAATTGCTTCACCATCTTTTCTGACACTCCCCCAAATATTATGCCATCCACATATATCTGGGCAATCATGATTTCTCCACCCTTATTTTTTACAAATAGTGTCTTATAGATTCCCCCTTTCCTGTATCCTTTTGTGGTGAGAACTTCAGTTAGCCTTTCATATCATGCTCTAGGGGCCTGTTTTAATCCATAAAGTGCCTTCCTTAGCTTGTATACATGGTCTGCTAAGTTAGGATCCTCAAATCCCTTGGGTTGTGCCACATATACTTCCTCAGTTAGATATCCATTCAGAAAGGCACTTTTTACATCCATCTGAAATAGTTTAAATTTTAGGATGCAGGCAATTCCCAACATCAGCCTGATTGACTCACGTCTTGCAACTGGTGCAAAAGTTTCATCAAAATCAATTCCTTCTACTTGAGTATACCCCTGAGCCACCAGTCTAGCTTTGTTTTTGGCTATGATTCCTTCTTCATCTGAGTTGTTCTTGTAAATCCATTTGGTTCCAATGATATTTGTTCCCTCAGGTCTTGGCACTAGTTCCCATACTTCATTTTTATTAAACTGCTCCAATTCATCCTGCATAGCCTTGATCCAATATTCATCAGTGAGAGCTTCCTTTACATTTTTGGGCTCAACCTTGGACACAAAGCAGGAATTTGATATGACTTCTCTTGTTCTAGTCCTTACTCCACTGTTGAGGTCTCCAATTATAAGATCTTTGGGATGATCTTTCAGGATTCTAATAGAGGGTTCTTTGTTTCTTGTTTCTGGTTCAGAATTTGGACTTGTAGTTTGGGTGTTTCCAGTCTCCTCATATGGAGTCTCAAGCAATGTTCCAACATCCTCTATGACATTGATTTCTTCAATTTGATCATCAATGAAAACATTAATGGATTCCATTAATACTTTTGTTCTGGAGTTATATACTCTGTAAGCTATATTGTTAGTAGAGTATCCCAAGAATATTCCTTCATCACTTTTGGCATCCATTTTCCTTTTTTGTTCACGATCTGTCAAGATGTAGCACTTGCTTCCAAACACATGAAAATACTTCACAATTGGTTTTCTTCCTTTCCACAGTTCATACATAGTGGAGGATGTTCCCTTTCTCAGGGTAACCCTGTTGTGAACATAGCATGCTGTGTTCATTGCTTCAGCCCAGAAGTGCATAGGCAGTTTCTTTGCATGAATCATGGCTCTAGCAGATTCTTGAATAGTTCTGTTTTTCCTTTCTACTACTCCATTTTGTTGAGGAGTGATAGGAGAGGAAAATTCATGGCTTATGCCTTCAGTTGCACAGAACTCAGCAAACTTGGATTTTTCAAAATCCTTTCCATGATCACTTCTGATCCTGATAACACCACTCTCCTTTTGTCTTTGGAGTTTGATGCACAGTTCTTTGAAGACTTCAAACACATAAGATTTTTCTTTGATGGAGTTTATCCAGGTGTATCTGCAGTAATCATCAACCACCACATATGCATACCTTTTTCCACCAAGCCTTTCTACCTGCATTGGTCCCATCAGATCCATGTGCAGTAGTTCCAGAACTCTAGATGTAGTTAGATGTCCAACCCTTGGATGGGATGTCTTGGTCTGTTTGCCCACTTGACATTCCCCACATACTTTTCCCTCCTCAATAGTCAATTTAGGAATTCCTCTTACAGCCTCCTTGGAGATGATCTTCTTCATTCCCCTTAAATGAAGATGCCCAAGTTTTTGGTGCCATAATTTTACCTCCTGTTCTTCTATTGCCATAGAGCACATTGTGGATTTACTAATGTCCTTTGGCTCCCACAAATAACAGTTGTCCTTGGATCTCAGCCCCTTCATCACTTCTTCATTTGCACCATTTGTGACCACACATTCTCCTTTAGAGAACTTCACACTTAGTCCTTGATCACAGAGCTGACTGATACTGATCAAGTTGGCAGTTAGTCCTTTTACCAGCAACACATTGGTTAGGTTAGGAACTCCAGGGCTCTCTAGTTTTCCAACACCTTTGATTTCCCCTTTTGCCCCATCACCAAAGGTCAAATAACTCGAGGAATGTGGCTTGATGTCTACCAACAGATTCTTAATACCAGTCATATGCTTGGAGCAACCACTATCAAAGTACCAGTCTTCTTTAGCTGACACTTTTAGAGATATGTGGGCTATCAGAACAACCTCCTTGGCCACCCAATTTCTTTGCTTGTAAGGCACCTCCTTCTTGGGTTTGGCACATGAATGCCTTTTTCCATGTGTACCTTGTTTGGCTTTTCCTTGACTTGGAAATCCATGCAGCCAGAAGCACACAACTTTAATATGCCAAGTTTTCCACAGTGGTAACACCTATGCCTTTGGAATTGTCTCTTGACTTGATTCCAGTTTTTGTGGGGTGGATGTTGTGACATTGGTCTTGACATCCTTTTTAACTTTTGAATCTCAGGTTGTACTCTCTTGAGTTTCAACACAGGATTTTGTCTCTCAACAAATCCTAGTCCAGACTTATCTCTTGAGGTCTGACCAATCTGAAGGATTTCCTCTAGGGTGTCAGTCCCAGAATTGAGCATCCTTATGGATTTTGTCATTTGATCCTTTTTACCTTTCAACTCATTCACTTCACTTCTGAGTGTGTGTATTGTGGCTAGATGCTCTCTCTTTTCAGCTTCTAGTTCCTTGATGATTTTCTTCTGTTGTTCTCCCTGCTGGTACAATTCTGTGCTTTTGATATGAGGCTGCAATTTCCTCAAGATTTAATTCTTCTTCACTTGAGTTCCCTTTAGATATGCATACACTGTTGAAGGCAGTGACATGCTTGGCAGTCTCTCCTTCTGATTCACTTCCTGAGTCTTCATCAAACCAAGTGACAGTTAGGCCTTTTCCCTTCTTTTTGAGGTATGTGGGACATTCCCTCCTAACATGTCCAAATCCTTCATACTCATGACATTGGACTCCTTTGCTTTGGCCAGCTTTGTCTTCAGCTTTGTTGCTGTCACATGAGTTGCTTTTGACATAGGGCTTTGACTTCTGATCTATACTTTTGATAAGTTTACTAAATTGTCTTCCAAGCAGTGCTATTGCTTCTGACAAATTTTCTTCCTTTTCACCATCTTCTTCATATGAATCAGTAGTGTTTGAGACCAGAGCTATACTTTTGCTCTTTTTCTCCACAGACTGATCACAGATGCCCATCTCAAATGTTTGGAGAGAACCTATAAGTTCATCCACCTTCATGTTGCATATGTCTTGGGCTTCTTCAATGGCTGTTACTTTCATAGCAAACCTTTTAGGTAAGGACCTGAGAATCTTCCTTACAAGCTTCTCTTCAGCCATCTTTTCACCTAAGGCTCCTGAGGTGTTTGCAAGTTCAAGAACATTCATGTAAAACTCATGAATGGTCTCATCTTCCTTCATTTTCAGACCTTCAAATTTGGTGGTCAGCATTTGAAGTCTTGACATTTTGACCGTGGAAGTTCCTTCATGAGTAGTTCTGAGAGTGTCCCAAACATCCTTTGCTAGTTCACAGTGGTGTACCAGTTTGAAGATGTTTTTATCTATGCCATTGAATAGAGCATTCAAGGCTTTAGAGTTCCCAAGAGCTAGAGCCTCTTGCTCTTTGTTCCATTCCTCTTCAGGAATTAGCACAGATACTCCATCCTTGTCAGTCTTCACAGGATGTTCCCAGCCTGAATTCACAGCTCTCCAAGCCTTGTAGTCTATAGATTTCAAGAATGCAATCACCCTTGGTTTCCATTAATCATAATTAGATCCATCCAGAATTGGAGGTCTATTAGTGAATCCTATATCTTTATCCATTGTACCAGAATTTATTTTCCCTAGATCTCACCTAGATTTAAATAGGCAGGGTGCCTGCTCTGATGCCAATTGAAAATTCAGGCAAGCACACGATGGATGTTATTACCAAAGTTATAACATCCACTGTGACATCTGCTACTTAACAGCTAATAATCAGTAATAATAAAAGCAGTAAATACACAGTAATTGTTTACCCAGTTCAGTGTCAACAACACCTACATCTGGGGACTACCAAGCCAGGGAGGAACTTCACTATTAGCAGAATTAATTCTGAGTCAAACAACACAGTTTGCACTCCTCACTTAAAACCTACCCAATGATAATTCATCCTAGAGACACTCTAGACCTGAGTATACCCACTCCTCCCCCTCAATCACCACAGTGATATACAGTTCACAATTACAGAATAAATATGAAGAGGCACTTCATACACACCTTGATCTTGCTTCACAGCTTTGATCAAGGAACTCACACACTCTTGCTTCACAGCTTTGAGTGAGACACAACCTAGAATCTACCTATCCAATGCAAATCATCCACCAGACAATTGCTTGGAGTATAAGTATTCCTAGACAGAATTCGCACGTGAAGAATAGCCTTCTTCACTTACAAGGACTCTCTACTTTTCACTCTATATTCTTTTGTTGTCAAGAGCTACTTTTCAGGATTGCTTCTTCTGATCTTTATAGCAGCTGTCAGTCCTTTTGGGCCTTGGTGCATAAAATAGGTTTTATTCATAACAAACCTATTTTCAATGATCTGCAAACTTGCCACTTAATTCAGGGATCTTTTAGTTCGCCTAGGGCTTCTAGAAAATCTCCTGATATCCAACTTGAGCTTCTATTCTGTTTCCTGGTTTATAGCTACAAGAAAAACAACCCTGCGCAAACCTGCGCTTGATGTCATATGACCTAAGTCATAACATTGGGTATGACATCCAATTTAACTTGCTTTTAGCTAACTCAACTTACCCTTCACTGTCCATATTATGTATGCATTCTCATCAGTCATGACATACATACATGCTCTAGTGTTTTGCCTTAAAATGTAGCCAATCAAGAGCACTTACAAAAATAATTCTTCTTCTTAAATAAGACACGGACCATTGAACAGTCAAAGCACCACGACTTAAAACAGCAACAAAATCCAGAAATCATTAACATCATCAAAGCCGTGGTGAATCGAAAAGAAAAAAGAAACAACGCAAGCACCATGAACAACCAAAAACATGAAAAGGGGAAGGTCTCGATCTCAACCTCTCATTGTGAAATTTGTTCGGGATTCATCCAGATTTTATGGATTTCTTTTCATTTCAGATCTGCTCTCTTTCTGTTTTTCCAATTCACGCCGTTTTAATTTCAGCTCGGTCTCACTCTTCTACTCACTGGTTCTGTATTTTTTCTGTTTGGGATTTTGCCTTGTATTGTTGAAACGATTTGGGGTAATGGTAGTTGAAGGGTTGAGGTTGTTTTAAGAATGAAGGTTTGTGTGTTGCGTTGTTGTGGTTTAATGAAGGTTGAGAGGATTATTTATGGTTCTGCAGAATGGTTGAAGAGAAAAATTAGTAGGGATTTGGTGGCTCGGAGGCTTGAAAATGATGGTGAAAAAGTCCTTTATTTATAGGAAGCATTGAGGGCATTGTGGTAAAGGATTTTGTAGAAGTTTGGTGACGTTGCAAGTTATAGAAGGTACCCGTTTTGTTACGTGAATCACAGCCGAAGGTGTGTTCATTGTTTTTGTCGCTAGCAGAGTTCTCGCGTAACATTTTTTCCTGCTTCTTTATTTTGTGGATGTGTACGGATTGTGAAAAGTTTGTCGTGTGTTGTGGTCTGCTGTATGTTATGAAAAATGATGTTGTGAATTTGTCTGTCGTGTCGTTAGCAGATGATGTGTGATATCGTGTACGGAATAAGGGTGGGGTTCGTTTTTGTTTCGCTTGAGGTCTAGTCTCGTATGTGTGTCTGGAAGTTTTCTTTGCAGGTTCTTCTTTTTATTGACTTTGCTATCCTTGTTTCAGTATCATGAAAATCAAAGGGATATGATATACATGGGGATGGTGCGCTACGCAGAACAGGCTCAATAGTGAAGGATTATTGCAAAAATGAACTTCTTTTTCTCATGCTTTTGCTCTTGTGGCATGGGATTAGAGTTGTAAAAAATGGACTTCCTTTTTGTAATAAATTATAATATCACGGGCCTTTTTATATTGAATGGGCTTTTTCTTCGTGCACCCTCACGTGCTTTCTATTTATAAAGAAGGAATTATGGGCTTTAAATGATATGGGTTTAGGAAAACCATAATGGTTAATACTTGAATTTCTATGTTAATCCAACATCTTCAATTATCCAACTTACACCTTTGAATTATTCACTTGAAACTTAAATCGTTCCTTAAAAAAATATGCTTCATCATTGAATCCATCTTTGTGAAATAAAGTTAAATATGAATCAACCTTGGATCTTGACTGAGTTGGAAATTTGAACTAACAAAACCACTAATGAATCAATCTCTGAAATCTTCCACTTGCACTGCTACACCAAATTTTAACCATGAATTAAATTCTCAGTCAGTAATATGGATTGAAATCATAGGAACATGACTTAAAGTGTGAATTATGTCACCATTGTTCCAAAAAGCCTTATTGAAAAGGAATTGATCTCTGATGATCCACAATCATGAAACATTTAAATTCAGCATAATCTGATAATCTGAGTTCACACAGAAACCCTAACTGGAATTCCAGGCACACACCTCTCAAATCATGCATATCCTGACCTTGATTATGAAACAAAACTTGCTTGACCAAGATTAGGTCAAACCTAACTGATCTTCAATCAATACTACACTTATCCATGGCCTGATGAACCATAATAAAAAGTAATAACATATTATTGGAATTTTTCTGAATAATGGTTGATGGACGGGTGCACAACTAAAGATTATGTACAAATAGGAGTAATACACGGGTAGCACAAATTTGGGGTATGACACCAGTCAAAAGCACTTTAAGATTGTATTTGATTTTCATTATTCTTGTATACTTTTGTATTAGAGTGTTATGAGATGTAGTTAAATATTTATTTTTGAGGGTGTGAGTGTACTATGAGCATGAGTTAGTTGAGTAAATTATATGTTGTAACAATTTTCATAGTGTTATTCTTTGGTTGTCTATTGTTATGATTGTGTTCCTTTTTTCTCTATGCTTTATTTTTTTCTTTTCAATAACTAATATAAGAGCTCTTCGTTCGATCTAGGGATAATTGTTCGTATATGACTTATGGTTGTAGTTTTGTTTGATCTACTATATCATAACAGAATGGTAGTGTTGTGAAAGACTTGTTGAGTTGTAGTCATAAATTTCACTGCGCAATTTGGGCTAAAGAAAATTATTGGACAACTTTTTTGACTTGGGGAAAGTTCAGGTCAAAGATATGTTGATATTATTGAGATCACACAAGGTGCAAGATTATGTCGGTGGTTCAGGAGCTTCTGTCAACAAGGAAGTTGCACCATAAGCTTTCAGCTTAGTTTTTGACATGTGAAATTTTTGGAGTGGTTTATCCTCAAATGAAATATATTCTTCATGAGAGAGTATGATAGTTTTTAAAACAATGAGTGTCAGTGAAGACAATTTGAAAAATCTTGGATAGATGTAGCTTCAATTGACTATACTCTTTATAATGGAATATGATTGTCGATGAAGATAATGAAATGTTATGTATTATTTTTAATCAAGGTGGATATTCTCGGGGTTGGTTGAAATTATACATGTTCAAGAAGTCACACATCGCTTAGTTTTATGAATGGGGAGTCCAAGACTATATATAGGATACAAATTCTTTGAAGTCTCATATCTCTTGTTTTTGTTTGAAGTCCCATATCTCTTATTTTTGTGAATAAAGAGGGAGTCCAGAGCTATATATATATATATATATATATATATATATATATATATATATATATATATATATATATATATATATATATATATATATATATATATATATATATATATATATATATATATATATATATATATATATATATATATATATATATATATATATATATATATATATATATATATATATATATATATATATATATATATATATATATATATATATATATATATATATATATATATATATATATATATATATATATATATATATATATATATATATATATATATATATATATATATATATATATATATATATATATATATATATATATATATATATATATATGATTCAAGTTTCTTCATCTCCAAAGTTATATATATGTTTGACTTTTTTGTTATCTTATACTCTTGTTTTAGAGTATTGTGGGATGTAGTTAAACATTTGTTTTGGAGGATGTGAGTATACTGAGGGTCTGAGTTAGTTCAGAGTCTATTGACAATGACTATAAATTTTACTAAAATTTTAAAATTTTCATGTTATATTCTTGTTTTATGATTGTTTTTCTCTTTTTATCTATATTTTTTTCTTTGTTTTTTTTTACAACAAAAATGTGGTATCAAATTTTTTTCTAATAGTTTCATGAATCTTTCCACATTATTCATTTATATATATATATATATATATATATATATATATATATATATATATATATATATATATATATATATATATATATATATATATATATATATATATATATATATATATATATATATATATATATATATATATATATATATATATATATATATATATATATATATATATATATATGTATGTTTAATAAAATTTTAAATCATATATACTTATAAAAATAGTATTTTTTATTGAGCAAAAGCATGCGAAGACTTCCATTTATATTGAATTTGTGCGATATAGGATTCAAGTTCTTCATACCAAGATGCCCTAGTCAAAAAGACATTAAGATTGTATTTGACTTTTGTTGTTCTCGTATACTTTTGTATTAGAGTGTTATGATATATAATTAAATATTTGTTTTGGAGGGTGTGAGTGTACTATGAGCATGAGTTAGTTGAGTATATTATGTGTTGTGACAATTTTCACATAGTGTTATTCTCTGGTTGTCTATTGGCAATGAGCGTTATTTTTTCTTCGATTTTGGAGTATCCACGTTATGTTCTTTTGTTATGATTGTGTTCCTTTTTTTCTCTATCCATTATTTGTTTTCTTTTCAATAAATGATATAAGAGCTTTTTGTTCGACCTGAGGATAATTGTCCATATATGCTCTGTTATTGTAGTTTTGTTTGATCTTCTATATCATAAAAGAATTGCAGTGTTATGAAAGAGTTGTTGAGTTGTAGTCATAAATTTTGCTATGCAATTTGGGCTAGAGAAAATTGTTGGACAACTTTTTTGACTTGTGGAAACTTCAAGTCAAAGATGTGTTGATACAATTAAGATCACACAAGGTGCAAGATTATGTCGGTAGTTCAGGAGCTTCTGTTAACAAGGAAGTTGCACCATAAGTTTTAAACTTAGTTTTTGTCATGTGAAATTTTGGGAGTGGTTTATCTTCAAATGAAATATATTCTTCATGAGAGAGTATGATAAATTTTAAAACTATGAGTGTCAGTGAAGACAATTTGAAAAATCTTGGAGAGATGTAGCTTCAAGTGACTATACTTTTTATGGTGGAGTATGATTGTCGATGAAGATAATGAAATGTTATGTATTATTTTCAATCAAGGTGGATATTCTCGGGGTTAATTATAAATATACATGTTGAAGAAGTCACACGTCGCTTAGTTTTGTGAATGGGGAGTCCAAGACTATGTATAGGATACAGATTCTTTGAAGTCTCATATCTTTTATTTTTTTTTTGAAGTCTCATATCTCTTAATTTTGTGAATAAAGAGGGAGTCAAAAGCTATATATATATATATATATATATATATATATATATATATATATATATATATATATATATATATATATATATATATATATATATATATATATATATATATATATATATATATATATATATATATATATATATATATATATATATATATATATATATATATATATATATATACACATATATGATTCAAGTTACTTCATCCCAACATGCACCATTCATAAGCACTTTAAGTTTGTATTTGACTTTTTTATTCTCTTATACTCTTGTTTTAGAGTGTTATGGGATGTAGTCAAACATTTGTTTTAGAGGATGTGAGGGTACTGAGGGTCTGAGTTAGTTTAGGGTCTATTGACAATGACTATAATTTTTTCTCCAATTTTAAAATTTTCACGATATAGTCTTGTGCTGTGATTGTTTTTCTCTTTTTCTCTATGTTTTTTTGTTTGTTTTTTTTTTACAACAAAAATGTGGTATCCGATTTTTTTCTAATAGTGTCATGAACCTTTCCAAATTATTCATTAATAAAGAATATATATATATATATATATATATATATATATATATATATATATATATATATATATATATATATATATATATATATATATATATATATATATATATATATATATATATATATATATATATATATATATATATATATGATTCAAGTTTCTTCATCCAACATGCACCATTCATAAGCACTTTAAGTATGTATTTGACTTTTTTGTTCTCTTATACTCTTGTTTTAGAGTGTTATGGGATGTAGTAAAACATTTGTTTTAGAGGATGTGATTGTATTGAGGGTCTCAGTTAGTTTAGAGTCTATTGACAGTGACTATATTTTTTTCTCCAATTTCAAAATTTTCACGATATAGTCTTGTGTTGTGATCGTTTTTCTCTTTTTCTCTATGTTTTTTTTTGTTTTTTGTTTTTTACAACAAAAATGTGGTATCCGATTTTTTTGTAATAGTTTCATGAACCTTTTCACATTACTCATTAATAAAGAATATATATATATATATATATATATATATATATATATATATATATATATATATATATATATATATATATATATATATATATATATATATATATAGATATATATAGATATATATAGATATATATATATATATATATATATATATATATATATATATATATATATATATATATATATATATATATATATATATATATATATATATATATATATATATATATATATATATATATATATATATATATATATATATATATATATATATATATATATATAATAAAATAAAATTTTAAATCATATATGTTGATAAAAATAATACTTTTTATCGAGCCAAAGCATGTGGAGACTTCCATTCTATACTACATTTGTGCGATATAGGATTCAAGTTCTTCATTCCAAAATGTACTTTAAGATTGTATTTGAGTTTCGTTGTTCTCGTATACTTTTGTATTAGAGTGTTATGAGATGTAGTTAAATATTTGTTTTTGAGGGTGTAAGTGTATTATGAGCATGATTTAGTTGATATATTATGTGTTGCAAAAAGTTTAACATACTATTATTCTCTGGTTGTCTATTGGCAATGAAAATTATTTTTTCTTAAACTTTGGAGTTTCCATATTATGTTCTTTTGTTATGATTGTGGTCCTTTTTTTCTCTATGCTTTATTAGTTTTCTTTTCAATAACTAATATAAGTGCTTTTTGTTTGATCCGGGGAGAATTGTTCCTATATGCTCTGTGGTTGTAGTTTTGTTTGATCTTTTATATCATAAAAGAATGGTAGTGTTGTGAAAGAGTTGTTGAGTTGTAGTCATAAATTTTGTTGTGCAATTTGGGCTTGAGAAAATTGTTGGACAACTTTTTTGACTTGTGGAAACTTCAAGTCAAAGATGTGTTGATACAATTAAGATCACACAAGTTGCAATATTATGTCGGTGGTTCAGGAGCTTCTGTCAACAAGGATGTTGCACCATAAGTTTTCAACTTAGTGTTTGACATGTGAAATTTTCGGAGTGATTTATCTTCAAATGAAATATATTCTTCATGAGAGAGTATGATAATTTTTAAAACTATAAGTGTCGGTGAACACAATTTGAAAAACCTTGGAGAGATGTAGCTTCAAGTGACTTTACTCTTCATGATGGAGTATGATTGTCGATGAAGATAATGAAATGTTATGTATTATATATTTTCAATCAAGGTGGCTGGTTGGAAATATACATGTTGAAGAAGTCACACATCCCTTAGTTTTGTGAATGGGGAGTCCAAGACTATATATAGGATACAAATTCTTTGAAGTCTCATATCTCTTGCTTTTGTTTGAAGCCTCATATCTCTTATTTTTAGAAATAAAGAGGGAGGCCAAAGCTATATATATGATTCAAGTTTCTTCATCCCAACATGCACCATTCAGAAGCACTTCAAGTTTGTATTTGACTTTTTTGTTCTCTTATACTCTTGTTTTAGAGTGTTGTGGGATGTAGTTAACCATTACTCTTGGAGGATGTGAGTCTACTGAGGGTCTGAGTTAGTTGAGGGTCTATTAACAATGACTATAATTTTTTCTTTAATTTAAGAATTTTCACGTTATATTCTTGTGTTGTGATTGTTTTTCTCTTTTTCTCTATGTTTTTTGTTTGTTTGTTTTTTTTTACAACAAAAAATGTGGTATCAGATATTTTTTCTAATAGTTTCATGAATCTTTCCACATCATTCATTAATAAAGAATATATATATATATATATATATATATATATATATATATATATATATATATATATATATATATATATATATATATATATATATATATATATATATATATATATATATATATATATATATATATATATATATATATATGATAAAAATAATATTTTTTATCGAGCAAAAACATGTGGTGACTTCCATTCTATACTGAATTTGTGCGATATAGAATTCAAGTTCTTCATTCCAAGATGCACCAATCAAAAGCACTTTAAGATTGTATTTGAGTTTCGTTGTTCTCGTATACTTTTTTATTAAAGTGATATGAGATATAGTTAAATATTTGTTTTGGAGGATGTGAGTGTACTATGAGCATGAGTTAGTTGAGTATATTATGTGTTGTAACAACTTTCACATAGTTTTATTCTCTGTTTGTCTATTGGCAATAACCATTACTTTTTCTTAGATTTTGGAGTTTCCAAATTATGTTCTTTTGTTAGGATTGTGTTCCTTTTTTTCTCTATGCTTTATTTGTTTTCTTTTCTAAAACTAATATAAGTGCTTTTCGTTCTGTCTGGGGATAATTATTCATATATTCTCTGTGGTTGTAGTTTTGTTTGATCTTCTATATCATAAAAGAATGGTAGTGTTGTGAAAGAGTTGTTGAGTTGTAGTCATAAATTTCGCTATGCAATTTGGGCTAGAAAAAATTGTTAGACAATTTTTTAGACTTGTGGAATGTTCAAGTCAAAGATGTGTTGATATAATTAAGATCACACAAGGTGCAAGATTATGTCGGTAGTTCAGGAGCTTCTGTCAACAAGGAAGTTGCACCATAAGTTTTCAACTTAGTTTTTGGCATGTAAAATTTTTGGAGTGGTTTATCTTCAAATGAAATATATTCTTCATGAGAGAGTATGATAATTTTTAAAACTATGAGTGTCAGTAAAGAGAATTTGAAAAAACTTGGAGAGATGTAGCTTCAAGTGACTATACTCTTTATGGTGGAGTATGATTGTCGATGAAGATAAAGAAATGATATGTATTATTTTCAATCAAGGTGGATATTCTTGGGGCTGGTTTGAAATATACATGTTGAAGAAGTCACACATCGCTTAGTTTTGTGAATGGGGAGTCCAAGACTATATATAGGATACAAATTCTATGAAGTCTCATATCTATTGTTTTTGTTTGAAGTCCCATATCTTTTAATTTTGTGAATAAAGAGGGAGTCCAAAACTATATATATATATATATATATATATATATATATATATATATATATATATATATATATATATATATATATATATATATATATATATATATATATATATATATATATATATATATATATATATATATATATATATATATATATATATAAAATTCAAGTTTCTTCATCCCAACATGCACCATTCAGAAGAACTTTAAGTTTGTATTTGACTTTTTTATTCTCTTATACTCTTGTTTTAGAGTGTTGTGGGATGTAGTTAAACATCTGTTTTGGAGGATGTGAGTGTACTTAGGGTCTCAGTTAGTTTATGGTCTATTGACAATGACTATAATTTTTTCACCAATTTTAAAATTTTCACATTATATTCTTGTGTTGTGATTGTTTATCTCTTTTACTCTATCTTTTTTTTTTTGTTTTTTTTACAACACAAATGTGGTATCAGATTTATATATATAATAAAACTTTAAATCATATATACTGATAAAAATAATATTTTTTGTCGAAGCTTATTCTAGCATAAAGTTGTATAAGTTAACTTGTTGGTTAAGTTAACTTAGTGCTTAAGTTAGCTTGTAGTATATAAATAGGCCGCTCTCTAAGATTGTTAATAGAGGGTTAAGGTTGGTTGATATTTTCTTGTAAATAATTTACCATAATTGTAAAAGTAAATAGTAAAACAGTTTTAACGATTCTTGTTTTTCTTCTTCCCTTTTCTCTCTCTTTCATAAACCTAAAAAAAGATTTTCTTGAGTTTGTTCGAGAAACTAAATCTTTATCATAGTTTTATTTGTTTCTGGTGCGGAGTTTGTCACAAAAAATTGGTGCGGTGAGCGTGGAATAAGATGTCGTTAATGAATTATAAGATTGAGAAATTCATCGTTATGAATGATTTAGGTTTGTGGCACTTGAAGATGCAACCCCTACTGGTTCAGCAGGGTTTGTTAGAAGCATTAAGAGGATCGGAGAAGATGGATGTTTCCCTAATGGAGAAGGAGAAGACAATGATGATCAAGAAATCCCACAGTGCCATCATATTGAGTCTTGGTGATAAGTTTCTCTGACAGCTTTCGAAGGAAAAAATGGCAATAGGTGTGTGGAGCAAAATCAAAGGTTTATATATGACTAAATCTATGGTAAATCGTCTGTACCTAAAGAAAGCTTTGTATTCATTCAAAATATGTGAAGATAAAGTATTGGATGAGAAGCTGGATATGTTCAACAAGTTGATTCTTGATCTTCAGAATATTGATGTCAAGATTGATAATTAACACCAAAAGTTGTTGTTGTTGTTGTGTGCTTTACTAAGATCTCATGATCGCTTCAAAGAAACTCTCTTGTATGGAAGAAAGTCTCTAACCTTTGAAGAAGTTTAATCAGCCTTATACTCGAAGGATTTAAACGAAAGGAAAGAGCAAAATCCATTGTCTGTTGGTGAAGGATTTTTTGTTAAAGGAAAATTCTCAAAGAAAGATGGCAGGTTTGAGAAGAAGAATGGTAAAATTCTACATAATTCTTACGGTAATAATGCTCCTGCTATAAGGAGTTATCATTGTAAAAAGGGGCATCATACAAGAAAGGCATGCCCTTAACATCTGAATAATTATGGTGATAAGGATAATGGTAACGCAACCCTTGTGCAAGATGATTATGAACCATCTGATGTCCTGGTCGCTTCAATAAGCGACTTTAGAAAGGGGTAAATTATGGATTCCGGGTGTACTTGGTACGTTACTTCAAACAAATAGGTGTTTGAGGAATTATGTGATCAAGATGGTGGACCACTGCTGCTAGGAAACAACAAAACTTAAAAAATTACAGATATTTGATATGAAAGATTCAAGCTCCATGATGAGCCAATAAAGATGTTGTCTGGTGTCAGGTATGTACCTAATCTAAAGAGAAATTTGATTTCTCTTGGTGAATTCAAAAAGAAAGGATATGCTTTTAGAGGAGAGCAAGGTATCCTAAAATTCATAAAGGGGTCGAAAGAAGTCTTGAAAGGCATGAAGAAATAAGGCTTGTATACCATTGAGGCTAAGGTTGTAAGTGGATTAGCATATTTTGCCTCCACGAAACCCGTGTCGAAGACAGAACTATGGCACATGAGATTGGGCCATGTCAGTGAAAGGCATCTTGTTGTACTAGGGAAACATAATCTTCTAGGTGGTGAAAAAGTCGAAAAGCGAGAGGTATGCGAACCTTGTGTGTTCAGTAAATCCTACAGAGTGAAGTTTACAAAGGTAAACAAAGAACACATGGATCCCTTGATTACATTCATGGTGACCTTTGGGGGTCTGGAAGGAATCTTTCACACTCAAGTTTGAGGTATTTTCTATCCATAGTTGATGATTATTCCAGAAATTTAATGGGTATTCATCCAGAAGACTAAGGATGAAACTTTTGAAAAGTTCAAATGTTTGAAGACTCTGGTCGAAAATCAGACTGACCAGAAGGTCAAGAGGTTAATAACCGATAATGAAATTCAGTTTTGTATCGAAGCTTTCGAAAGTTACTGTAATATCTTTGGTATTGCAAGGCACAAGACTACTACATGTACTCCTCAGTAAAATGGTCTGGCTGAGAAATTCAATTGAACAATCCTGAAAGGATTAAATGCATGTTGGTTAGTGTTGGATTGAAGAAGGTGTTTTGGGTTGAGGCTGTTGTGACTATAGCATACCTGATAAATAGGTATCCTTCGATTTCCTTGGGGATGAAGACACCTGAAGAAGTCTGGTCGTGACATCCACCTAACCTCGACAGACTTAGAGTATTTGGATGTTTATCCATACTCACATTAGGCAAGACAAGGTCGAATCTAAAGCTCTGAGATGTATGCTTCTTGGATACCCTAAAAGAGTTAAAGCTTATAGGTTGTGGTTCCTAAAGACAGGTCACAGGAGGTGTATCACAAGTCAATATGTAGTTTTCAATGAAGCAGAAATGGCATTCAAGAAAACTGATGATGTTGGTTGAAATGTAGAGATCTCTGAAGAAGAGATGGAATAAGAAGAGATTCTCGTTGAGGTGGAACGCAACAATGTTGGATTGCATAACCCATAAGAAGTCAAAGAAGAAACACAAGTTGTTGATGAGGAGACTTATAATGACTACCTGCTAGCAAGAGACAAGTAGAAAAGAGTCATCAAGTCACCTCAAAGACTTAGTTATGCACATTTCATAGGCTTTGCCTTAATCTATGCAAGTGAGGTTCTTGATGAAAAACCTAGAGATTACAAAGAAGCCGCGAGGAGTCAAAAAAAGACTAAATGTATGAAAGTAATGGATGATGATATGGAATCTCTTCATGATAACCGCACTTGGGAGATGATTGAGAAACATGTTAGAGCTAGTAATAAGTTATAAGTGGATTTTCATGGTTAATGAAGGAATCCAATAATTGATGTCGAAGAGATTTAAGGCAATGTTGGTTGCTAGTAGGTTCACTTAGAAAGAAGGTGTCGATTTTAATGATGTGTTATCACCTGTTGCAAAGCATAAATCCATTAGAATGTTGTTAGTCATGGTGGTAAATTTAAACCTAGAACTTGAAGAGTTGGATGTGAAGACAACCTTCCTATATGGTGATCTAGATGAAACAATTCTGATGAGGCAACCTGAAGGGTATGCAGAAAAGAGCAAGGAGGATTATGTGTGCAAGCTGAATAGGTCTTTGTATGGATTGAAACAATCTCATCGACAATGGAAAAGGAGATTCGATAACATCACTGCACACATAGGTTTCACTTGGAAATTCACTTGTTATTTTGTTGCTTTTTGTGGATGACATCCTCATAGTGAGCAATAATGTCGAGGATATAGTGAAGGTGAAGGCTAAACTCGATAGGGAGTTTGACATGAAGGATCTAGGATTTTCCTCTAGGATTCTTGGGATTGACAACCAGAGAGATAGAAAGCAGTCGAGATTATGCTTATCTCAAGTGACATATTTGAAGAAGATTCTCGACACATTTGGTATGTCGAACTACAAACTTGTTATAACACTGACAAATCCTCAATTTAAGCCGAGTACGATTCAAATTCCTAGTACTAAAGTCGAAAGAGGATATATGAAGAGAATTTTGTATCCTAGTATCACTACCCCAAAATTGATTTTTAGCAGCACTAAATAGACAACGCTTTTACCCTAAAGCGCTGCTATAAGTTTAAAAAAAGCGCTGCTAAAGGCTAATTTTAGAAAGCGCTTCTCAAAAGCGCTGCTAAAGGCCTTACGTAGGCTACATTTTAGAAAGCGCTTTTGAAAAGCGCTACTAAAGGTCATTCCTAAACTCAACCATAGAAAGCGCTTCTGAAAAGCGCTGCTATAAGCCTTTGAAAAGAAAGCGCTTTTAATGAAAAAGCGCTACTAAATTGAATACATAAGAAAGTGATTTTTAAAAGCGCTGCCCTAGGTGTTTAATTTTTGAAAAATAAAAACAGAAACACGTTAATACTGTAGAACCCTAATTTCTGAAAACAACTATGATACTCTATCTCTTTCTCTCTCTCTCTCTCTCTCTCTCTCTCTCTCTCTATTTCTCTCGTTTCTACTTCCACCGCCCTATCTCCCTCACGCTACTCCCTCTCTTCGGTTTCCACCATCTCCGCCATAACTCCCTCCGTCGGCCGTATCTATGTCTCTTCGCAACTCCCTCCGCCGCAATGTACTCCCTCTGTCGTAAATCCTACTTTTTCGTTTCGGAACTCCTTCATTTTGAGCAAGGTATGTCTTCTTTTCCTTTTTTGAGCAAGACATTGATAGTGTTGATATGGTTGTTGTGAAAATTTGATTTTAAAATTTTTGTAGTAAGGTTGAAGATGATGAATAGTGATATTTGTGGTGAATTTATTTTGAGAATATTGGTGTTAATTTTGTAAGTTTATGTTGAATGTTAGTGATGAATTGTTGAAATTAATTGATGTTAATGACATTGTTGATGTATATTGTTAGTGATTACTTTGTTTTGATATAATTGTTGATTGAAAATGATAATGAAATTAATTGTTAACTGTTCAGGTTGAAGATGATGAATAGTGATGAAATTAATTGTTAATTGTTGAGGTTGAAGTTGCTATTGAGTTTAAATGTCGAATTGATAATTTTGGTGATTGTTTTATGCTCGAATTGATGACTCTTTGTTGGATAGAACTTTGAAGTTAATTGAACTTAAGTGATGAAGTTGTTTTTTGTGACTTACTTAAGTTGAAACATTAAGTGTTGATGTGCCATGAATCAAAGTATACCATGCTACTTGAATTAATGTGATTAAATTTGCGCGCCGATGCCATGTTGCTTAATTGAAGGAAGTATTGATGTTTACTAAATTTAATTCTTAAGACTTTGACTTGTTTCTCCGATATATCTTGTTTGTTATATTATATACTAAATCTGTCATGTTATATTTGGTACACTATCAGTTACTAACTTAGTGAGTTTGCATGCTATAGGGGTTACTTGTGAAGAGTGAAATTCTAATCGTTTCCAAGAATCTTATACTGTGCGGTTCCAGAAATTGTTGACTTCTCTACAGGTAATTAGAAGTTCTTTTGCTATAGTTGTGTGAATAATTAGTTTTTTTGTTTAGCTTACTTAGTAAAACCATGGATAAAAAATGGATGTCTTCCAACCATTGTCAAAAGAGTACCAGAACGGGGTATCAGAATTCGTCAAGTTTGATGTTGAACACGCCAAAGACCCCAGTCGAATCACATGTCCTTGCTTAGGTTACTGTTATGGGCGTCATATTGATGCAGTTCAGTTGGAATTGCATTTGAAAAGGCATGGAATTGATCAAAGTTATGCATGTTGGATATTACACGGTGAGATAAGTAACGAGAATGTTGAACTAGGGGATAATACGACCTATGCTTCAAACGACAATGGCATAGATACATACGATTTTGATCGAGTCGAAGAGATTGCAAAAGCACTTGAATAAAATCTTCAGGATTGTCCCAAAATGTTTGAGAGGTTGGTAAGCGATGCAGAGAAAACATTGTATAAAGGTTGAGATGTTTAACATATGGTCAAAGTTTGCATGTGTTTTCTTATAGCGCATACGCAATTAATGGATACACATTTTATACCAAAGAACAAGATGATAAAAGTACTATGCAAAATAGTGGTGTCACCGTGGTAGTTGAAGCAATGCACATTTCAAGTGTGAAGGACTTAAACCCCAAATATGCAAATCTGTTATATTTTAGGGTTAACGAGCGCATTTAAGTGTTTGATTATGAGAAGTTTCAGATGTTAGGGCAAAGCCTCATATAAAGATGTGTTTGTTTCGATGAGGTCAAAACTCTGTTCCACAGAAGAATATATGTTGGGCGTTATCACCATGTTGCATTTGCATGTCTTGTTTCTCATAATTCAAATGCTCGCATAAAATATCTCAGTTGTTGCATATAGATTGTCAAAAATATATGTCATATGAGTTACACTTTATTCGTGTCATTTTCCATATCATAGATGTCATCAAAAGTGTCAAAAAATATGAAAATAGGCATTTTTGACAGTTTCAAGGTGTCGCTACTGCGAAAATCGGCGCCGGCTAAACAGAAGAGTCGCCACCGTGCGTTATTTATCCCACAGGAGGGAAAGGAAACGCTCGAAGTAAACCTACTGCAAAGACGGGAAAGGAATGGTCATCGCAACCAAATCCTGAATTCGGGAGTCGGTTACGCAAGGGGAAGGTATTAGCACCCCTCACGTCCGTCGTACTCGACGGGATCCACGCTTGCTGGTTTGTCTAAAGGATGCAAAAACAATCTATCTACGGCTGCTAAGTCTAAACGGAAAGAAATTGACTCGATAGAGCGTCGCACTCTATGCCTACGTATTCTCAAGAGAGAAAGTCTGAGTCATCGTAGTTCGGGAAACTACAGAGGAATGGGCTCGCCGAGATATCGCATCTCGTGCCTACGTACTTCCACACAGCGTGAAAGATCAGAGCTTACGTAGTTCAACTAACTATGGTTAGACGGGATGTTCTCGATCACACGGGAGTGAGAGATTAAATTGGCTTGAAAGGTACGGGAACCTACGGAGCTTAGAACTACGGTCTGGTTTCAAATGCGCAAGGGCAAGAGAAAGGGAAACAGGCAAGAGCGGGAAAGCCTCGATCGCACGACAGCGAGAGAACAGAGAGGTCAGTTGTTAGTGTGCTCGCTAGGATATCGCATCCTATGCCTACATATTCTCGTCTGATACGAGAAATCAGAGCAGCTGTAGTTCAGCCTACTACAGCAAACGGGGAAATGGGAAGAAGGTAAAAGGGAGGTAGCTCGCTAGGATGTCGCATCCTATGCCTACGTACTATCGTCTGGCACGAGAGATCAGAGCAAACGTAGTTCGACGGGAAAACGAGTCTCGATTGCACGGGGGCAAGAGAAGGGGGTCTCGATCGCCTGAACGCGAGAGAAAAAGGGGTTTCGCTCGCACAGGGCGAGAACAAAGAGGAAGCAGGCCTACGCCTAAACGGGAAGGAACTCGAGACACACACGCAAGAACCTAAGACGTAGGAGCGAGTGCGTCGCATGTCACCCAAAGGGTACCATACTAGACATCCTAGACGATTGAGAAGAAACTCCTCGTTTGTCATTTCCTACGTATCTAACGATACAACTCACAACGCTCGACGGTTGCCTGAAGACTTGAATAAGATGATGATGCTGAACGAAGCGGCTCCGTTGGCTCCTGACATGCGCGCAAGCTCCATTCCAATCTTCTCCTCTCTGGATCCTTGATGAGGACGCTCGAATCAGGACCAATGTAACGCTTAGACCGTAATGGTTCGACTTATACAAGAAATCGAACTCTAAGAGGTAGCGTATTGATGTCTGTGTCAAAGACAAGATAGAGAAATGATATCTAAAATCATTCTCCAATTGAATCATGTCACACGGCCAGCCAACAATAAAATCGAAGATAAAATCAGATAGAACCGAAAATAGGAGAGAAATCCAACGACGAAATGGAAATAATAGTCTACTCCTAAAAAAATGGAAAAAATAAATTCCACTAGAAAATACTCTAAAGAAATATTAAAAGAATGCATAATGGAAAATAGCATAGAAAATACTATAATATTCTATAGAGAAAAATAGGAAAAAACTATACTATTGCATTTACTATTTCTAAAAAATCTAAAGAAAATAGCAAAGAAATAAAAGAAATAAAAATACAGCAGGGGGTTCAGCTAGTGATATAGGGTTGTGCTGCAGCAAAAAAACAGGGAAATTGGGCCCAGAGCCCAACAAAAACAAACAGCTAAATTGATGAATAACAAAAAACGGGGGAGGGGGGTTAATGAGCAAAACGGAGGGATGTTGCTGCAGAAAAAGACAATGGGCTTAGAGGCCCAAACCCCAAAACCTCAGCCACGTATCTCCTTTCTCAAACTCTGCAAACCCTAAAACTTCCCCTTCAATTCACTGTTCACATTCTGTTCTCCTCTCTCAGATTCTCTCTCTTGCAAACCTCTCCATTCTCCTCTCAACATCTCTCTCGTTTCAATCTCAAATCTATCTCCCTCACAATATTTCTTTCCATCAAATCCAAGCTCAAAGTTCGCTCCAACAGATAATGATTTTGAAGGCGTTGAAGGAGATTGTTGGAGATCCACGAATCTTTGAGGGAATCTGGATTCGCAAATATGACGAAGATCACGAAGAACTTATGGAAATGGGATACGCATGAGTCTCTTGAAGATCGCTGATGAACATGAAGATCAGGAAAGTATGAAAGTGTTGATGATTCACCCGTTGAGGATCTTGATCCATTTCTGGAGATGATGACGAGCAACGAATATTCTACGAAGATCGTTTGCGAAATCTGGATCTACGAAGATCTTGACTATTTCTTGATGAACATCGCGTTGAAGATATTTGAAGAGCTCGGAGGAATTTATGGAAACCTTGAAGGATCTGAAGAACGATGATGAAACTCTTGAAGATCTGGAAAGTATGAAAGTGTTGATGATTCTGGAGAAACAGAGGAGTGGATGAAGATTCCGGCGAGGTTTTGCAGTTTCCGGCGGCTTAACGGTTTCAGGCAAACGGTTACGGTGGTCCGGTGAGCGTCCGGCGGTGGCTCTGCGGCGGCTGCATGGCCGGCGGCAGGAGGGAGATAGTGGAGTATGGGTGGTGCACACGTGAACCATGTGGCAGAGAGAGAGACGAATGGGTGATGTGTCACTCTCTGGGAGAGTGGAGAAAATGAGGTGTCAGGAGAGAGAGTGAAAACGTGGGACCCTCCCTTATATGACATGTGACACGAATATTGGACTTGTAAACTGGGCCTCCAAAGTATTGGGCCCACGAAAATGATTAATTCTGATCCAAACTTGATTAATACTGAAAATTAATGATTAATGACTCACTTAATGATTAAACCTAATTAAGACTCAATTAAAATGATGATTAATGCTGATTAGCAATTCAATTAATGGAAAACGGAAGTTAAGACTAATCTAGACCTAATTAACATCTAAAATGAACATTGATTAATAAAAGCTAATTAATAAAACTAACTCTAATTAATACTACTTGATTAAATTAATCTAAACAAACTCTAATAAATTCTAATAACAGAAAAACCTATTAAACTAAACAAATCAATTAAACTAATACCTATTTAAAAATAAAATCTATAAATTCTAGAAATAAAATCTATTAAAAATTTATAAAAACTATTCAATTAATCTAAAAATATCTATTTAAAAATTCTAAAAGAAACTATTATATCTAAAAAATGAATTATTCTAAAAATAGCAAATTGTTATTAAAATTCTATTAAAAGAATTAAAATCCTAGAAAAACAATTAAAATTCAATTAAAATTCTAGAAAATAAAGGAAAGATCTAAAAATGCAATAAAGCTGATTAAAATTGATTAGAGAACAACTGTGCAACTATAGCGAAATAAGCGGTAAAAATCGGACACTTAAATGTCCTCAAAAACAACAGCGAAAGCTGAAAACACCGGGATGAGCACAAATTCTCAAAATAAATCCTCGTATTGGCCTGAAATGCCTGAAGCGCGATCAGAGGGCTGTAATCCCGATAAAGTCAATATGACCGAGAAAATGCAATGTATGCGGTATGCGAGTGCAAATGCAAAATGCGTCGAAACATAAACCAGATGTGGGAACCGGTTGGTCAAATTTTGGGGTGTAACAGCTGCCCCTATTCAAACGGCTTGGACCCGACTGGGTGAAGAGCGAACGACCTTCAAACAATCGAGGTACGAGACGATTGAATACCAAAGAAACCCTGAAATTTTCCAACCGTGGAGATAAACTGCAAAACGGCTCGAGAAGCAACGTCCAATGAACTGAATCTGGTTGTTACGGCAACAACTGGTCAATTATCTGATAAAATTTTGATTCCAACATCAACTACCTGTGTGACGCCACAGGTATTGAACTATCTTTGCAAAAAACACCTCCATCCACAATTGGACTAATCTTGTCAACACAAGAAGAGAAACAAATTCGTCAACACGAAGAACTGTAACCTTGTCCACATCTGGACCCAAATTTCGTCAAATCACGAATAAATGCAAATCTGTCCACGTCAGGACTCACATTACAGAAAAACCCCGGCACTTTCGCTGGGGAAACATTTCTGTCTAAACACAGGAACATTCATCCGCCTATCCATACGGGAAAATCATCTGCCTAAACACAGGAAACTTCATCCGCCTATCCATACGGGAAAATCATCTGCCTAAACACAAGAATACTCGTCATCCGCCTATTCATACAGGAAAATTATCTGTCTAAACACAGGAAACTTCATCCGCCTATCCATACAGGGAAAATACTCTGAATACAGTTTCTCTGCCTATCTCTGCAGTAGCTAACTCCATCGGTCCCAACCCACAAACCTTCCAGTGCTGACGTGACAATGACTTTTAGGAGGACTCTATTGGGGATAATATTTTGTCAACACAACGAAATCATGGCGGCTTCACTGGGGATAGAACTCTTCCACCCAATAGGAATCCAATTCTGTCAATCATACTGGACAATAGCTCCGCCTTATCTTTGCAGTAGCCAAACCCACTGGGGATGCTCTGAAATTAACTTCCAGGCACCTATTTCGACAACAGGCGACAACTCCTAAAATTTTGATTACGAAACCCTGTTGATGCTGACGTAACAGCAAATTTGAAGAAAATACTCCGATGGCCGGATAAGAGAAACTTCAACAAGTAACTCTGTGGGGAAAATAATAAGGTGAACCGTATCATCACCCATGGCGAGACCTTGAATACCTGGTAATAGATCTGAGCTAGAACTCCATACTCCTGCTGAGAAAACACGCCTGAAAGCAAAAGGTGAACCAATCTGATTTATGTTTCGAAATGCATATGTTTGAAAATGATGCAATGCCCCATACGGCATGGAGATGCTATGCATTTGTATAGATGCAATGCCCTATACGGCATGGAGATGCTATGTGTTTGTATATATGCAAATATGACGATATATGCAAGTGCAAATGCAAGCTCGAGCTGCCAGAGAACATCGGGTCTAAAGCCGCTTGGAAAAATAAATGCCGAAGGCAACGTCAACTCCACTGAGGGGTACCGGGTATCATAGAATCCTCTCAGCAAAATAAATGCTGGAAAAGTGAGACCAACTTCCATGGGGAAGAAACAATCCTGCTGAGGGATGGCTCACAAATTCATCGTTACGAACTCTATAGAGGATGATCAACCTGACGGAGGAATGACAACCTGCTGGAGGAGGGAAGGACGACCCTGCACAGGGAAATTCTTTCTAAACCCTTGACAACCTGATTGTACTCTGTGGGGCTTAACCAAACCGGGGTTAGTTGCGCACAATTCACTGTTGTGAATGCCCCTACTGTCAGGGATATTCATTCTGACCTGCTGAGGATACTCCTAATCCTAACATTAATCAGGAAACTGGTATCAATCGAGCTTTGTATCGGGGAACACGACACCATGTGAGTCACTAGGAATTATCGTGTCGGGTATTTTTAGGCTTTTTCTAGTTTACGGATGAAAATAGGTTATTAACAAAATGGTTTTAAAGGGAAAATACTAGACGGGGCTAGCATTCAAAGATGGACTACCAGGCGAGAACTGATAGCAAAAATAGGTTATGTTATCGGACGAGAATGGATTTACGGTTGGAACATCAGACGATGCTGACCGGATGATAGGTTAAGGAGAGGATGACCAGACGGGGCTGGTTTGGAAGCTGACATGCACCAGACGAGAACTAATGCAACAAATAGGTTAAAGAGACGGTGACCAGATGGGCTGGTTTGGAAAGATGACATGCACCAGACGAGAACTGATGTTTACGGAAAGGTTTGCCAGACAATAACTGGTTGAAAAATAACAGGTACCAGACGAGAACTGGTATTTATGGAAAGGTGGACCAGACAATAACTGGTTACCGCGAGAACTGGGCTTTGGAAATGACAAGGTTACAAGGTTCTGTCAAGTAACAGGTTTAAACTATAGGATAATGATCCAATGAGGACAAGGTCTTTTTCGAAGGTTCAGGTTTTTTGATGAGGGTAATGACACGATTCCCTGATACTCAACTCTTGTTAGGGTGAACAGACTTGCTTGAACAACTTGCCCCAGTGCAACTCAACTTGCTCCAATCCAACTCTTGGGAAACTTACTCTGAACAGAAAGCAGCTTGCTACAATACGACCTTGAGATGGCTTGCCCCGGTATCTGTACAACGGAAGGATTCATCCTCAATTAACCAACTATCAACATAGTTGGTTTCACTATCTCTGAAGTGACTTGCCCCTGAATGAGCGTTGAGCGACTTAACCTGCCCTGATCACACACTGGAAGGATCTATCCTCAAATCACAGCATTTTGGATAATTGCCCCTGATTGGCTCTCGAGAAGATTCACTTCTGATCAACTGCTTCTCAAGTAAACTGTCCCATAATCAACCTATGCTTCGGGACTTGTCCTTGGACCAACTGATTCTGAACTCACTGGAAGTTAATGCCCCAGATTCACAGGGTTTCACAACATACACCATTCTGACCCAGACTGCTGAATTATTCAGTCCAGTTCGATTATTCCTTGTTGGAATTTCCTTCCTGTCAACTACCGACCTGCAAATGAAATTGTTTACTCCCGAATGGTAATTTTAATGCAGTGTTCATGCAGATTTTGAAAAAAAAAGTTGTGTTGTCACTCATTTACATGTCATGATTGTGAGTGACGAATGAACCAGAGTTCAAACGTAGTGCTGAAAAAAATACAAAAAGGATATGACTAGCAAATCAAGAAGGAGTCAGGTTACTCAACCTTATCGTAATGCGCTTTCTGAATAAACCCTACCTCAATTAGGTCTTTTAAGGGTTGTATCGTGGTCGGGTTCACGGTTCGTGAAACAAAGGATATTTGGCTCAAATTATGATTTGTACCCACCCCTTCTACGTGATGATCTCCGATCCTAAAGTTCAGTTAACTTTGCTCGAGTGCTCGCCTCTTCGAGAGGGATGTTGAATATTGGGAGCAACTGGTTCAAGAACTCAAAAGGCTTTCTGAGTGACAGTTACTCCTTTTTCTTTTTCGGTGTCTGTATCTACACGACTTTGTCCTTGTTCGAGGATTTTTCTTTTGATATCCTTTCTTTTTCATTCTTTTGATTCCCTAATTTTTGCTTGGACTGACTCCTTTTGAGTTCTTTTCGATTTTTTTCTTTCTTGAAGTCCAGCGGGATGCCCTGATTTTTGCCTAAGTATTAGCTTTCCAACTTTTTCTTTTTCTTTTTTTACTTAGCGGGCTTTCTTATTTCTTTCTTTTTTTTTCTTTTGCTTGGAACAAGTCGTGCGACACTGGTTGTCTTGATTGCTCTGAAAGGATTGTAACTGTTTCACTCCTGATTGGTGAGGTTTAACCATTGTGGTGGACGAGGTACGACCTCTGGGGAAAAATAAGATGTGATTGGTCCTCGAAAGGCAACACTCCTCTATAAGACTTGAACGCTCGATCAAGCTGACAACTACCCTGCCCCGGGTTAATATGTGAGGGTTTAAAAGTCCGAAAAAACTTCTACTTCTTGGCTCGAAGTGGTTAACAAGGGACTAACTCCTTATATCTCCAGTGTTTGGGGATTTGAAATAATGCCTTGTACGTCATCGGCAAGGTTTTATCTGAAAGCATACGATCATCGGTTATGAGTATTCAGTTTCGTCATCCTCCCTCCAATCTTTGCTAATCAAAGTGACAAAGTGGAGTAAATAAAATGCAAGTGTCAGTGCAATGCAATAAATGAGTGACAACGACATGATTAATTCAGAAAAATGCATAGTCACTTTATCAATATTACTATTCGAAACAAACAATGTTTAACAACAAATAGTAACTAACAGAAAAGAAACTACAAATGCAAATGATAAAAAAAGTCTGAGGACTGCCAATGCTAAGGACGCCTGCCTGTCTGGACCACTGGCTTCTTGCAAATAAACCTCTGAATCTGCGAGATTAGACAGCTGAGAAATTGTCATGCACAACCAAAACTCCTTCTGGAAAGGAAATACACCCTTTGTCGATCAACTGCTGTAATACCCCAAATTTTACCCTTTCTTTTTTATTTTTATTTTAAATTCTTATTAACCTAATAAATTAACTTTTTTTTTTAGATCTTGTTTTTTAACTAATAATAATTTAATTAAATTTTTTTTATAACTTTACTAATGTTTTTTATTAACTTTTTTTTTTTTCTATTTAGTTTATTTATTTAAGTCATTATAAGCTCTTCTTACTAACTTTTAGGATTTAGATTAAAATTTAACTTTTTTTTTCTTTTCTTTAAAGAGTAAATTTTTCATAACCTTTTTTAAAATTAATTTCTAACACTTTTTTTTTTTTCAAATTCTAATACTTTTTTTTTAAATAAAAATCTAATACTTTTTTTTAAATAAAAATCTAATACTTTTTTTTAAAATTAAATCTTTTTTCTAACTTTTTAAAATTAAATCTTTTTTCTAACTTTTTTTAAAACTTTTTTTCTAACTTTTTTAAAGCTAAATTTTTTTTTTCTAACTTTTTAAAAATTAAAACTTTTTTTCTAACTCTTTAAAATCAAATCTTTTTCTAACTATTTTAAAAGTTAAATCCTTTTTTTTTTTTCTACCTTTTAAAGTTAAATCTTTTTTCTAACTTCTTTTAAAAATTAAATCTTTTTTTCTAACTCTTTTTAAAATTAAATCTTTTTTTTTCTAACTCTTTTTTAAAATTTAAATCTTTTTTTTTCTAACTCTTTTTAAAAATTAAATCTTTTTTTCTCTAATTTCTTTTTAAAAATTAAATCTTTTTTTCTCTAATTTCTTTTTAAAAATTAAATCTTTTTTTTCTCTAACTTCTTTTTAAAATTAAATCTTTTTTTCCTCTAAATTCTTTTTTAAAATTAAATCTTTTTTTTTTTTTTCTAACTATTTTAAAAATTAAACCTCACCTTTGTCACTTTTTTTGTTCTTTATTATTTTTACTCTAAATTTTTCTATCTTTCATTAAAAAAATAACAAAAATAGTTTTTTATTATTATTTAATTATTATTTTCGTATTTTAATTAAATCATTTTTTAAAATATTATTTTTTTCACCTTTTTCTAAATTATTCATAAAAATATCCAAAAAATCATAAAATAAAAAATATTGAAAAATTTTGTTCCTTTTATAATATTTTTTATTTTAGGAATCAATAGGATTATTAGTTTTTATTTTAAGTTTATTTTAATTATTTTAAATTATTTAAATTTTATTTTTTCTTAACTAATTATTTAGTTTGGGCTTTAAAATGGGCTTTAGGGACATTATTGACAATTTGGTGTTAACCCTAATTTGTTCCCTATATATACATGTGTTGCCTTGTTGGAAAAGAGGAGAGAATGAAAAAAAACCTAAGAGGGGTCAGAAGGTTTTCTTCAGAAAAGAGGAGAGAGAGGGAGAAACAAAGGAGATCCCCAGAGAAGAAAGGCGGTCGTTCCCACAACTCGTTAGAAGGATTGGAGCTCTCCAGTGTTCCCTTATTCAAACCTTTTTCACATTTACCGAAGCAAACCTCCGCTTCGTAGGTTAAATTACTAAACCTTTTGCCTTTTCATGTTTATGTGCATATTTTGCCATGTTAATGTGTTTAGGTCCGTTAAATTACTAAATCCTTTGCATTTTTCATATTTATTTGCATCCTTGCCATGTTAACCTTCATTGTTGTTTAGATCCGTAGATTTTGATCTGTATGAACCATGATTGTGTCGTATAGGATTGTTTGCATGTCCATTAATTGTCTGTTTGCATTTGCAATCCTATTGTTATTTTTTTTTATCAAAACCTTTTTCAAAATCAAAACCTTTTTTATTAAAACTAAAACATTTTTTCCCAAAAAAAAAACCTTTTTTGTTCCCGTAAATATTTTTTCCCAAAAAAAAACCTTTTTTTTTTTCCCATTTGTTCCCGTAAACATTTTTTCCCAAAAAAAAAACCTTTTTTTGTTCCCGTAAACATTTTTTTCCAAAAAAAGCCTTTTTTTGTTCCCGTAAACATTTTTTTCCAAAAAAACCTTTTTGTTCCCAAAAACATTTTTTTTTATATATAATTTAAACTTAACATTTTTTTTATAATTTAAACTTAACATTTTTTTTATAATTTAAACTTAAATTTTTTTAACTAAGTAATTCCATTTTAAAATTAAAACCTTTTTTTATATATATAATTAAAATATTAAAAAAATTAAAACATTTTTTTACATAATTAAAATATTAAAAAATTAAAACCTTTTCGTAAGGAACTCCTTTGCCGTGTCATTTTGTGTACCTTTTATTTTCTTTATTCCTGCATTTCATTTGCGTGCTTGAGATTGAGATGTGCTTGTGGTGGCCACAGCCCCACACTATTTTCCTCCCTCACTTCATTCTAAGTGTTATTACATATTTTCATATTCTTCATGTTTTCAGAAATGTTTCTTTGTTTCTTTATACCCTCTGCCTTTATTACTTTTCTTATTTCTGTACCTTAATTATTCCTCCATATAATGATTTGTCATATTTTCACATTTTTTATAGTTTTATCCTTCCGAAGGATTAGGTCCAGCCTTTTGGCCGCCGAGTCAATAGCCTTACCCCTTTAATGGATCAAACCCTAATTTTCACAAATGCCTCGCCGCAGGCAAAATTACAATTTTACCCTTAGCATTAGGTCAAAGAGCCGCCGCGCTCATTTTAGGGTTTCCCGCCGTGGAATCCCTAATTTAACCATAATCACAACTTAACATTTCAACGTAGAGATTTGGAGTTTCTACACTCCACGTAAGCGTGTCCTTAAGATGCGTTTATTCCCCTTGAGACCTTGACCACGTCAAGAAGTCTCTAACCTCCCTTTTGAGGGGAACTACGATTACTCTGATTCCATTCCCGTAAGGATACGTAGGCACAAGATGCGATGTCTTGCCGAGTAAACTTAGAATTAACCCCTTAGGTCCCTTTTCTCACTTTTAATCCTTTGTACATATACCTTAAGCAAATGAATAAAGCAAATAGTAAACATCTGAACAAAAGGTTCCTGTAGAGTACTACAGAAGTTTAGGGTGCTAATACCTTCCCTAAATTTAACCAACCCCCGAACCCTAGATCTTTCCCCGCATTGTATTTACGATGCAAAATAGGTTTTCCCTCTTTTGACCTTTTCCTTCGGATAAATCAAAGAGCGGTTGTGAATTGAATTGCGATTCAAACTCATTAATAGTTTGTGATCCTATTTCCACCGCAACAGAAAATGGCGACTTCACTGGGGAGACCTAAACTTTTTGAGGGTTATCCCTAACTTGTTCATATTTATTACTATCTGTGTTATTATTCATTTGCATGTATATATTTGCGCTTTGATTGTGGGACTGTTCCTTGTGCTGTGAGATAGGTCCTAACCCGGATCTAGTGTACCTTAGGTAAATGGCAATAGACCAAGGAAACTGTACGACGTATATCGATACGGTTGATCTGGTGGCCATGGTTAGTGCGACTTCTTGGTTGGTGCTTATATTCCTTAAGTCAAGTTGAGGATAATATTGAGGCTGCCATATGTTGTCAACGCACTAACTGACTTTTAGAACCCTAGTTAACTCATCTTGGCCTTTAGAAAGTAGTGAGGTAACCGGCTTTGGTGCAGACTGAAGTTGGTTGACACTCGATACTACGCTCATTGAGATCTTAAACTTGGAGGGTTTTGGTTGGCAAGTAAGTTGCCTTCTGAACAACCACCCTTGTGAAGGATCAATGATATTGAGATCCCTTAGAACCCGGTTACTTTTGTAGGACAGGATGAACCATCTAACTTCAAGGGAGGGTACTTGCCTTTGAACCTCATGCAAGCTTTTAACCTAGGACTTTGTGTGTTTTCATGCATTGCATCCATAAAGCATCTCATTGCATTGTATTTCATGGAGCTCAAACATCATTTATGGATATCGCGGGATACCATAAATAAAAAAAAATATATATAAAATGAAAAAACAAGGAAAAGATTTCCTTGGTACCCCACGGCATTAGTAAATGTTTTGAATTCCATGAAATCTTCATTTACATTCACATTTTAGCATCATACTTTTGCATTACATGTGTCTCCCGATTTCTCACACTCGGTTCTCTCACCTTCCAGTTTTGTCACCCTGAGTTCTCGGCACCAATACAACACCAGAGCTCAAACTCGGAAAAGAATGGAGGATCAGGCAAAAGAGATTGATCGCCTTAGCAATGAACTTGAAGACCTTCGAGGGGGTATGGGGCGAATGATGGAATTGTTACATGTCATGAATGCTAAGATGGATACCCAGCCCACTGTTGTTTCTGAGATTACCGGCGTTACTGTGGACCCTCCACCAAGTGTGACCGTAGCAAGGGACCCACCTTATGGTCTTGCTCCCGGTTTTGTGCCTCCTCAAGCCACTGTTCCGATTAATCAACCTGTTCAGCAAGCCGTGCCCTTGTTTTCTGAAGTTTCTAGGGGGGCTCCTATCTTTGCACCACCTGTTGTACACACTCGTGCGCAACCGTACTTCAATGAGACAGTTTTTGATAATCCTGATGAGAATGTTGAGGGTTATGAGAAACATGATAAGCTTCGTGAGGAAGTAAACACTATCGTCCAGAGATTGAAAAAGGTAGAGGGTGATCAAATTTTTGGGACTGCCGCAAGGGATGTTTGTTTGGTCTCGGGTTTAGTTATTCCCCCGAAGTTCAAAACTCCGAACTTCGATCGTTATGAAGGTGCCACCTGTCCTAAGAGTCATTTGATGATGTATTATCGCAAAATGGCTGCCCATGTTGAGAATGATAAACTGATGATTCATTGCTTCCAAGACAGTTTGAAGGGTGCTTCCTCCAAGTGGTATTTAACTTTAGACCAGTCTCGCATTAAGAGTTTCCAGGATTTATCTGACGCTTTCATCAAACACTACAAGTACAATATGGATCTGGCTCCTGACAGAAGACAGTTGCTGAGTATGTCACAAAAGAATTCTGAGTCATTCAGAGAGTATGCTCAAAGGTGGAGAGAGACTGCTTCGCAGGTAGAACCTCCTTTGACCGAGAAAGAGTTAGCTGATTGGTTTGTCGACACAGTCCGTCCAGAATTTTACGAGAGAATGGTGGGTAGTGTGACTTCAAATTTCTCCGACATCGTTGCTGTGGGTGTCAAGATTGAATTGGGTATGAAGAGTGGTAAAATGACGAATAATCATGGCGCTTCTAAGGATCAGCCGAAGAAACCTCCTTATAGCTCCCAGAACAAGAAGGAGAGTGAAACTAATGCTATATCCTCTGGTAGACCAAGGGAACGCTTTTATCGACATCTGCAAGGTTATGCTCAACCTCAAGGGTACCCGGTCCAATATGCTCAACAACCCTATGTGGCAGCTATTACACCTTCTTTCAATCAACAGGTTCCCATGTATCAACCTATGCAACAACCTCCTGTTTATCCGCCTCCTGTCAACTACCTACAGGCACCCAATACTCCTGCTCCTCAACAGCCAAAGAGTCCGGCTCCTCGCCAGAATATGCCAAACAGAAGAACGTATAAACCTTGTCCGCCGATCCCGATGACTTTTACCGAGTTGTGTCCCTCTTTGATCAGGCAAGGTCTCATCACTACTCGGGCTTTGGGTCCGCCTCCTAATCCTCCACCTAATCCATTACCTGCAAGTTACAACGCTACCGCTCATTGTTTATTTCATGAGGGTGCGTCCGGCCATGATCTAGAGAATTGCTATGCTCTTAAGAAAGTTGTCAGAAATTTGCTAGAAACGAAGAAGTTGTCTTTTGGCGATGCTCAGCTGAAGATCGAGACTCCTTTCGGGGTTCCTCACTCGTCAAGTGCAAATTCTGCAAAGCATGCTACGCCTATCAGCCGAATCCAGTCATTATTCAAAGGCCTAGCCCGCTTCATTTCAGTAACCCTCAAGGTGATATGACCGGGATCAACAAAGGATCTGGGAAATCTATTTTGAAGCAACGACTGAAAACTGTTGAAGATGTGACCAGCATAACTGGGGTAAGCCATGACGACTCACAGTGATCATGAACCAGACGTCCTTTCCATTGAGGCTCCGCCAAAGGAAACTGTTACTCTTGAATGCAAGATTTCATAAACATTTAGAAGGATTTTTCCGACAGTTCATTTGTTTATTTATATGTATTTCTCTTCGATTAATCATATTTAGCATGCACGAACTTGTTTATCTTTGATTAATTAATGCAACGCATATGTTTGTCTTGAATAAATCCATTCGTTTCACTCATTCAAAATATATTTTTCATAAATTATAATGCCAACTTTACCCGATCTCTTGTTCTGATGGAGAATTGGGGGGAGGATGACGAACCCAAAACGTCAGATTTCTTGTCGTATGCTTTCGATTGAAACCCGCTGATGATGTAAGGCATTGTTTCAAATCCCAAACACTGGAGATATAAGGATGTTAATCCCTAGTCAACCCTTTGAACCTTGAAGTAGGAGTTTTTCTTTCTTTTTAAGAACCTTCATCCTAACCTGGGGCAGGGTAGGTTTCAGTTAAACCGATCGAGCGCTTAGATCCTCAAAAAGGAAGAGCAAACCTTCGAGAATTTATCCTTAGCATCTTAAGAAGTCCAATACAATGACTATCCTTCGGTTACCTAAGGAGTGGGGCAGTCACGAGCCTTTCAAAAGATTTACACGACTTGTGCATAAAAGAATATTCAAAAAATAAGAGCCCGCTAAGTCAAAACCTATGAAGGAGACTTAGGCAAAACTGGGGCATCCCGCTGGACTCCAAAGTCAGATCAAAAGACGTTGTCCAGACAAAAGTTAGGGAATAAAAGCAAAACAAGAGGGTACAATAAATAGTCCCTAGTAAAGAACAAGATCGTGTAATAGGTGAGCGACTGCCATGTCCAAAGCCTTGATAAGTTCTCGACCATAGCAAATCCGCTTGAGATATGAGCGTTCGTATCCGGTTAACTGAATTAGGATTGGAGAACATCACGAAGAATGGGTGGGTACAAATATAACTTTGAGCCTTTATCCTTTTGTTTCTTAAACCGTGAACTGAGCCACGATACAACCTTTAAAAGACCTAATTGAAGTAGGACTTCGGTTGAAAGCATACTTGACAAGATCACGTTTCCTGACTCCTACGAGCTATGCTCAGAAAAAAATTCATGATGGCATTATAATTAAAACTTATATCCTGACTAGTGATTTCGGTCACAAGTTGTTGCGATATCTTTTTTTTTCAAAACAAAAAATTCAAGACAAATATATGCGTACATTGATAAGCTCAGGATAGGCATTTCAGGCATGACAACTTTGCTTGATATCTTAGAGATTTACATATGAACATAACCCGTGGAACTTGAAGATCCTGCTGAACAGGGGCAGGCAGTTTCCCAATTCGCTTACCAACGCGAGTCTGACATTCTTAAGAGCTATTTCCCAAACATTTCGTCGTAACACGATTAATTTGTGCCAGTTACGTCGAGACCTGACAAATCTCTCAAAGAGTTTGAGAACAATGGGGCAACCGGACTCGGTGTTCTCTATAAAATCCTCTTGAGATGACCCTACCTCGCAACGCAAGTATCCTGGGGCACCATGTTTTTAAAGGAAAACAAATGGCGACTACTACAAGGTCCTTCAAGATCAAAACCATGTTTTCTTCGTGCACCCGAGGGATTTTACTCACAGCGGCCTTCATTCCCCAATAAATCTCAGTGTTGCAACAGGCTCTTAAACTATTGCCTCATCATAGTCCCCAGCGAGACTTTAAGCCGACAATACTTTGGATGGAGCCGGTGGTCCCTAAGACATCAAAGATTTCACCGACATGCTCCCAGTGACAGTCTCCAGCGAGACTATAAGCTGACAACTTTTTCTTGGGTAACTCGAAAGTGTCCCTAAGGTTTTCTTCTCCCCATGTGAAGACATGATACTGTGCACCCAAGCAGATTACCTTCTCCCCAGAGAAGTCAGAATTCTGAAACCAGATTTGGTTCTACCATTGATTTTTTTTTCTTACCCATGATTGACGTATTGGTTGCAGAGAACGCAGGGTATCTCCGTCGAGATGTTTATTCCATCTCTCGTCCCGTCTCTAGTCTGTTTCGTCAACGTACGCAAGGGCATAAGCATCACATGCTTATTTCATTACATATTCATTACATACTCATTACATACTCATTTCATAACATCCTGCATATTCACATACATCAACGTACATTCACATTAACATATGCATTAACATGTGCATTAGCATTCACAGGTTCATTGTGTTTCACCATCATTTGGTTGTTACCGCCGAGTAACTGGGGTTCGTCAATTCTCTCCAAATAGATTGTCAGTCTTAAGCATAAAATACCTACTTATTTCCAGCTTCCCCACGGAGCTCGATCCTCGTGGATGACGGTTACTTCAGCTATCTTTCCTCGCCAGGATAAGATATCTACCCTTCGAGTTCATTCCCTCGATGGAGTCTTGATTACCAGTTTTCTTTCTAGCTCGATCCTAGATTGAATCTCAGTCTTGTCGGTCGTCGAGCCCAATCGGACGTGCATTTATTTTGCACCGTCTAAAGATTTTCACCATACCATGGCAAATACGCGACTGTTCTCGCCCAAGAGGGTTATCACTGTACCCGGACGTGCATTTATTTTGCACTATCTTTCAAGAAAATCAACTACAATCATTTACAGATACACGCCAGTTCACGCCTGGAAAATCCATCAGTACAACACTTTACAATCCTACATGTTACAACATCGGTACAACACTTTACATCTTACAGCATCAGCATACGACATTTCTCACCTAAGAAGTCGATCATATCCTCGTCACGACTCGCAGCAAATGGCCATCTCCATGGAGCAGTTGGGCTTCCATTTATCTGCCGTCTTGAGGTACGAACCAATTCGTATTCAGGAGAGCACGATCTTGAGTTACGGGAAGGTTTGAGCGAAATCATATTCAGAAGAGCACGATTCTGAGTTATGAAGAAGTTCATTTATCCTTTAGTAAAAGAAGGAACGGAATCATATTCAGGAGAGCACGATTCTGGGTTATGAGGAAGTTCAGTTGGCCGTTTTTCAGGAGAGCACGATTCTGAAGAATGAAGAAATTCAGTCATCCAGTTTCATATTCAGGAGAGCACGATTCTGAAATATGAGTAAATTCAGTCATCCAGTTTCATATTCAGGAGAGCACGATTCTGAAATATGAGTATCTTCAGTCATTCAGTTTCATATTCAGGAGAGCACGATTCTGAAATATGAAGAAATTCAGTCATCCAGTATCATATTCAGGAGAGCACGATTCTGAAGTATGAGGAAGTTCAGTTTACCCTTTTCATGTTCAGGAGAACATAATCTTGAAGCATGAAGAAGTTTATTTATCCTTCAGTAAGAGAAGAATCAGAATCGTATTCCAGGCGCCGACCTTAAATGCGAGAAGATTTATTTATCAGATAAGCAGCAGCCTCTTTATTTGAGTGCTTATCCATTTTTTGCACATAAGTCCCTTCCAACGATAAGTGACAGTTCTCCCTCGAGAAGCTTATCAGGGCAATTCCCATCAAAGTCCATTTATTTTGGCATACAGTCGGTCTTTACCCTGTATATTTGCTACGGAGTTCCGAAAAGTCCGTTTGATCCTGTCACGAGGGGTAGTTTACAGAAGCTTGGATGTTATTCCTTGCTCAATGCTCCAGCATTCTGTAATCGATCTTACAATCGTACGTGATCCAGTTTTATTTTTAGATTCCCCAGTGGAGGCCGTCTCATAGGTACCATCTCCATTCGAGTATCTCGTTCCTTTTCTAAAAGTGACAATTGGTCATTCGCACCAGTTGACTATCATTTTTAGAATTCCCCAGTGATGTACTGTGTCTCAGCGCGTCGTTTTCCCAGTGTGTTCTTCTCGTAGCATCTGTCCCTGTGTCGTCGTATTCGTCAGCATTTTCGCACTCATCATTCCAGCATACGCATCATATCATATTCATGGCATTGTCTGCTTTAGTCTGTCCTCGTTTTGTCTATATCATTGCATATCGCCACATATAAGGGCAAAATTTTCGGTTATCTATATTTAAATCCCTCCACCATGATTCCTCGAGTCTCCGCCACTCAAATCATCCGGTGTAGTTATTTAAATAGGGGCAACTGTAATACCCCAAATTTTACCCTTTCTTTTTTATTTTTATTTTAAATTCTTATTAACCTAATAAATTAACTTTTTTTTTTAGATCTTGTTTTTTAACTAATAATAATTTAATTAAATTTTTTTTATAACTTTACTAATGTTTTTTATTAACTTTTTTTTTTTTTTCTATTTAGTTTATTTATTTAAGTCATTATAAGCTCTTCTTACTAACTTTTAGGATTTAGATTAAAATTTAACTTTTTTTTTCTTTTCTTTAAAGAGTAAATTTTTCATAACCTTTTTTAAAATTAATTTCTAACACTTTTTTTTTTTTTCAAATTCTAATACTTTTTTTTAAATAAAAATCTAATACTTTTTTTTAAATAAAAATCTAATACTTTTTTTTAAAATTAAATCTTTTTTCTAACTTTTTAAAATTAAATCTTTTTTCTAACTTTTTTTAAAACTTTTTTTCTAACTTTTTTAAAGCTAAATTTTTTTTTCTAACTTTTTAAAAATTAAAACTTTTTTTCTAACTCTTTAAAATCAAATCTTTTTCTAACTATTTTAAAAGTTAAATCCTTTTTTTTTTTTTTCTACCTTTTAAAGTTAAATCTTTTTTCTAACTTCTTTTAAAAATTAAATCTTTTTTTCTAACTCTTTTTAAAATTAAATCTTTTTTTTTCTAACTCTTTTTTAAAATTTAAATCTTTTTTTTTTCTAACTCTTTTTAAAAATTAAATCTTTTTTTCTCTAATTTCTTTTTAAAAATTAAATCTTTTTTTCTCTAATTTCTTTTTAAAAATTAAATCTTTTTTTTCTCTAACTTCTTTTTAAAATTAAATCTTTTTTTCCTCTAAATTCTTTTTTAAAATTAAATCTTTTTTTTTTTTTTTTTTTCTAACTATTTTAAAAATTAAACCTCACCTTTGTCACTTTTTTTGTTCTTTATTATTTTTACTCTAAATTTTTCTATCTTTCATTAAAAAAATAACAAAAATAGTTTTTTATTATTATTTAATTATTATTTTCGTATTTTAATTAAATCATTTTTTAAAATATTATTTTTTTCACCTTTTTCTAAATTATTCATAAAAATATCCAAAAAATCATAAAATAAAAAATATTGAAAAATTTTGTTCCTTTTATAATATTTTTTATTTTAGGAATCAATAGGATTATTAGTTTTTATTTTAAGTTTATTTTAATTATTTTAAATTATTTAAATTTTATTTTTTCTTAACTAATTATTTAGTTTGGGCTTTAAAATGGGCTTTAGGGACATTATTGACAATTTGGTGTTAACCCTAATTTGTTCCCTATATATACATGTGTTGCCTTGTTGGAAAAGAGGAGAGAATGAAAAAAAACCTAAGAGGGGTCAGAAGGTTTTCTTCAGAAAAGAGGAGAGAGAGGGAGAAACAAAGGAGATCCCCAGAGAAGAAAGGCGGTCGTTCCCACAACTCGTTAGAAGGATTGGAGCTCTCCAGTGTTCCCTTATTCAAACCTTTTTCACATTTACCGAAGCAAACCTCCGCTTCGTAGGTTAAATTACTAAACCTTTTGCCTTTTCATGTTTATGTGCATATTTTGCCATGTTAATGTGTTTAGGTCCGTTAAATTACTAAATCCTTTGCATTTTTCATATTTATTTGCATCCTTGCCATGTTAACCTTCATTGTTGTTTAGATCCGTAGATTTTGATCTGTATGAACCATGATTGTGTCGTATAGGATTGTTTGCATGTCCATTAATTGTCTGTTTGCATTTGCAATCCTATTGTTATTTTTTTTTATCAAAACCTTTTTCAAAATCAAAACCTTTTTTATTAAAACTAAAACATTTTTTCCCAAAAAAAAAACCTTTTTTGTTCCCGTAAATATTTTTTCCCAAAAAAAAACCTTTTTTTTTTTTCCCATTTGTTCCCGTAAACATTTTTTCCCAAAAAAAAACCTTTTTTTGTTCCCGTAAACATTTTTTTCCAAAAAAAGCCTTTTTTTGTTCCCGTAAACATTTTTTTCCAAAAAAACCTTTTTGTTCCCAAAAACATTTTTTTTTATATATAATTTAAACTTAACATTTTTTTTATAATTTAAACTTAACATTTTTTTTATAATTTAAACTTAAATTTTTTTAACTAAGTAATTCCATTTTAAAATTAAAACCTTTTTTTATATATATAATTAAAATATTAAAAAAATTAAAACATTTTTTTACATAATTAAAATATTAAAAAATTAAAACCTTTTCGTAAGGAACTCCTTTGCCGTGTCATTTTGTGTACCTTTTATTTTCTTTATTCCTGCATTTCATTTGCGTGCTTGAGGTTGAGATGTGCTTGTGGTGGCCACAGCCCCACACTATTTTCCTCCCTCACTTCATTCTAAGTGTTATTACATATTTTCATATTCTTCATGTTTTCAGAAATGTTTCTTTGTTTCTTTATACCCTCTGCCTTTATTACTTTTCTTATTTCTGTACCTTAATTATTCCTCCATATAATGATTTGTCATATTTTCACATTTTTTATAGTTTTATCCTTCCGAAGGATTAGGTCCAGCCTTTTGGCCGCCGAGTCAATAGCCTTACCCCTTTAATGGATCAAACCCTAATTTTCACAAATGCCTCGCCGCAGGCAAAATTACAATTTTACCCTTAGCATTAGGTCAAAGAGCCGCCGCGCTCATTTTAGGGTTTCCCGCCGTGGAATCCCTAATTTAACCATAATCACAACTTAACATTTCAACGTAGAGATTTGGAGTTTCTACACTCCACGTAAGCGTGTCCTTAAGATGCGTTTATTCCCCTTGAGACCTTGACCACGTCAAGAAGTCTCTAACCTCCCTTTTGAGGGGAACTACGATTACTCTGATTCCATTCCCGTAAGGATACGTAGGCACAAGATGCGATGTCTTGCCGAGTAAACTTAGAATTAACCCCTTAGGTCCCTTTTCTCACTTTTAATCCTTTGTACATATACCTTAAGCAAATGAATAAAGCAAATAGTAAACATCTGAACAAAAGGTTCCTGTAGAGTACTACAGAAGTTTAGGGTGCTAATACCTTCCCTAAATTTAACCAACCCCCGAACCCTAGATCTTTCCCCGCATTGTGTTTACGATGCAAAATAGGTTTTCCCTCTTTTGACCTTTTCCTTCGGATAAATCAAAGAGCGGTTGTGAATTGAATTGCGATTCAAACTCATTAATAGTTTGTGATCCTATTTCCACCGCAACAACTGCTGTACTTTTACCTGAAAAGCTTTACAATCTTCAGTTGAATGCCCTGGAGATCCACCATGGTAACCACACTGAGCGTGGGGATTGTACCCGGGAGGGTAAGGTTCTGGCACAGGCTTAAGAGCTTTAGGTTCCACCAAAGAATTCTGGATCAAAGATGGTAGAATATGGCTATATGGCACAGGCACTATATGAGAAGGAGCATTCCTTCGTTCTAAGTTATTACGAGGCCCGTTCTGATTTGGGCGCCGATTCTGATAACCTCGGCCACGAGTTCGTTGATTTGCCAAAGAAACGACATGAAGTTCTGGATATGGTGCCCTAAGCGCAATGGTCTGTCCCGCATAACAAGACACAGAGATGAAGAACCAACAGATTTCACCGATTCGTCTCAAGGATACTCAACATCTGGCATGATTGCATTGATCACAACTCCTTCTTCAGTTTGGTAACTACAGAGAGATTCAGTTTCACTAGCCTGACCGCCCGAAACAATCTGAATTTTCCCCATTTTTACGGCATGCTCGATGCGTTCTCCTAATCTTACCAATTCGGAGAAATTTAGCGCATTTCCAAGCATTCTTTCGAAGTACGGGCTCTCTAGGGAGTCTACAAACATGCCCATTAACTCTCGGTCTAGAAGTGGTGGATGCACTCTGGCAGCAAATTCTCTCCATCTCTGAACATACTTCCTGAAGGGTTCATTGTTCTCTTGAGACAATTCCTGCAACTGCATGCGATTAGGAGCCATGTCTAGGTTATAATCATACTGTTTCAGAAAAGCTCTGGCTAAATCCACCCATGATCGGATCTGATCACTCTCTAACTGCATATACCAACTCAGAGATGCCTCAGTCAGACTATCCTGAAAGCAGTGAATCATCAACTTGTCGTTTTTCACAAACGAAGTCATTCTTCGGCAGAACATCACCAAATGTTGCTTTGGACAACTATCTCCTCTGTACTTCTCAAATCTCGGTGCTCTGAACTTAGGAGGCAATACCAGGCCAGGAACCAAACACATGTCTGCAGCATTGAGGTTAACAGTATCTTTAACTTTCAAGGCTTTGACTCCTTCTTCCAACACTCGGAGCCTTCTAGCATACTCAAGAGCTCTTGGGTCTTCAGTCCTAGCTACCGGGATCTCTCTTCGGATATGCGCCCTAGGGAAAACAACACCTTGACTGTTAATAAGAGGAGGGCGTTCATTTCGGACAACAAACTGCTCACGTCGATCTCGGTCCCTAACCGGAGGTTGCACAAATTGGCCTGCAGTAACGTTGTTCACTTGCGGAAGGTTTTCCACAGACATAGAGCCATACAGAGGATTGGTCGTCATAGTGAAACCTGTCAAGGTGTTACGAGACTGGAAGTGGCTCTCAGACATAGCTACCAATAACCTTCAACTGACTTCACTGCTCGATTCTGCTCAAATCTGCTTCAACCCCTTGGTCGTCTTCTAACAATCAACAGTCGCCCAGGCCAAACACCGGATAATCACCTTCAGAATCAAAACAACGGCTGGATCAGACTCTGGCTAGCTGGAGAATGATATGCAATATGATGCAAACACGTTTATGTAAATGAAATTCAATATGCAGCAAACACGGGATCACAGCCCCCACAAATCTCTGAATACTGCTGCGCTGCTGACTGAGTACATTCGCTCTGAAGAGAAGACCAAAATATCGGGTCGGCTGGAAGTTAAGTTCCCTGCAAAAACCCTCCCACTCACGGGTATGAACATAATCTGACAAGGTACGACATCCTATGCGGGTATCAACGCCACAGACTTTCAAGAGCCATGATACGATACCCAGAAGGTGTGGCATCATCATCCCTTGAAGCGGCCTCACTTAGTCGAATCCCAATTGATAGGTCCCCAGAGTCGACAATCCTTGGGTCAGACAACTTGTCGAGCCCTAAGGGCCAGGCAAGAAGCATCAAAGAGAATCTCGTCCGAGTACAGATTTCGCGGCTAGCTGGTGCGAGCTAAGCAAGCAGGCTAACCACTACTCTCTACTTCTAAGTCTATGTGTGTACTCAAGCCTGGGTTTTGGCTTCTCTCTCAAAGGAACAACCGCCCAACAGCACAACAGCAACAGATAAAAGGTGCGGAAATTGTAAATACAGTAATATACAAGACACAAAAGGTAAACATCCAAAGACGAGCAAACAAGCGCTAGGATTGACTCGCATAGGGGACGTTGGATCCCCAGCAGAGTCGCCAGCTGTCGCTACTGCGAAAATCGGCGCCGGCTAAACAGAAGAGTCGCCACCGTGCGTTATTTATCCCACAGGAGGGAAAGGAAACGCTCAAAGTAAACCTACCGCAAAGACGGGAAAGGAATGGTCATCGCCACCAAATCCTGGATTCGGGAGTAGGTTACGCAAGGGGAAGGTGTTAGCACCCCTCACGTCCGTCGTACTCGACGGGATCCACGCTTGCTGGTTTGTCTAAAGGATGCAAAAACAATCTATCTACGACTGCTAAGTCTAAATGGAAAGAAATTGACTCGATAGAGCGTCGCACTATATGCCTACGTATTCTCAAGAGAGAAAGTCAGAGTCATCGTAGTTCGGGAAACTACAGGGGAATGGGCTCGCCGAGATATCGCATCTCGTGCCTACGTATTTCCACACAACGTGAAAGATCAGAGCTTACATAGTTCAACTAACTACGGCTAGACGGGATGTTCTCGATCACACGGGAGTGAGAGATTAAATTGGCTTGAAAGGTACGGGAACCTACGAAACTTAGAACTACGGTCTGGTTTCAAATGCGCAAGGGCAAGAGAAAGGGAAACAGACGTTAGCGGGAAAGCCTCGATCGCACGGCAGCGAGAGAACAGAGAGGTCAGTTGTTAGTGTGCTCGCTAGGATATCGCATCCTATGCCTACATATTCTCGTCTGATACGAGAAATCAGAGCAGCTGTAGTTCATCCTACTACAGCAAACAGGGAAACGGGAAGAAGGTAAAAGGGAGGTAGCTCGCTAGGATGTCGCATCCTATGCCTACGTACTCTCTTCTGGCATGAGAGATCAGAGCAAACGTAGTTCGACGGGAAAACGAGTCTCGATTGCACGGGGGCAAGAGAAGGGGGTCTCGATCACCTGAACGCGAGAGAAAAAGGGGTTTCGCTCGAACAGGGCGAGAACAAAGAGGAAGCAGACCTACGCCTAAACGGGAAGGAACTCGGGACACACACGCAAGAACCTAAGACGTAGGAGCGAGTGCGTCGCATGTCACCCAAAGGGTACCATACTAGACATCCTAGACGATTGAGAAGAAACTCCTCGTTTGTCATTTCCTACGTATCTAACGATACAACTCACAACGCTCGACGGTTGCCTGAAGACTTGAATAAGATGATGATGCTGAACGAAGCGGCTCCGTTGGCTCCTGACATGCGCGCAAGCTCCATTCCAATCTTCTCCTCTCTGGATCCTTGATGAGGACGCTCGAATCAGGACCAATGTAACGCTTAGACCGTCATGGTTCGACTTATACGAGAAATCGAACACTAAGAGGTAGCGTATTGATGTCCGTGTCAAAGACAAGATAGAGAAATGATATCGAAAATCATTCTCCAATTGAATCATGTCACACGGCCAGCCAACAATAAAATCGAAGATAAAATCAGATAGAACCGAAAATAGGAGAGAAATCCAACGAAGAAATGGAAATAATAGTCTACTCCTAAAAAAAATGGAAAAAATAAATTCCACTAGAAAATACTCTAAAGAAATATTAAAAGAATGCATAATGGAAAATAGCTTAGAAAATACTATAATATTCTATAGAGAAAAATAGGAAAAAACTATACTATTGCATTTACTATTTCTAAAAAATCTAAAGAAAATAGCAAAGAAATAAAAGAAATAAAAATACAGCAGGGGGGGTTCAGCTAGTGATATAGGGTTGTGCTGCAGCAAAAAAACAGGGAAATTGGGCCCAGAGCCCAACAAAAACAAACAGCTAAATTGATGAATAACAAAAAACGGGGGAGGGGGGTTAATGAGCAAAACGGAGGGATGTTGCAGCAAAAAAAGACAATGGGCTTAGAGGCCCAAACCCCAAAACCTCAGCCACGTATCTCCTTTCTCAAACTCTGCAAACCCTAAAACTTCCCCTTCAATTCACTGGTCACATTCCGTTCTCCTCTCTCAGATTCTCTCTCTCGCAAACCTCTCCATTCTTCTCTCAACATCTCTCTCGTTTCAATCTCAAATCTATCTCCCTCACAATATTTCTTTCCATCAAATCCAAGCTCAAAGTTTGCTCCAACAGATAATGATTTTGAAGGCGTTGAAGGAGATTGTTGGAGATCCACGAATCTTTGAGGGAATCTGGATTCGCAAATATGACGAAGATCACGAAGAACTTCTGGAAATGGGATACGCATGAGTCTCTTGAAGATCGCTGATGAGCATGAAGATCTGGAAAGTATGAAAGTGTTGATGATTCACCCGTTGAGGATCTTGATCCATTTCTGGAGATGATGACGAGCAACGAAGATTCTACGAAGATCGTTTTCGAAATCTGGATCTACGAAGATCTTGACTATTTCTTGATGAACATTGCGTTGAAGATATTTGAAGAGCTCGGAGGAATTTCTGGAAACCTTGAAGGATCTGAAGAACGGTGATGAAACTCTTGAAGATCTGGAAAGTATGAAAGTGTTGATGATTCTGGAGAAACAGAGGAGTGGATGAAGATTCCGGCGAGGTTTTGCAGTTTCTGGCGGCTTAACGGTTTCAGGCGAACGGTTACAGTGGTCCAGTGAGCGTCCGACGGTGGCTTTGCAGCGGCTGCATGGCCGGCGGTAGGAGGGAGATAGTGGAGTATGGGTGGTGCATGCGTGAAACATGTGGCAGAGAGAGACGAATGGGTGATGTGTCACTCTCTGGGAGAGTGGAGAAAATGAGGTGTCAGGAGAGAGAGTGAAAACGTGGGACCCTCCCTTATATGACATGTGGCACGAATATTGGACTTGTAAACTGGGCCTCCAAAGCATTGGGCCCACGAAAATGATTAATTCTGATCCAAACTTGATTAATACTGAAAATTAATGATTAATGACTCACTTAATGGTTAAACCTAATTAAGACTCAATTAAAATGATGATTAATGCTGATTAGCAATTCATTTAATGGAAAACGGAAGTTAAGACTAATCTAGACCTAATTAACATCTAAAATGAACATTGATTAATAAAAGCTAATTAATAAAACTAACTCTAATTAATACTACTTGATTAAACTAATCTAAACAAACTCTAATAAATTCTAATAACAGAAAAACCTATTAAACTAAACAAATCAATTAAACTAATACCTATTTAAAAATAAAATCTATAAATTCTAGAAATAAAATCTATTAAAAATCTATAAAAACTATTCAATTAATCTAAAAATATCTATTTAAAAATTCTAAAAGAAACTATTATATCTAAAAAATGAATTATTCTAAAAATAGCAAATTGTTATTAAAATTCTATTAAAAGAATTAAAATCCTAGAAAAACAATTAAAATTCAATTAAAATTCTAGAAAATAAAGGAAAGATCTAAAAATGCAATAAAGCTGATTAAAATTGATTAGAGAACAACTGCGCAACTATAGCGAAATAAGAGGTAAACACCGGACACCGAAATGTCCTCAAAAACAACAGCGAAAGCTGAAAACACCGGGATGAGCACAAATTCTCAAAATAAATCCTCGTATTGGCCTGAAATGCCTGAAGCGCGATCAGAGGGCTGTAATCCCGATAAAGTCAATATGACCGAGAAAATGCAATGTATGCGGTATGCGAGTGCGAATGCAAAATGCGTCGAAACATAAACCAGATGTGGGAACCGGTTGGTCAAATTTTGGGGTGCAACACAAGGCTTTGAGTCGACCAAAGATTTGTTCTGGTCGACTCACAATGTAAGTGAGTTTTTGAATTTGCTTCAGGTGGGCTCGCGTCGACCCACTGGTCGAATCATACTGTAGGCATTTTAATCTGTCTAAAAATGCATGTTGTGTCGACGCATACCTTGTTTCGCGTCGACCCTCTCTTCTACATAGGTCGACCGCTCGCTGTTTTATGTCAATTTTCTGTTATGTCAACTGTCTTTGTGAAGTGGTTTTGGTTGTTATGACAATTATGTTTGGTATATAAGCTCAGTTGCTATTTTCACTTCATAACATTGAGAAAAACAAGAAAAGTGAAATAGGTGTCGATTTGGTTCTCATCATCTTCATTCCCTTCATAGCATATCACAAAAATCATATCACAATAATTACACATAATCATCTTTGTAATGCATTGTGCATTGTTAGAGGTGATAACGTTCGAAGCCGAAGATTTGGTTATCCGGTTCGGGTTGAGGAATCGATAAGTTTTTCTTGAATAAAACCTCTAGGGTTTTGTCCTCCAAGATTCTCTGAATTTGTGGGTTTTTGCACGATTCGTCTCATCATATATTCAGCCGAGTGAAGGTAATCGAGGAGCTAAAGGCTCCGCGATTTAGTAACGGTAAATAGAGGATTGTGAGTGGAAGGTTCGGGTATGACACGCGGGTGATTGAAATCAGCAGGGCCAGATTTTAAAGACTGAAGGTTGTTCAAAGATAGTGTCACAATCGGAGGTTTATTCACAACTGTCGAAGTACTTGATTCGACTCGAATCAAGGGGCAAGAAGAAATAGGATCTACAACAACAATAGTGTTAGTTTGTTTGATAGCTATTTGCTTCTTGTATAAACTTTCAACAACAGGTTATATCTATATATTGTCAGGTCTCAATTCTATTATTAGAATTGAAGGCAGACGTACCCCGAGCGAGGACGACGGGGGAACTGCCTCAACAAATCGTTGTGTATTTTGCATTACATTTATATTACTTAATATTTGTGTTTTTAATGCAACCAATTATATCAATCTAGGTCTAGTTTGAGTAGTGCTAAACTGATTTTGAACCTAGTACAATCATTGATTGTAAGAGGAAACTTGAGCAATACAATCTCAAAGCAGAACTCACTTGTAGTGCTCTGCACGCCAAGTGTTTGATAAATTATCTGAACTAAAAGCCTTGTGTGCTGTCTTTTCATAGTGTTAATATTTTTAAGGCATTGGAACTAGTCAAACCATATAGTGAGCTGAATCAAATTGGTAGTGTGATTAACGTAGTAATTCTCATATCTCGTTATCGGATTCCATAGGCTTAACGCATATTCGGTTTTCTAGTAACCTTTCATTTTAGACGGTATAGTTCCTCGGCTGCTTCCACAAATTAAACAATTTTTAAAAACCAATTTTATTGGTAGCGCCAACTCTTTTAAGCAAACGATCTATTCAACCCCTCTTCTAGATTTGTGCCATCGTCTAACAAGTGGTATCAGGAGCACCGGTTCATTTCGTGCTTCAAGTATAACTTAGTAGAAAATGGCTAACGAATCTAAAGGGGCTCATAATAGAGCACTTGTTTTTAACGGAGAAAACTATAGTTACTGGAAAGACTGTATGCGTGTGCATATAAATTCTATTGACAGGAAGGTGTGGAATGTTATTCTAAACGATCCCATGGATATAACCATGACCGATGAAAATAACATGATTGTGCCTAAGCCTGAAGCACAATAGAATGATGATGAAGAGAAGAAGTATAGTTACGATTGGAAAGCCAAAAATATTCTGATCTCCTCTTTGGGAGTTGACGAATATTATAGGGTTTCTCATTGTTTAACTGCAAAGGCTATGTGGGACTCATTGCAAGTTGCCCATAAGGGAGCCAATGATGTTAAACTAGCGAGAATCAATACATTAACACAAGAGTTTGATCTCTTACACATGGAGCAAGGGGAAACCATTGCTGACATGCAAAAGAGATTCACTCATCTCATCAATAGACTATACTCACTAGGTAGGCCAGTTGCCAATCTACTAACAAAATCTTGAGATATCTTATCAGGGAATGGCAACCAAAGGTAACCGCCATAAAAGAAGCTAACGATCTCATGATTTTGGATCTCACATCATTGTTTGGAAAGATGCAAGAGCACGAACAAGTGCTTCTTAGTCTAGAGCAATATGAGAAAAAGGAAAAGAAGGAGAAAACGAAAAATATTGAAAAGAAGTCTATCGCTCTCAAGACTTCTTACTCAAAGTCCCAAACAAAAATGCATAGTGATTACACCACGAGTGATGACGAAGATGATGACAAGAGTAAGGATATGGGGTTGTTTGTGAAGCGATACAATCGCTATGTCAAAAAGAACGGTATCCAACACTCTGAGAAAAATCTTGTCAACTTTCGAAAACAATCAAGATACTCCAAAAATGAAGACAATAAAGGAAGCAAAACAAAGGGTCGTGTTATAACTGCGGAAATACCGGACACTACAAACCGGATTGTCGCTTGATGAAAAAGGACAAAGGGAAGGAAACAAGTCGGTCACATAAGAAGAAACCTAAGCCAAGGAGAGCGTATATCGCTTGGGAAAGCGATAGCGAGTCATCCGAGGATGACAGCTCTAGTGACAAAGATAAATCTGTCAATCTTTGCCTTTCCGCCCATTAAAAGAACAAAAAAAAAGGTACGACATGCGAAGTATGAAAATTCCTCTAAATTGTCTCATTTTGAATTGCAAACTGCTTTTAATACTTTACATTATGAAGCAAAAGAAGCTTTTAAAAGGCTTGCCTCAAATAAACAAATCTTTGCTCACCTAGAGCAAAAGATTCGTGATTCCGAAAAGAAACTAAAGGCATTAAAAGCTTCCATAGTGGAAAGTACAAAAGTAGATTGTGAGGAAATAAGAAAGAGAGTTGTTAACTTCAGGTGTGATACTTGTTACATTTGGCAAAATGAAGTTACAAATCTAAATGCCAAACTTAACAAGGCTCTAGAGCCCAAAATTACTTTTCCCATTGATAAAGCTCATTTTAGAAAGAGTATGGTTAATCCATATAAAATACACATATGTTGTAAAAAATCATGATAGAAAAAGTGATTCAAAAGTTAACTTTTCTTGTTTGTATTATTGCAAGAAGGGTCACACCATTGCTAAATGTCGCTTTAGGAGTTTTTTTGGTTCCTAAAGAGGTTTATCAATGGTTGCCTAAATGCGACCATGTTTTCACTCACAACCTAGGACCCAATAAACAGTTGGGTACCTATTCTTGCTAATTGTGTTCATAGGTACAACGTCTTGAGACTACCGAGAGAAGATGGGTTCTCGACAGTGGCTGCTCAAGACATATGACAGGAGACATGTCTCTCTTCATTGACTTTGTGGCAAAGAAGAAGGGATTTGTAACCTATGGAGACAACAACCGGGGTGCAATACTTGGAAAAGGTAGTGTAGATAATCCCTCATCCACTACTATCTCCATTGTGTTGCTAGTCGAGGGCCTTAAATATAATCTCATTAGCATTAGTCAATTATGCGACAAAGAATATAAAGTATCATTTTCAAAAGATTGTTGCCTAATTGAGCATAATGATAAAATGAAGGATGTGTTTAATGGTCTAAGAGTAAATAATGTCTATATGCTGGATTTGAATGAAGTATCATTGACTAACGATAAATGTCTCATGACAATGAGTGAGGACTCATGGTTATGGCATAGACATTTAGCGCATGTCAATTTTGACTTGCTAAACAAGATAGTTTCAAAAGATCTAGTCCTAGGCCTGCCCAAAATCAAGTTCACCAAGGATCACCTATGTGATGAATGCCAAATGGGAAAGCAAACAAGGATCTCATTTAAGTCTAAAAATATTGTTTCAACTACGAGACCTCTTGAACTTCTCCATATGGATCTATTTGGGCCATCTAGAATTAAAAGTCTAGGTGGTAACTATTATGGTTTTGTAATAGTCGATGATATCTCTAAATTTTGTTGGACTATTTTCTTGGCTAGCAAGAGTGATACATTCGCAGCCTTTGAAAATGTTGCTAAGCTTTCTAAAAACAAGTTAAACACAAATATCACATCAATTAGAAGTGATCATGGAGGTGAGTTTGAGAATTATCTGTTTGAGGAATATTATGGTAGACACGGAATTGATCATAACTTCTCCGCTCCGTGTACCCCTCAACAAAACGGGGTTGTGGAGCGCAAATAATGAATTTTGGAAGAGTTAAGAAGAACTATGATCAACGAAAGTGCATTACCTAAGTATTTCTGGGCTGACGCCATAAGTACAGTATGTTATGTATTGAATAGGGTGTTCATTTGCCCTATTCTAAACAAAACACCGTATGAACTTTTAAAAGGGCGCAAGCCAAATGTGTCTCATCTACATGTCTTCGGTTGTATGTGTTTCGTGTTAAATAATGGAAAAAAAAGTTTAGGTAAATTTGATTCCAAGGCCGACGGAGGTATCTTCCTCGGATACTCTCAGTCAAGTAAAGTCTATAGAATATACAACAAGAGATTACTTACTGTCAAAGAGTCCGTTCACGTAACATTTGATGAATCTTATCCGAGAAATGTCGGAAAAGGTAGTTTTGTTCATGGTGCAGGGGTATCTTCGAAACACATACTCAAAAGTGCTGAGCCGGGAATTGATCAACCTGACCTAGCCAAAATTGAGGAGGAAAAAGATGATCGTCATGAAGAAACTGAGGGAGTTCATCCGTCTGAAAAAGATGATCTTCCTCCAACTTGGAAGTCTTCCAAAGACCATCCCATCGACAATATCCTCAGTGATATCTCAAATGGAGTAACGACTCGTCAAAGCTAAGTAATTTCTGTTATCATTTCGCTTTTGTTTCTCAGGTAGAACCTAAAAACCCAAAAGAAGCTTTACTCGATGAACATTGGTTCCTACAAATGCAAGAGGAACTTAACAAGTTTAAGAGAAATGAGGTTTAGGATCTTGTCCACCCTCCGTGAGGTCATCGATAATTGGCACCCAATGGGAGTTTAGGAATAAACTGGACAAAAACGGAGTAATAACTCGTAACAAGGCGCGTTTAGTCGCTCAAGGGTATAACCAAGAGGAAGGCATCGACTATGAGGAGACTTATGTGCCGGTTTCCCGGCTCGAGGCTATACGCCTTTTACTTTCCTTCGCTTGTGCGAAAATGTTTAAGCTATTTCAAATGGATGTGAAAAGTGCATTCCTTAACGGCTATATAAATGAAGAAGTTTATGTTTCCCAACCTCTGGGTTTTGAATCCCATGAGTATCCTAGTCACGTATATAAATTAAAACGTGCCTTGTATGGACTCAAGCAAGCCCCTAGGGCTTGGTATGAACGTCTAAGTAAGTTTCTACTTGATCAAGGTTATTCAAGAGGCATGGTCGACACAACCCTCTTCATTAAGCGTCAAGGAAAACACTTAATTTTGGTGCAAATTTATGTTGATGATATGATTTTTGGGTCAACTAACATGAATCTCTTAAGGGAGTTTTCTAATCTAATGCAGGGAGAATTCGAGATGAGTATGATGGGAGAGCTCACATATTTTCTCGGATTACAAATCAAGCAACTTGAGGAGGGTACTTTTGTGAGCCAGACGAAATACTGTCTTGAGCTTCTCAAGCGGTTTGACATGGAAAACTCCAAAGCTATTGATACACAAATGCCAACATGTACGAATCTCAGTCGAGATGAAAATGCTAAGGATTAGAGGTGAAAAAATATCGAGGTATGATCGGATCTCTCCTCTATCTTACTGCCTTTAGACCTAACATTATGTTTAGTGCATGTATGTGTGCTAGGTATCAATCATCTCCTAAAGAATCCCATCTAAAAGCAGTTAAGCACATACTTAGATACCTTCGGGTACTCTAAAGTATGGGCTATGGTATTCTAAGGGAAACGATAGTTCCTTGATTGGCTTCTCCGATTCTGATTTTGCGGGGTGCAAATCAGATAGGAAAAGTACGAGTGGCACGTGTCATCTTATTTCAAACTTTTTGGTAAGTTGGCATAGCCAAAAGCAGGTTTCCGTGGCTTTGTCAACCGCCGAAGCGGAATACGTCGCAGTCGGCAGTTGTTGCGCTAAAGTCTTATGGCTTAAGCAACAATTTCTCTACTTTAATCTCAAACTCGAGCGTATTCCAATTTTCTGTGACAACACGAGTGCCATCAATCTCACCAAGAATCATGTGCTGCATTCACGCACCAAACATATCAAAATTCGGCACCACATCCTTAGGGATCATGTGGAGAAAGGCAGCGTGGTTTTTGAGCATGTTGATACTAAAAATCAATTAGCTGATATATTTACAAAACCTCTTGCTACTGAGCCTTTCTTTCATATCCGACGGGAACTAGGTGTTCTTGATATTTCGGATCGTGTTTAGTAATATCTCTCGCACATTATATATGTCTATGTTTATATGTACGTCGTTCATCTGATATCTAACAAATGAAGATGTTGAAAGCCATATGTGTGTGCATCTAGCTACTTTTGGAGTTAAGGTAATATCCTTCCTCAACTAACATCTCTCGCAATCTTCATGTCCACAAAAATGAAATGTATCAAATTATGTGTAATTTTTGTCGTATAAATCATGTTGTATGTATTTCACTCTGTTGAATGCTTAAAATATGCTTTGGATTTTTATCTATGTCTTAATGTATGCCAATATAGTAAAAAATGTCAAAATTGTTGGTTTTAAATGCATGAGTCAACCTATGCAAGGTAGCGGTCGACTCACAAAGATGAATGTTTCGTTGCATTAGATACGGGTATGCTCAAGTCGACCAACCGGTCAACGCATACCCCTGATATTTTGAACATGTTGTTTTATGCACAGTATGCACCGAGTATAGACCTTCCGGTCGATGCATCGCGCAAATTTGGTCAAATTTTTCTGCTGAAACTGGTCATTTCTCATTTAATTATTTTGTTCATTCAAATTCATTTGCATTGTAACTTGAAACCTACATTAAGGCTATTCTCCTCTTCCTCTCTTCCCAACACCTAGTATCTACTACAAAGGGGTAAATTCATCATCATTTCTTTATCTTCAAGAACTCTCTCCAACTTTGCAATCTTCATCACCCATTCCTCTTCTCAATTTTTGAAAGTAAACATGTCCACCCATAGAGTTACCGACAAACGATCCACTAGAGCTTCTTCATCTCATGCACGTCCATCATCTGCAGCTCTTCCGACAATGGCTATGTCACATGTTCCACCAGAATTTGCTGAGATCTATGACAAAAACTTTAGTAAGCGTTTTGTCGTAAAGCAGCATGCGTACTACCGGCTGTCTGTTGAGCGTATGCATATCCCATAAATTATCAACCTTCATGATGTTCAAGGGTTTAACTATTTCTTGGAGTGCAACACAAAATACAATGAAGACCTGGTAAGGGTATTTTACACCGGCCTTCAAGGAAAGTTTGAAGATTTTGAGTTCAAAATGAATGTCGGAACTACAAAGGTATGTGTTAACGACTCCGTTTAGAAAATGTTGTTTAATATGTCTCCTATATCTGCTGAGCCTATCATTAAGGCCACGAACACTAAACCTGTCATTGGCTACGAGTTCAAAGAGGCTTTGAACTCAATGGTGAATAAACCTTATGCAGATGACATTGTGGCAAGTGATCTTTTCCCAAAACGGTCACTACGGGAAAATTGAAACCCATGGATTGAATTTTACAGTGGATTGTGGCGCGCATTTTGTGGACAAAGAAAGGTGGATATTCGCGAGTTGATCAAGCTGACGTACATTTGATCTACATTTTGAAGAAACAGATCAAAATCAGTTGGCTTCATTATATAGCAAGTCGGATTTATGCATTTAGAGACTCGGGTAGAGGGACTGATCTCTCGTATGGTTCTTTCATTCAAGAAGTTCTAAATCATGCCAAAATCACAGTTCCAGGTATTCCATATAGATCTCTCACCTCGGATCAAGAGTTCTGTCAAAAGACTCTTACAATGATGGGATATATCTAGGATAAGGACGAACGTCGTTACAGGTTCATTGTTAAGGCAACTACCTCTCGGCTGGAAGAATTAGACGAGAGTGATGATAAAAAAGAAGAGGCCCAGGAAGAAAACCAAGATGAACAGGGTGGCAGACACCCAATGGAGGTTGAAGACCAAGATGATGTAAGTTGGCTTGACCAATCTCCTCTCGCGGATTATGTGAATAACCAAGGGTGGGGCGAATGGAAACATACTGGCTGGACATCATTGGGTGACAATTATCGGCCTCAACAACATTCAGAGTATCAAGAAACTCCGAACTAGAGCTATGAGCCTCCACTATTCACGAATCCGCCACAACAAGACTCTGATGAACTCCTCGAGATGATGAGGACTATGCAACTAGAACAACTCTCCTTCATGACTGCTCAGGATGAGCGTATCTCACAACTCCAAAGTCAATTTGAGACTCATACTGAAAATTTGAATGCATTTTCCTCTGGTGTCATGCGACGGTTTGATGGTTTTATTGAAACATCCGCCAATCAACACAGGGCTCTTGCCACCAGCTTCAATACCCTAAACAGAGCGGTTTTGGAGTTCACCGAAAGAGCCGATGCCCAATTACCTCCGGAGTATCCCTCTCGAGGGAGAGGCCACCATTTCAGGGGGAGGTGACCTTGAAGTTACTCTGCATACTGCATATTGCATCTCACCATTCTGGTTTCAATATTGCTATGTATTATTGCACTTATAATTTGTTAATGTCATGGATTATGAACTTATATGTGGTTCCTTATTATTTTTGTCTGTGCGTGGCTCTATTTATCTCTCTGTTATTTGATCATTAACTACGTTATGTGTGGATGTATGTTAATGTATAGCCTATTGTGCGTGTTTTGAGATGTGCATCTGTTGTTACGTTTATACCATTTATTGACAGGGGTTTCTTTCTTTTCGATGTTGTCAAAGGGGGGAGAAAGTGTCAAGCATTGCAGTAGAACCAGAAAGACCAAAGGTGAAAACTTAGCATTAACACAAACGAGTGAGTAGGGATGAAGGCATCAAGCAAGAGGGGATAATGTCACATATCATACAGTCAGGTTCTATGTGTTTTTCCATCATAAAAAAGGGGGAGTATGTGAGGGCAAAGCCTCATATATAGATGTGTTCATTTCGATGATGTCAAAACTTCGTTCCACAGAAGAATATATGTTAGGCGTTATCACCATGTTGCATTTGCATATCTTGTTTCTCATAGTTCAAATGCTCGTATAAAATATCTCGGTTGTTGCATATATATTGTTAAAAATATGTGTCATATGAGTTACACTTTATTGGTGTCGTTTGCCATATCATAAATGTCATCAAAAGTGTCGAAAAATATGAAAATAGGCATTTTTGACAATTCAGGGCTTTGAGTCGACCAAAGATTTGTTCCAGTCGACTCAGTGTAATTCCGTTTTGTGAATTTGCTTCAGGTGGGCTTGCGTCAACCCACCGGTTGACTCATACTGTAGGCATGTTAATTTTTCTAAAAATGCATGTTATGCGTCGACGCATACCTTTTTCTGGTCGACGCATGGTTCTGTGATTTGCACAATTTTACAATTGGGTCAGCTCAGGCCGGCCCTCTCTTCTACATAGGTCGACCGCTCACTGTTTTATGTCAATTTTCTGTTATGTCAACTGTCTTTGTTTAGTGGTTTTGTTTGTTATGACAATTATGTTTGGTATATAAGCTCAGTTGCTATTTTCACTTCATAACATTGAGAAAAACAAGAAAAGTGAAATAGGTGTCAATTTGGTTCTCATCATTTTCATTCTCTTCATAGCATATGACAACAATTACACATAATCATTTTTGTTGTGCATTGTGCATTGTTAGAGGTGATAACGTTCGAAGCCAGAGATTTGGTTATCCGGTTCGGGTTGAGGAATCGTCAGGTTTTTCTTTAATGAAACCTCTAGGGTTTTATCCTCCAAGATTCTCTGAATTTGGGGGTTCTTGCACGATTCGTCTCATCAAATATTCAACCGAGTGAAGGTAATCAAGAAGTTGAAGGCTCCATCGATTTAGTAACGGTAAATGGAGGATTGTGAGTGGGAATTTCAGGTTTGACATGCGGGTGATTGAAATCAGCCAGACCAGATTTTGAAGACTGAAGGTTGTTCAAAGATAGTGCCACAATCGGAGGTTTATTCACAAATGTCGAAGTACTTGATTCAACTAGAATTAACGGGCAAGAAGAAATAGGATCTACAACAATAATAATGTTAGTTTGTTTGATAGCTATTCGCTTCTTGTATAAACTTTCAATAACAGGTTATATCTATATATTAACAGGTCTCAATTCTATTATTAGAATTGAGGGCAGACGTACCCCGAGCGAGGACGACGGGGGAACTGCCTCAACAAATCATTGTGTATTTTGCTTTACATTTATATTGCTTAATATCTGTGTTTTTAGTGCAAATGATTATATCAATCTAGGTTTGGTTTGAGTAGTGCTAAACTGATTTTGAACCTAGTACAATCATTGATTGTAAGAGGAAACTTGAGCAATACACTCACAAAGCAAAACTCACTTGTAGTGCTCTGCACGCCAAGTGTTTGATAAATTGTCTGAACTAAAAGCCTTGTATGCTGTCTTTTCATAGTGTTAATATTTGTAAGGAATTAGAGCTAGTCAAACCATATAGTGAGCTGAAACAAATTGGTAGTGTGATTAACGTAGTAATTTTCATATCTCGTTATCGGATTCCATAGGCTTAATGCATATCCGGTTTTCTAGTAACCTTTCATTTTAGACGATATAGTTCTTTGGCTGCTTCCACAAATTAAACAATTTTTAAAAACCAATTTTATTGGTAGCGCCGACTCTTTTAAGCAAAAGATCTATTCAACCCATCTTCTAGATCTGTGCCATCGTCTAACATCAGATTCTTATCTTTGGTTGTATGTGGGTTGAAAATAAAAGTGGCATACGAATGGATAAGTCAATATTTTTGCAAGTGGATATTAATAGGTTGGGGTACAAAGATGAGCCTTTTATTCTAGCCTCTCAAGCTAAACAAGTGTTCTATGTCACTGATCCGACAAGTACGAAATGGTCTATAGTGCTTTTATCTAACAAAGTAATTGATGATAATGTTAGAGATCAATGTGATATTGATGTTGATAATGAATCGTATATTATAAATGAGAGAATATTAGAGTGAATGAATCAAATATTAGGAATGATCATATAGAGGGAATTTGGATCAATCCATCCGTCCGTGTTGTTAAGAGACAAGTAAATTATATTCCAACCAAGAAAAGAAAGAGATGTTAGTGAAAAAGGTACTAGTAAAACTATATATTTTGTCATTCAATAAAATTCTATATTTGTCATTTTTTATATTCAATAGATTATGGATTATGTATTTTTTATAGTTGTCATTTCATATTTATGTTTTCCTTTATTACAGGTCAGATGACTAGTAACGAGGAACACTCACATGATACTTCTAAGAATGATGAAAATGAATAAGTTCATGATGTGGAAAGAGATATTTCCTGAGGAATAACTATTATGAAGGGAATCATTCGTGCAAGATATAAAGGAATAAAATATGACGTACATTGGAATGCAACGGACCATCTAGTTGAGCCAAATGGTGCAATATTGACAAGTTACATTGGTGCACTTGTTCGTTCGCAAATTCCAATCACTTGTGATAATTGGAGAACTCCATCATTGAAACCCGCTAAAGAAAAAATATGGAGTGAGATACAGGTACCTTATGTGATGTTATTTTTCTTTGTTAACGATTATGTCTTTAAATTACTTATACTAACACACTCTATGTATGTTTTTTCGTAGAGGTCTTTTAACATTGGTGATGACTGGAAAAAATATTGTCTTCAATTTGCCGGAAGAAGACTCAGAGGGTTTTAAACATTTTTAAAAAACAAGTTTATTAAGGATGCACAAGGAGAATTTATTGAAGCAGAACGTCCAAAAAAGTTTGCAGACTTGATTTCACCTGAAGAATGGGAAACTTTTGTAGCCAAACAAATAACCCAAGAATTCCATGTAATGTTAATTCATCATGAACATTGTATTATATACTTGTTCCACATATGTTATGATATGACTTAAACTTGTTTATCCAGGATGTGAGTGACATAAATCGCCAACGAGCCTCAAAACCCGCGTATCTATACAAAAAAGGGCGTTTGAGATATGCACGCTTAGAGCAAAAAATAGTAAGTATATATAAATGTTATGATATACTTATTCCTCATGTGTTATTATTGATCTTATTATTTGTCTTAATGTGTAGTTATAAGAGGAGAAAAGTGAAGAAACATCTCTCTCGGAACATGTTTTATGGAAGGCTGCTCGTGTGGGTAAGCATGGAGTTGTTAAGGAGAATGCTCAACAAGTTTTTGAGCAATGTGTAAGTATAACATTATTTCTTTAATTAAATCAAAAGTTTGTTAACATATAATATTTATGCTTTTTAATCCCCACTAATCTTTTTCGATATGCATATGAATTTTAGGAGAATCTATCTCATTCTTTAACTCTAGCTGAAGACCATGATTGCAGGAGCATACTAAGTCGAGTATTAAGTGTTCCTGAGTATTCTGGTCGTGTGAGGGGGTAAGGGATTTGGGGTCACTCCAACAAGCTTGTATAAACATCCAAAGAGTAAAAGTCCGAGCAATAAACAAGTGATAGAATCATTGAAGGAGTTAAAAGCTCAAATTTGTGAATTGCAAAGGGATAAAGAAATATATATGTCAGAAAGTCGCGGTTCAGAGTTTAAAGATACTAGTGACAAAGATAGTATCAATTGTAATGTTCAACAGAAAATTCCCGAGGTAATTATATATATTATTATGAATTTAAATTAACATAACTTTTTAATTGACATATATACACACTAACAATTTCATATGTATTATTGGTTTAGGGAATTTCACCTTGTCAGCTCTTTTTATCGTCCCCGACTTATCACATGGTTGGCAAAGGAAAAATGCATAACACTTTAGAAGATATACTTCACCACCAACCACTCCCTATTGTATTTTTGAAAGTATTTATTGACATTGCTTTAGAGGGGGATGCGTTATTACCTATACCGGACGATGTTTCAGATGCAATATTGGTGGGAGAAGCAATAGGATCGTATGTTGCATGGCCATCAAACTTCATTTTCATAGATAATGAGGTATGTTGAAAACCATTATGAACCTTTTAGTATTCAAATGTTTTACAAGCCATGTAAGTTATTCTTACATTTACGTATATTTTATTTATATGGTAATGTTACTGGAGAGGAAGATATTTTGGTTAGCCATCTGTCTTCATTCCGATATGTGGAGGTCGACGGTGAAATACATGAGACACCCTGCCAAGCCTTTGAAGGGCTAAAGATTAAAGACAAAGCTCCAGTACCCAAGACATCAGATGTGGCGGTATCATCGTACAAAGAGGCTCAGGCTCTAGTGCAGGCAGGCAAAACCAAGGGATGGGGTCAGGTGTTGGAGATTCCCATGAACAACGACAGGTTCGGGCTTGGATATCATCCTTCATCATCAGCATCCTCTTCAGGAACGCCCAAGTTCAGAGGACCAATAACCATTACACCAAGCGGGGTGAGCTTCGAGACTATCAATGCTGTTTCCGATTCTGAAGAAGGAGATAGCGACTGTGATATGGACGCATGGATCAAGCCAAGCGTGCCAGGATAAAGTATCTGCAATTGGTCTATCCAGGAAACTGTTCCTGTGACAACTAAACAGTAATGATTTGTTTTCTTAATTGTTGAATAATCCTGTGTCCTACCCGGGGCATAGTGATTTTGCTTAGGGCCATTTGGTTATGTACATTACATTGTTTAATCATGAATAAAGGCGTTTTTTCATATACAAATATTGTGATCCCTGTTTTTCCTGTTTTTACCTTTTACAATAAAATGGCAATGTGGTTATCTGCTTTGTATGCATTTTGAAGCATTTAACCATTTCCTTTGCAGGATTACTATTTCAGATGACATCTATGAACCACCTATGACTCACTTCGACTTCGAGCACCCGGTATTTCAGGCTGAGGAAGAGATTGTTGAAGATGGCGACGTACCAGAGGAGTTGACCTGGTTAGTGAAACAAGAAGAAAGAATCATTCTGCCTCATGAGGAAGTCATTGAGATCATCAATTTGGGGTCGGAAGAGGTTGAGAAAAACATCCGTATAGGGGCTGCGTTGCAGAGCGACATCAAGCAAAGGTTGGTTGAGATGCTCAAAGAGTAAAGTGATATTTTTGCTTGGTCGTACGAGGACATGCCAGGGTTGGACACAGATATGGTTGTTCACCGTCTGCCATTAAAAGAAGAATGCCCGACGGTTAAGCAGAAACTCCGAAGAACTAGACCGGATATGGCTATGAAGATTAAGGAGGAAGTTCAAAAACAGTGGGATGCTGGTTTCCTAGTTGTTACAAAATATCCATCATGGGTCGCCAATATTGTGCCAGTGCCAAAGAAAGATGGTAAAGTGAGAATGTGCGTAGACTACCGTGATTTGAATAGGGCGAGCCCGAAAGATGACTTTCCACTTCCTCACATTGATGTGTTGGTTGACAATACTGCTCAGTTCTCTGTATTCTCCTTCATGGATGGCTTCTCAGGTTATAATCAGATTAAAATGGCTCCCGAAGACATGGAGAAGACTACCTTTATTACTCCCTGGGGAACATTTTGTTACAAAGTGATGCCCTTCGGATTGAAGAACGCTGGGGAAACATATCAACGTGCAATGACGACTCTCTTTCACGACATGATGCACAAAGAGATCGAGGTTTATGTTGATGATATGATTGCCAAATCCTAGACGGAGGAGGAGCATTTGGTTAATCTGCTGAAATTGTTCAAGAGGCTTAGGAAGTTCAGGTTGAGACTGAACCCTAACAAGTGCACCTTCGGGGTGAGATCGGGTAAACTGCTGGGGTTTATCGTGAGCGAAAAAGGAATAGAGGTTGATCCTGCAAAAATAAAAGCAATACAAGAAATGCCGACGCCTAAAACAGAAAAAGAAGTGCGTGGGTTTTTAGGGAGGTTGAACTATATCGCCCGGTTCATATCTCACTTAACTGCGACGTGCGAGCCGATATTCAAGTTGTTGAAAAAGGACCAGGTTGTGACCTGGAATGAAAATTGTCAAAAGGCGTTCGATAAGATAAAAGAATACTTGCAGGAACCTCCTGTTTTGATACCCCCAGTGGCCGGGAGACCGTTGATTATGTATTTGACAGTTCTTGAGGAAAGTATGGGTTGTGTTCTCGGTCAACACGACGAGACCGGACGTAAAGAGCATGCGATCTACTATTTGAGTAAGAAGTTCACAGACTGTGAGTCCAGATACTCAATGCTCGAGAAAACGTGTTGTGCGCTAGCCTGGGCCACCAAACGTTTGAGGCAATACATGTTGAATCATACAACCCTGCTCATTTCAAAGATGGATCCAATCAAGTACGTGTTTGAGAAGCAAGCACTCTCCGGAAGAATTTCCCGATGGCAGATGGTGTTAACCGAATATGATATTTAGTATGTCTCGCAAAAGGCTATTAAAGGTAGCGTTTTGTCGGAGTATCTTGCTGAGCAGCCTATTGAGGACTACCAATCAATGAGGTTTGATTTTCCTGACGAGGATATCATGTACCTGAAGATGAAAGATTGTGAAGAACCTTTGCCGGATGAAGGACCAGAGTTGGGTTCCAAATGGCAGTTAATATTTGATGGAGCTGTAAATTCATATGGTAGCGGAATAGGTGCAATCATTACTACTTCTCACGGGTCGCACATCCCATTTACTGCTCGATTGACCTTTCCGGTTACCAATAATGAAGCTGAATATGAGGCTTGCATCATGGGTCTTGAAGAAGCTATTGATTTGCGAATCAAACACCTGGATGTATACGGAGACTCAACTCTAGTGGTGAATCAGATAAAAGGAGAATGGGAGACACGTCAGCCCAATTTGATACCATATATGAATTATGCAAGGAGATTGTTGCCTTTCTTTGACAAGGTGGAATTGCATCATGTGCCGCGAGCAGAAAATCAAACGGCTGACGCCTTGGCGACATTGTCTTCCATGTATAAAGTTAACTTTTGGAACGAGGCTCTCCGGATTGTTATATCTCGGCTTGATAGGCCTGCGTTCATATTTGCTATTGACGAAGCATCTGATGATAAACCCTGGTACCATGACATCCAGAATTTCCTGAAAAGCAAGGAGTATCCGGTTGGGGCATCCAGTCGAGATCAGAAGACTCTTAGGAGATTGGCTGGCAATTTCTATCTGAATCCTGACGGTGTCCTATACAAAAGAAACCACGACTTGGTGTTGCTACGCTGTGTAGATGAGAAAGAAGCAAAGTTGCTCATGGAAGAGATACATGAGGGTACGTTTGGTACGCATGCTGGTGGGCATGCTATGACGAGAAAATTGCCGCGGGCAGGTTATTACTGGCTAACTATGGAAATAGACTGTTTCAAGTTTGCAAAAAGATGCCATAAATGCCAAATTTATGCGGACAGGGTCCATGTACCCCCAAGTCCTCTGAATGTGATGTCATCACTGTGGCCATTCTCGATGGGGAATTGATATGATTGGTAAGATCGAGCCTACGGCATCAAACAGACACCAATTTATTTTGGTGGCAATCGATTACTTCACCAAGTGGGTGGAAGCAGTATCATATGCCAATGTCACCAAACAAGTGGTCGCCAGATTTATCAAACGAGATATTATCTGCAGATATGGAATCCCTGAGTGTATTATCACCGACAACGGTTCGAATTTGAATAACAAGATGATGAAAGAGCTGTGCCAGAATTTTAAGATTGAACATCACAACTCTTCTCCTTACCGACCCAAGATGAATGGCGCTGTTGAAGCGGCCAATAAGGACATAAATAAGATTGTTCAGAAGATGGTTGTGACGTATAAGGACTGGCACGAGATGCTACCTTTCGCTTTGCACGGTTATCGTACGACGGTACGCACATCAACCGGGGCAACCCCTTTTTCATTGGTATACGGAATGGAAGCAGTGTTACCGTTGGAGGTTGAGATTCCTTCCCTGAGGGTTTTACGAGATGTCCAACTTGACGAGGCAGAATGGGTTAAAGATAGATTGAATCAGCTCAGCTTAATGGATGAGAAGAGGCTAGCTTCTCTCGCATACGGTCGGTTGTATCAAAGTCGGATGAAGAAAGCATACGATAAGAAGATATGTCCGCGAAGCTTTCAGACGGGTGACCTTGTGCTGAAGAGGATTCTCCCACCACAAACAGATCACAGGGGAAAATGGACCCCTAATTACGAAGGGCCCTACGTTGTCAGAAAAGTCTTCTCTTGAGGAGCTTTGCTACTATATACCATGGATGGTGAAGACTTTTCGTTTCCTGTGAATTCGGACGCAGTTAAAAAATACTTTGCTTGAAATTGACCCGCTGGACAGGAAAAAGTGAGTCCAGGCAAAAATGGGGCATCCCGGCGAACCAAAAACAGAATAAAAGGTTCGGGCAAAAGTTAGGGATAAAATTGAAAAGATGTACACCCGCGAAGTCGAAAACCTGCATTGGGCGACTTCGGCAAAAAAGGGTATCCCGGTGAATTGAAAACCCGCAAAGGGCGGTTCACGCAAAAGTTAGGGATTTAAAAAGCAAATGACTGCGGTCCGAATTTGATACCTGCATTGCTTAGTGGTTTGGGAGTACCTGAGGGTTCGTTTATCCAACACAATCTCTTCCGAAAATTGAATACCGGGAAAGCGCCAGAGTCAGACGAGTCATAGGAGGATCAGCTCATGATGTTTGTTTGCACCACGTTGTCGACATGTGTACAAATTCGAGTTGTATTTGTGTTTTTATGCTTTTTGTGCATATATGTATGTGTGTGTGCGTAACTTCCTCTTTTCAGGAGTTGCATTCGATGTACAAAACTTTGCCTATTCAGAGGCCTGTTATTAATAAAACATGTTATTCAGTATTTGATGATTGTGCTTTACTGTTTTGTATGTGGAAAGTGCCGACATTTTTGATAAACTTGCATGTCCATGACTTTGCTGGCCCTTGCCAATAATTGATAAAACTTCGAATTGACTGAAGTAATGCCACGGACACTAACCCGAATAGATTTGGTTGTACAGACTTGTGTTGTCTCGTTTGTGTTTTGCAGGGTTCTCGCCTTTAAAGCGGACAATCAGAACTTGTGGCCCCCAGCCGGAGGTTCGTGGTGAAAGACTTGACTTTGTGCGATGCCAATCCCCATGCAGGTCGCACATCATCTTCAAAAGTTGGGATGATTTTTGTCCCTTACCAAAGAGATCAATTTCCCCAGCTAGTCGCAACTTATCCCCAGAGGATATCCCCAGCCAGTCAAAATCAGTATCCCCTGCAGAGGTTGCACTCCCCAGAAAGTCGAGTATGTGAATGATCAATCCCCAGCTGGGAGAATTCCCGCAGTGTTTAACCAAGTCATAATTGGTTCAGAAGGATTATCCTCAGCGAAGTGGTGGCTCCAAGTTTGTAAGTTGTGCCCAGACAGTGCGTTTCCTCGGAAGGTTCATGTTTCCCCGGCCGAGTCGTCTCTTCCCCAGCTGAGTCCCTCTCCTCAGCCGAGGATGTTCGTTCCTCCCAGTGGAAATCGAGGTTTAATCTCTCCCCGGTGGAATTGGTTGTGTGTCCGACATTTATTTTGCCGGAGGACTCTATGATACCCGTTCATCCCCAACATGGTGGTATTTGCTCTCAACAGCCGTGTTCAAGCAAGCTTGTCAAAGTTTCCTCAGCAGCTTGAGTCTGCATTCGCATTTGCATATAGTGTCATATTTGCATCTACCCAAAAACGCGTAGCATATCCATGTTGTACGGAGCATTACGCCATTCTCAAACATGCGCATTTTGAAACATAAACCCGGTTGGTTAACCTTTTGTTTTCAAATGATGTTTCCCTTGCAGGTGGAGGGAGCTCTTGCTCAGATTAATTAAAAGTCTCAGCATGAGATGTGTGATGATAATGTTCGTCTTGTCATTATTCCCCACAGAGTTGCTTGTTTAAGTTTCTCTTACCCCACCAGCGGAGTATTCCTTCAAGATTGTTGTTATGTCGTTATCAAAGGATTTCGTGAATCAAATTTTGGAAGTTGTCGCCTATGTCAAAGTAGGTGTTTGGCAGTTTGGGTTCAGAAAACCCCCAGTAGAGTCCTTTTCAGATTTATTGCCGTGTCGGCACTAAAAAAAAAATTGGAAGACTAGACTCGTATTGTGTTACCCATGTGATTGATGGAGTTAGCTACTGCAAAGATAGGCAGAGAAGCTGTATCAGAGTATTACCCGTAGCGATGGCGGTGTTATTTTCCCGTAGTGATGACAGAGTATTACCCGTAGCGATGGCGGTGTTATTTTCCTGTAGTGGTGGCGGAGTATTTCCCGTAGTGGTGGCGGAGTTATTTCCCGTAGTGGTGGCGGAGTTATTTCCCGTAGTGGCGGAGTTATTTCCCGTAGTGATGGCGGAGTTATTTCCCGTAGTGATGGCGGAGTTATTTTCCTGTATCGTTGGCAGAGTCATGTTTTGTTGACAGAAGTACTTCCCCAGTGAAGTCGTCCAGGTTATTCCTATATTGACAGGTGGTTGATCAGTTGTTACCGTAACAATAAGGTTCAATTGATAGATTTTGTTCCCCAAGCAGTGGTGCAGTTTATTTCTGCGGTTGGCAAATTTTTGGGTTCTTGGTATTCAACCGTCTCGCACCTCGAATGTTTGAAGGTCGTTCGCTCTTCACCCAGTCGGGTCCAAGCCGTTTGAATAGGGGCAGCTGATGCACCCTAAAATTTGCTCAACCTATTTCACCTGGTTTATGTTTCAATTGCATTGTCATTTGCATACTAAGTCATGTACATAGTCTAATCATTTGCATAGCATAGCATAACAAGTCATTTAAAAAGGGATCAAGTGCCATTCTTATCAAAAAGAAGCACATCAAGGGGTTTTTATTCAAGCTCAAGACCATCCAAGTAATCAAAAAATGAGTTGAAGCTTTGAACAGTTTGAGGGTCCACTCTTGCGGGATATGTTGAAGATCATCAACGAGTGTGTGAGCCATGACTGAGGGTATGGAATGTGCACCAAGATTATGGAAGACCTAGAGGGTCATATTGGAGATGAGACAAGTCATTGATACAAGTACAAGAGCCAGAGTTGAAGTACAATCAACTAGGTTTTCATCTGGGTCAACCCTAGGTCAACCCTAGGTCAACTGAGTGATTGAAGAGCATCAAGGCTTAGTTGAAAGATGTGGGATTCATGAATTGATATGTGGATACATGTGTGGTGTTGTGCCAAGGATAAATCAAAGAGAATCAAGAGGAGGAGGAGTTACTAAATTAGGGTTTTAGTGTAAAATCCCCTGATTTAGGCCTAACTTCCAAGCCAAATAAGTTAAAATGCAAGTTTCAAATGAAGTCTTGGTTAACATGAAACTTGTAGAGCTTATAAATAGCTTTAACTTTAGTACTATAAGTCTTCAAGAAGATTTGTAGAACTCAAGTTATGGTTCTTGTAAGTTATGGGTCATTAGAGGACATTGAAATTTATCTATGAAAGTCACTTGACTTCCAAGCAACTTTTTCCCATGAAGGCGTTTTCAAATGGATTCTTGGCCAACATAAGAGTTGTAGATCTTGATCTTAGCTTTAATTTGAGTACTAGAAGTCCTCAAGAGGATTTGTATAACTCATGTTATGGTCTTGGCAACCTAGGGGTATTTGGGGAAAGTTGAATTACAAGTCATTTTTCAACATAGGTCCAAATCTCCATCTTCCACTCCTCAAATGGAAAACTGTTCAACATGAGATGTGTTCAAAATGATGTTTTTAGGCTAGATAAGAGGTCATGAGAACTTGGAAGGGGTTGCTTCACAAAATCACAAAAATGACTTAGTATGAGGGTAAATTTTAAATGAACCAAGGTTGGAAATTGGGGTTTTTGATCTACAAATACAAACCAAGCCATATGACATACCATTTTGATTGTAAAATACATTTTGAGAATATTGACATTGCCACATTTTTGATTTAAGGATTAATTCAAGGACTTGCTTTGAAAATTGGTTACTTGCATCATAAGTAACAATTGCAAAACCATTCTTCAAGGCAAATGCAAGGCTCCATTCCATCCTAACACATCCAATATCTCATTAGAAGACACTTTGAATCAGAAACAAGGTGAATTGCAAGCTAAAACATGAGCTGATATGAACCAAGCATGAGATGAGATTTCCATGACATGAGAATTTGAATTTCTCATAAGATCAATCTAGAACTTTCTAGAGCCTTCATCCACATTCTATATATACATTAGAAGTGATTCAGAGTTTGAGTTGGTGATAATTGAGAGAGATTGGAGAGATTGCATTTTCAACTTTTTTCTTGCAAACCAAATTCTGTTACACAGTTTCAACCACTTTCAATCCATTCTTTTGATCTCAGAAGCTTGCTCTAGCATTGGTGGATGATTTCAGATAGAATCCATAGCAAGAACACTGAAGAATCGTGTGTTAGCATTTGAATTTCATCATCTGCAACTCAGAATCGAATTCAAGGATTCAAGCCATTTCAATCAAGTTTGTTGCATACAGAAGCTTGGTTATACTCCATTGAAGGAATCTGGAAGCTCTTGAGGATTGATTTGAAGGTTTGAGTGCTCTGTTCAATCTATTTTAACAGGTATGTAATTCTCCTCCCATGGCTTGATGTAGGTGTAATTGATAGGTTTTGTTAGGGTAAATGTGATGTAGATCATTGGTAGAAGCTTTCTGGTAGCATTTGGTTCGATTTAGGGACAATTAGGGGATTGACACAATTTGTGTTCATGCTCATATCTTGGTGTTCTTGATGATATAAACTTAGTTTGATGGCTAGAAATACTCAGTGAAACAGGGTGATGAGATTAGGCTATCCAATTTTATGTTTGGTGAGATTTGGTTCTTGATCGATTTCTGATGATTCAATCGTGTTTTGAGGAGGAAGATGTTTCAGTGATTCTGATTACCATGGTTGAATTCCTTGTGGAAAATCAAGTGAATTAGGGTGTTTAGTTTTGATTTTTGATGAAGAATTGGAGAAGGTGAAGTTACAAGCTCTGTGCTTCCATGGCTTTTTCCCTCCTGAACAATTCAAAGGTTGAAGATGAGTTTTAAACCATAGGATCATTAGAAGACCTTTGACCAATTGAACATCTCATGGCCAGGATTAACTGAAAGTTTATGAAGGATTCTGAAGAGATGGCTTAAGTGCAGCGTTTCACTTATGTTGTAGTATGGGCTTAAGTGAGAATTTGATAACCACACCCCTATCTGGAAGCCCATTAGAAAACACACGTAGTTTTATTGCTATTTGTCACATAACTTTTCAATTTTTTTTTACATTTTCCTTCTATTTTCTGAAGTGGAATTGGGCTTAGGCGCGCATTGCTAGACACACCCCACTCTGGGCCCAGTTGGCTGATTACATTGTTTTTAATTGCTATTCAGCACGCATCTTTTCCATTTTCTTGTATTTTTCTTTTATTTCACATTTTTTTTAGGTTCTTTGAAAAATCATAATAAATTGAAAAACCGTTATTTTTAGTTGGGAATTTTTTCCCCATTCTCATCAAAACCTCAAGAAAATATTAAAACAATAAAGATGTCATTTCATTCATTTTTCATTTTTTGGTTTATTTTTACTTTTAATTGCTTTTATTTCACTTTTATTTTGATATACCAACTTTCTGAATTTTGTATGATCATTTCCTTTGGTATTTTGATGCCATTCTTTTTTCTATAGTTATATTAGAGTATTAGGTTCCCCCTGGAATTGTATCACATTTTTGTGATTAAATTTTAGTTAGTTTTGAACCATCCAACTTTAGGGTGGATAGCATTAGGGTTTCAACTTGACATAGGTGCATTTCAACACATAGTGTTTGGGTTTTTAGTTTGATTTAGGCCTTGGGGTTTATATGGGGTACAGGGTACATAGTTAGGGCCCCTTAGAAGTTAATCTAGGATTTTATAATGAGTATTCCTTTTTTTTTTTTTTCTGATTTTTGCAAGTTGGTTGATATTGGTGTGTTTCCCCCTTGGGAAGTTGCTTTGTGTGTTGGGTTTTGGGCCTTTTCTTTGGGTGTTGGGGCTAGTGCTTGGCTTGAAGAGTGTGTGAAGACATGGGAGAAGATTGAAGACAAATAATGATGACTTAGAGCTTGGAGATTCTCTTGCTTGAAGGTGCTTGTTGAAGACTTAGGAGATAGGAGATATAGGGAGAGCTTTAGAGTAGACTGATTTCTTCTGCCAAACATAGAGAGCTTCTTGTGCCTCTATTCCATCCTATGACACAAGGTCCCCCAAAGAAGTTCCATCTCTCCTTAGGAGAGATGTAGAGCATGCTTTGATTGGGTAGAACCTTGAGGGTACCTCTCACCTGCTATGATAAGATCTTAGTGATTTCCCTGGGTTATCATTGAGCCTCTTAACATTCCAACTTCATCTATTAGTTGATTCTCTCCTGCGAGTGTTTGCATTGAAGATGGAAGTCTATTGAAGATAAGGAGTGTATTGAAGACTGGAGAAGATGAAGCTTGTGCCTGTCAAAGCTGGATATCTGTTGAAGATTAGGGTTTTGCTGCCAACTGAAGCTGTCTACTGGTTAGGGTTCATGGCTTGCCAAAGTTTGGAGATTATTGAAGATAAGAGCTTATCTGAAGCTTGAACATCATTGGAAAGTAAAGATGGGATCATTGTTTGAAGTTGTTACTGTCAACCTGGTGTTGTTAATCAACTGTAGCTGCTGGAGCTGGTGTTGTCTGAATTGCTTACTGTGGGAGCTCGTGCTGCTGTCAGAGCTGGTGTTAGGTTATTTTTTGCTGTATTGTTTGTTGTTTTTCCCTTAGGTTTGAGGTGAAGCTGTTTCACTTTGCCTATTGTTTTCCCAGGTTCGAGGTTGAGTGGGACTCCCTTGCCTCGCTTGTACTGCTGCATCTCATGCATTTTACTGTTTATTGTATATGCTGTTTCTTTTCCGTTTATCCCCTAGGATCTCTGATTTCCTCTGTGCAGGAGGGAATTATGACAGACACTAGGTTGTAATCCATGCATGAAAACATTAGGGTAGTTTTGATTCCCCTTTCAAACCCTAGGTTTTTAGAACTTCTTTCTCTTCTATCTCAAAACAATTCAAAACACAGTAATAAAGATAATCGATGTCGTATGCTACGAGCCTTAAGCTATTTGAGAAAGGTTGCTGAAGGGTCACTCTTCAGTAATCTGATTGCTTAGTGTGTTACCCTTAGGGTGACATAGGACGTAGTCCCTCTCAAATCATAGTCTCTAGTGCGTCAGAGATTGCAAACATCATAAAAAACAGTTCTTGCGTAAAAGACTGAAAACAAACATCAAAACGTCATTTTTGTCCGCTTGGACCTTTAATCAGGAAAACCCTTTCATAAGAAGATAAAAAACCAGTCAGACAAGTTTGTGTCTTCCGTAGCCCGAACTACGTTTGCTCTGATCTTTCATGCTGTATGAAAGTACGTAGGCATAAGATGCCGTATCCTAGCGAGCAACCTTCCCCCCTTTCCCGTAGGTAGGCGAACTACGTTGACTCTGATTTCTCGTTCCAGACGAGAATACGTAGGCATAAAGTGCAATACTTTGCCGAGTCATTTTGTTTTCTTTTAACCCCAGGCCTGCAGAATAGATAGAATAACAATCCGTACTAGAAAACAAGCGTGGATCCCGTCGAGTACGACGGACGTGAGGGGTGCTAATACCTTCCCCTTGCGTAACCGACTCCCGAATCCAGGATTTGGTTGCGAGGACCATTCCTTTCCCGTCTTTGCGGTAGGTTTACTTCGAGCGTTTCCTTTCCCTCCTTTGGGATAAATAACGCACGGTGGCGACTCTTATGTTCAGCCGGCGCCGATTTTCGCAGTAGCGACAGCTAGCGACTCTGGTGGGGACTGAAGTATCCCCTATGCGAGTCAATCCTAGCGCTTGTTTTCCCGTCATGGGTGTTGTATAGATTTACTTTTCTGTCTTTACTTTTCGCATTTTATTATCAGCCTTATATTATTATTGCTACTGTGGGAATGGGGTAATCTGTTGAGAGATAAGCCGGACCTGGGCTTGAGGTTATACATAGACTTAGAAGTAGAGAGTAGTGGTTAGCCTGCTTGCTTAGCTCGCACCAGCTAGCCGTGAAATTTACGCTCGGACGAGATTCTCTTTGATGCTTCTTGCCTGGCCCTTAGGGCTCGACAAGTTGTCTGACCCGAGGATTGTCGACTCTGGGGACCTATCAATTGGGATTCAACTAAGTGAGGCCGCTTCAAGGGATGATGATGCCACACCTTCTGGGTATCGTATCATCGCTCTTGAAAGTCTGTGACGTTGAACCCGCATAGGATGTCGTAACTCGTGTGCAAGTTAAGTACACACCTGTGAGGGGTAGATGGGTCTGTTTGCAGGAAACCTTTGACCTCAGAATACCTGGTTTATCTCTGTCAGTGAGATGTGGTTACAAGGTTCATTTGAGTGGTTGGTTTGGTTTGAGATGAAGATTGGAGGGTTCTCAGGCTTCAGTACAGAGCAGCCCAGTCTATCAGCATTGCACTTGGTCCCTTGTTTGCATATGCATGTGCATTTTCATGATTGCATTTCATTAACATGTATTTATGTTGCAGGTGATCATTCCCCTCTTATTCTAGTATCTTCTAGCCAGACATGGAGTCCCTGAAGAAGACAGTTACTTACCGGTTGCATTCGCCAGATATCAGTTCCTTGCTAGGTTTAGTTGCTCTAGCAGATGAGAGAGTGAGGGCTGAGTTCAGAGTATCTTATGGGAGATTACTCAGCTTGTTGTACAGACCTTCAGCATTTGAGACGACTGGGGTGTATACTTTGATGCAGTTTTATGAGTCGCAGCTGAGATGTTTCTTATTTCCTGACTATATTCTGGCGCCCACTTTGGAGGAGTATTTTGCGATGTTGGGAGTTCCTGTGTTAGACCAGATGCCCTTTGTACATGTTGATGCTGAGCCTGAATTGGCTACACTCGCGGAGGTTGTTAGTTTGGACGCTTCGGAGTTTCCCGGAGGCTTGGTCAAGCTGAACGGAGCTTATGGTTTTCACCTGTCGGTCCTGGTTGAGAAGGCTACACAGTGCGTGAAGAGTGGATGTTGGGTTGCCTTCAGTGCTATTCTAGCTGTTTGCATCTACGGGATTGTCTTGTTTCCTAATGTTCCAGATTTTGTCGACTCCGACGCCTTCCTGATTCTTGCCTCGAAAAATCCAGTTCCTACTCTCTTGGGCGATGTTTATCATTCTATTCACTACAAGAATGAGAAACGTCGTGGCAAGAATGTTTCCTGCTGTCTTCCTCTTTTGTACAGGTGGTTCCAGGGGCACCTTCCGAAGACAGGACCTTTTGTTGAGGTTGTTGATACTTTGGATTGGTCTTCCCGGTTGATGGGGCTGTCTGCTGAGAACATCATTTGGTTCGATCGGAGTATGCTTGGCACTGATATTATATATAGTTGTAGTGGCTTTCCGAATGTCCCTGTGATTGGACGGAAAGGTTGTATTAACTATAACCCTTCGTTGCTGGTAAGACAATTCAGTTATGCTTTGAGGGACGCTCCTATTGAGAAGGAGATACAGGAATCTCTGTATCTCACAGGCTTATTAGACACAACTGTTTTGATCAGATTGAGACATGCATGGGATAACATCCATAGGAGGGGGAAAGCTTTGCTCGGTAAGAGCAACAGCAGAGCTTATGATCCTTATTTGGCGTGGATCCGCGAGAGAGATAGTACTTCCTTGATGCCTTATCCTGCTGTGGAACCCCTGTATCTTCCATTGATTGAGGTACCCACTTCGGAAGAAAGTGAGAAGTATAACAAGTTGTTGGCTGAAAACGAGGAATTGAAGAAAGCCAATGAGGAGCTAGAGAAGGAGATCTTCCAGTTACGGCGTGAGAAGAACGAAGCCACCTTCACTGTGAAGGAACAGACTGAATTGATTAACAGGTTGGGATCGGAGCTGACGGAAGAGACCAACAAGAAAGAAAAAGTGGGGATAGCTTTGAACGGTGTCAGCAAGGTGCTTACTTCCAAGAAAGAACTTCTAAGCAAAGCTTATTCCCATCTCAGCAGGTGGGAAGCTTTGTGGAATGCCACGCTCACCAAGCGGAAGGAGCGCGAAGACGAACTGAAGCTGCAGATTGCTACGCTAGAGGCACAGATTAGAGCCCAGTGTCGCTACTGCGAAAATCGGCGCCGACTGAACAGAAGAGTCGCCACCGTGCGTTATTTATCCCACGGGAGGGAAAGGAAACGCTCAGAGTAAACCTCGCACAACACGGGAAAGGTATGGTCGTCGCAACCAAAACCTGGATTCGGGAGTCGGTTACGCAAGGGGAAGGTATTAGCACCCCTCACGTCCGTCGTACTCGACGGGATCCACGCTTGTTTTCGGGTATGGATTGTTATTCTATCTACTCTAAGGGTTAGGGGTTAAAGGAAAATAAAATGACTCGACAAAGTATCGCACTTTATGCCTACGTATTCCCGTCTGGAACGAGAAATCAGAGTCAACGTAGTTCGCCTACCTACGGGAAAGGAGGGAAGGTTGCTCGCTAGGGTATCACATCCTATGCCTACGTACTTCCATACAGCATGAAAGATCAGAGCAAACGTAGTTCGGGCCACGTACGACACAAGCTTGTCTTGGTTGATTTTATTCCTTCTGAAAAAGGTTTTTCTCTGATTAACAGTCCCGGCGGACAAAAATGACGTCTTGATGAGTTCACATTCTTTTACGGAAGAAGTGTCTTTTATTGTGTTTGAAATCTTATTGTATTTTTCTGTTTGTTTTTGAGGAAGAAGAGACAGAACTCTAACCTACGGTTGCAAAGGGAATCAAACTAACCTAATGTTATCATGCATGGGTTAAGACCTAGTGTCTATCATGCTCCTCTCTTGCACAGAGAGAAACAGAGATCCTAAGGGAATAGACGGAAACAGAAACAATATCAGATATATACAGTAAAGCAGTAAAATGCATGGATGCAACAATACAAGTGAGGCAAGGGAGTCCCACTCAACCTCGAACCTAGAAAACAATAGGCAAAAGTGAACAGGCTTCACTTTCAACCCAACAGGGTAAACAGCAAACAATACAGTCCAGAAAACCAATCAATACAACAGAAATGAAATACAGCAGAAAAATAAACAGCCACAGCAGCTCTGACTTCAAGCTACAGCAAGCATCAATCTCCATCTCCACAACCTTCAAGCAAGGTCTTGATCATCAACCTTCAGTCTTCAATGGCTTTTTCTTCCATTCTCATCCTCCACGCTGAGGGATCAATCACAAGAGTGAGTTGGGTGTTAAGCAATTAGTTGACTACCAAGGGTGGCAAACCAACTACTACTAACACATAAGATATTTTCTCTCAAGAGTTCTATCCCCTAGACAATAGCACCAAGCCTTCCAAAGGAAGGGGGTGAGTGTCTTGGAGAGACTCTGTATCACAGAGAGGAATGGAGGCAGTCAAGGCCTTCCATGTTTGAGAATCAAACTTTCTAATATAGAGCTCTGCCTAGCTCCTAAACCCTAATCTCCTCAACAGCTGCTAGCAGGAATCTCCTCATCAACTCTGGAAGTTGGTCTTCAAGCTCTGGATCTCCAATGGCTTCAACATCACAAGTCTTCAGCTCCCCAAATCCCCAGACAATCCCAATACCCACACAGACAAATCAATAATCCCCAGAGGGCACGCCACACCAATCAATCAAATATAGCAGTATATACTAATAGCAGTAGCGGAATCCTAGTGATTTCTAAGGGGATCTATCCTATACCCATAACCCCTATAGTCCATACCCCAAAAATCAAATGAAAATTCCCTAAAAGAATTAAACTATCTCACCTACGTTGATTTAAAACCCTAATTTTGTTCATGTTGTCCTCACCTAAACTAAACACCTAAAATTAATTCCTAAAAATATGAACTAAATTGCATACACAAGCTAACAATGTCTATTAATCAACCTAAAAAGAATGGACCAAAAATATTAAAGCAACTAGTAGAACAAAAATTATCAAAATCATGTATGAAATGAAACACCTAAAATATGCATTTATTTGGAAAATATGGGAAAAATATCAAATAAAAAATAAAATGCAATTTTTATTTTTTTATAATTTTCTAGACATCTTGAAGAAATTAATGCAAAAAGAATCAATTGAAAATATGCATTTTTCTATTTTTTATGATTTTTTAAAGATGCAAAAATATTAAAGGAAATAAAAATGACAAAATATGGAAATTAAATGGGAGGGGTGAGAATAGCATCTGCGCCTTAGTTATAATCCAGGTGGGCCACCAGCTGGGAGGTGCGAATAGAACAAGGCAATAGGCCCAGCGCGCTTCATAAAGGAATTGGAAAAAATGCCAGAAAAAACAATAAACTTCTGGTGCCAATAGCAATACCAACACGTTGAAAACATTGGGCCTATCCAAAAGGGGGTGTGAATAGTCATCTGAATTTAAGCCCATGCTGATGCAATTAGTGAAACGCATCGTTTCACATTTCTGATTTCCCTCTACTTCTGAATTGAATCCTGGCCGTGTGATCATACGAAATAGTCAACAATTGGGGACCATCGGACGGCTGGGAGGTTGTCTTCAACCTCCAGCTAGGGTTTCCTCCCAAACCAGCTTCCATGCATGATATTTCCACCTCCTCGTTCTCTCTACTCACTCCATGAAATAACACGATCCAAAGACAAAAAACACTCTCCTTCTCACCCTCTATACAGCCATGGTGTTAGATTTTGCTAAAACTTCTCCAATAGCCAAACCCGATAGCTACAAGTTTAGGGCACCACTGATTTTCACTGATACGTATCCTAAGGATTCTTGATAAAACCTATACTAATGCGTTCTATAGCTCATGGTGATTATCCTAAACCTAATCTCCAGCATCATAGCACTCTATCCTGCGAGTTCTTGATCACTAACCAGAAACTGCCATGGAAACAACCTTCAAGAATAACCCTTAAACTACTCATGAATCATCCCCTAATGGTCTCTATCACATATATCCTAACCATTCTATATAATACCACCTAGAAGAGGAGATATAGATTGAAATGCATACCTTGCAATGTTGATGAAACAGTGGTAGAATTGTACACTTCAAGGCTTGTAAATCTCCAATATTGATCTCCAATGGATGCTGATTCTTCTGTTTGCAATGGCAGTTGCTCAATCCTCTTGAATCATCTTATCCTCCTCTTCATGCAAGTTGGAGTGTAAACTTGGATTACCCTAACCAGCCACGAATTCCCTTCAATTTCCTTTGCCAATTACTCCATGATAATGGTGGATGATGATGATAACAGAAATTGAGATGATTGATGAGGTTTCAATGGAGTTTGAAGAGAAAATGAAAATGGGAGTGAAGGAATCAAAGTAGTGTTTGCAAGCTCAAAGAATCACCAACCAATGCACAAATGACTTCATTTCCTTATATAGGTGAGGATTAACAGAATGAGAAGCTTCTAGATTGGTCCTAGAGGGATCTAGAAACTTGTGGAACTTTCATGAATTTATCATTTGATGGTATCTTGAATCATCTCATATCATGCTTGCACCTTGGGTAAATTTGAGTTAAAATCTCCTCTCATGAGATATTAGGAGTGTATGTATGAAAAACCAAGCCTTTCCTTGCCTTGTGTTAAGCTTTACCATGTTGCCTTATGATGCAAGAAACAACTTTACAAAGGAAGTCCAATTTTTAAGCCTAAACTCAAAAATGTGGCTGAACCAATGTCTTTAAAATGATGTTGGGAATCAATTTGGTATATTGGATGACCCATATTGGACTTGTAGATCTCTCAAACCATTTTCCAACTTGAACTTTTTCAAGTTATATGCCTTTTTTAAGTCATTTTCACCAACTTTTATCAAGTCTTGTTCCATGCATTTCCAAACTTCCATGACTTCTTTTCTTGGCTTAAAATGGAATTTTGAGCAACTTTGATGTTGGGAAGTTTTTCATTTGAAGCTCCCTTGTATGAGTTTTAGGCATAGGCTAAGAATGACCTGTAATCCTCAGATGACCAAAATACCCTTTGCTTTCCAAGATCATAAGTAGAGTTCCACAAATCATATGAAGGCATACTATACCATTATAGAAAGCTAAGACAAAGAGGAACAATTCTTATGTTGACCAGAAATTCATTTGAAATCTCCTTGAGGGGTAAAAATAGCTTGGAAGTCAAGTCACTTTCACAGACAAAATTTCAGATACCTCAGATGACCTGTAACTTGCAAGGACCATAACTTGAGTTCTATAAATCTCCTTGATGTCTTCCACCACTCAAATTAAAGGTCTTGAGATCCTATACAAGTTCCATGTTGGTCAAGGATTCATTTGAAGCTTGCATTTTGACTTATCTTGCTTGGAAATTTGACCTAAACTAGGGGATTTTACACAGAAACCCTAATTTAGAAACTCCTCTTCTCCTTGATTTCTCTTGAATTCTTCTTAGAATAACAACATATCCTTCTTTACATGTCAAATGGTGAACCCCACATCTCTCCAATAGACCTTAATGCCCTTCCATCAGTCATTTGACCTAGAGTTGACCCAGGGTTGACCCAGATGAAACCCTAGTTGACTGTCTTCAACTGTAATTCTTGTGATCATACCAATGACTTGTCTCCAAATGACTTTATAAATCTCCCATGATTCCCACATACTCTCCATGCTCAGCCCACAGCTCACACTTTCCTTATTGATCCTTAGATACACTCAGTTAGGAGATAGATGAACTGTTTGATCCATTGACTTGATAGCTTCCAAATTCTTTTCTGATGACTTGAATGAGATTGAATCAGGATAATAACCTCTTGATAGGCCTCTATAGAGGAGAATAATGCTTGGTCCCCTGTTGAATGACTTGCTATGTACATGACTCTATATGCAAATGCTAATGATATTGAAACATAAACCAAGTGAATAAGGTTGGGCAAATTTTAGGGTGCAACAACTGCCCCTATTCAAGCGACTTGGACCCGATTGGGTGAAGAGCCTGGAGCCTTCAGACATTCGCGGTACGAGACGGTTGAATACTAAGAACCCAGAAATTTGCCAACCGCAGAGATAAACTGCGCCTCTGCTTGGGGAACGACATTCGTCAACTGAATCTGACTGTTACAACAACCCACTGATCTCGTGCGACTGTGCTGGGGATTCTTCTCATCATCCTGAAAAAGATGGAATCATAGGAAACTTCGTCCACGTCAGGATGCCTGCTTCGTCAATTCGGAAAACTTCAACAACTTTGCTGGGGATGGCTCATTTGCCTTCTCGTCAAAAATAAATCGTCCACGTTAGGAATAAAATCTTGTCCACGTTAGGAATAACATCGTCCACGTTAGGAATAACATTTCCACGTTAGGAATCCATCTTTCTCTTCCACGTAAGGAATAAGACTTCGTATGGGTCTGTCCGCGTCAGGACTAAGCTTTCTAGGTTATGAATACATCTCTTTCTTTCCACGTCAGGAATCAATCTTGATATGTCCGCGTAAGGACTCAATCTTTCCACGTAAGGAATCACCATTTTTCCTCGTTAGGAATCAAACTCTTTCCACGTAAGGAATATATCACTTTTCCACGTAAGGAAACCATCTATTGTCTTGGTTTGTCCACGTAAGGACTCAACTTTTCCACGTAAGGAATGCATCTCTGTCCACATAAGGAACACAATTTTCCACGTAAGGAATGCCATCTTCTTCCACGTAAGGAAACGAACTTCTTTTCTTTCTACGTAAGGAATACGAACTTTCCACGTAAGGAATCATTTTTCCATGTTAGGAACACAATCTTGATAGGTCCACGTAAGGACTCCATCTTTCCACGTAAGGAATTCAATTTTTTCCACGTAAGGAACTAAAACTTCTCTTTCCACGTAAGGAATAAACCTGTCCACGTCAGGACTCACGTTTCGTCTTGATTTGTCCACGTCAGGACTCGCCTCTTGACTCGCCGAGGAAATAGAACTTGTCCACGTTAGGACCCATATCTCAACCTGCTGAAGAAATAAACTTGTCCACGTCAGGACTTGCGCGTCTTCGACTTGCTGGGGAAATGAGACTTGTCCACGTCAGGACTCACACTTTGCCATCAGCCCGAAGAAGGATAAAATTGTCCACGTCAGGACTCTCGCATCTTGTCATCGCAAAGAACTGCAAACTTGTCCACGTCAGGACACCCCTTTCACCATTACGAATAAAGCTATTTGCTGAAAATAAATGGTCTACGTCAGGACACCAGCACGAAGAGTAACCAACTTTGTCCACGTCAGGACTCCACACTCGATCAATACCGAGAGCTCGAATCTGTCCACGTTAGGACTAACACATATCATCACCTGGAAGAAATGTCCACGTTAGGACTCCACATTCCAACAATTCTGAGAAATCGAACCTGCCCACGTTAGGACTAGCACCTCCCATCAGCCCGGGGAAATAAAACTGTCCACGTTAGGACCACTACTTCTCTAGTACGAAGAAGACCCGTCAATAACATTGTCCACGTTAGGACTCATCTTTCCGTTGGTCCCGGACCATAAAACTTCTTAGCACTGACGTGACAGCGATTTTGAAGCGGACTCTACTGGGGATATTTGGAAACCAAACTACCGGACGCCTGTTCTGATAACCGGCTATAGCCCCTGAAATTCTGATTCCTGAGACCCTTTGAATGCTGACGTAACAACAACTTTAAAGGACACAATCCGCTGGTCGGACTAGAGAAACTCTCAACAAGAAACCATGGCGGGGAAATAAGTAACTCTGATTGGGGACAAAGAGAAACTTATCCCTCTGATTCTGTGGGGAATAGTGCCAAAAGCTGACACTTCGCTGAATGTCTCATGCCGAGACTTTGAACGTTCGTTTTATTGGAGCAAGAACCCCTCCCACCTGCAAGAGAACAATACTTGAAACAAACGGTTAGCCATCCTGGTTCATGTTTCAAATGCATGTGTTTGACAATGATGCTATACTCCATTTGACATGGAAATGTTGCGCGTGTTTATTTGGTGGATGCGAGTATGACACTATATGTCGATGCAAATACAGACTCGAACTGCTGGGTACAGAAACTGCTTCAGCAAAATAAATGCCGAAGATAATGCCGACTCCGCTGGGGATAGCCAGATGCTGTAGAATTATTCCAGCAAAATAAATGCTGGCAAGACGAAGTCGACTCAGCTGGGGAAATTGGGAACTTAAACCAAACACCTCGCTGAAGTGACACCCTGCTGGGGGATATAACTCTGCTGGAGAATCCCAGATGCGCTTAGTATGATTGGACTTCAGCTGGAAAGTGGACGGATATCACACGGTATTTTGACAAAATAAATGCCTGGGCGCACGACCAACTCTGCCTGGGAGAGTCTTAATCTTCGAATTCCACTGGGAGGAATGAAAATACTTGCTGAAAAGAAAACTCCACTGGGGGATGGAATGATTTTCTTGGGGAAAATCCGCTGATTCTGCTAGGGGAGAGCAAATAACCCTGCGGGGAAAAGGTAAGCTGTCTGAATACAGTTCACCGATATTAATCTTCTACGGCTAAACCGCTCTGTTTGAGATACGCTGTCTGAATACAGCCTTATAATCTTGGAATCGCCAACTCTGCTGAGAATAAATGGCTTTGCTGGAGCATGTCCTTTGGATAAGCTGCGACTAGCTGGGGAATTCTATCCTCCTTCAGGAAGAACATGCATGACCTGCGTGGGGGTCAAGTCTCTTGTTATCGCAATCTTTTGATCATCTTCCTCGTACGGCTATGCAACCTGCAACAACACAAACAAGACAAGACAAGCCTATGCAACCAAATCAATTCAGGTTAGTGACGTTATTTTCAGTTAATTCAAAGCTTTAGCAATTGTTGGCAAGGGCCAGTGATGTTATACACATGCTAGTTTCAATAAACTTAGGCGTTTTATCATGCACAAAACAGTAAAGAACCAGCATCAAGTACTGAATAACATATTTTATTGATTGGGCCCCTGAATGGGCGGAGTTTTTGTACACGGGATGTAACTCCTGAAATGAGGAAGCTACGCAAAGCAAATACACAAGTATGCACAAGAAGCATAAATACTTTGACAAATTAAATTTTGTACACATGTCGGCAGCGGGATGCAGACGAACACCACAAACTGATCCTCCCATGACTCGCCCGACTCTAATGCTTTCCCGGTATCCACACTTCCGAAGAGGTTGTATCTGATAATCGACCCCTCAGGTATTCTCCTGCATTGATGCTCATTGCAGTATCAAATTCGGACCGCAGTCATTTGCTTTTCAAATCCCTAACTTTTGCGTGAACCGCCCTTTACGGGTTTTCAGTTCACCGGGATACCCCTTTTTTTCCGAAGCCGCCCAGTGTAGGTTTTCAACTCCGCGGGTGTACATTTTTCAATTTTATCCCTAACTTTTGCCCGAACCTTTCATTCTGTTTTTGGTTCGCCAGGATGCCCCATTTTTGCCTGGACTCTCTTTTTTCTGTCCAGCGGGTCAATTTTAAGCAAAGTATTTTTTAACTGCGTCCGAATTCACAGGTGACGTGAAGTCTTCACCGTCCATGGTGGACAACAACAACGCTCCTCCTAAAAAGACTTTCCTGACAACGTATGGCCCTTCGTAGTTGGGGGTCCATTTGCCCCTGTGATCTGCTTGCGGCGGGAGAATCCTTTTCAACACAAGGTCGCCCGTCTGAAAGCTTCGCGGATGTATCTTCTTATCATATGCTTTCTTCATTCGGCTCTGGTACAAACGACCATATGCTAGAGAAGCTAGCCTCTTCTCATCCATCAAACTCAATTGGTTCAACCTGTCTTTCACCCATTCTGCCTCGTCCAGCTGAACGTCTCGCAATACCCTCAGAGAAGGGATCTCAACTTCCAATGGTAGTACCGCTTCCATTCCGTATACTAACGAGAACGGAGTTGCCCCGGTTGATGTGCGTACCGTCGTACGATAACCGTGCAAAGCAAAAGGTAGCATCTCATGCCAATCCTTATAGGTCACCACCATCTTCTGGACGATCTTCTTGATATTCTTATTGGCCGCCTCGACAGCGCCATTCATCTTGGGTCGGTAAGGGGAGGAGTTGTGATGTTCGATCTTAAAATTCTGACAGAGCTTGTTCATCATTTTGTTGTTCAGGTTTGAACCGTTGTCCGTGATTATCCGCTCGGGAATCCCATATCGGCAAATGATATCTCTCTTGATGAATCTGGCCACCACTTGCTTCGTTACATTTGCGTAAGACGCCGCTTCCACCCATTTGGTGAAATAATCGATTGCTACTAGAATGAACCGATGCCCGTTAGAAGCGGTCGGCTTGATCTTTCCAATCATATCGATTCCCCACATCGAGAATGGCCATGGCGATGACATTACATTTAGAGGACTCGGAGGCACATGAATCTTATCAGCATAGATTTGACACTTGTGGAACTTCCTCGCAAACTTGAAGCAGTCGGTCTCCATAGTCAGCCAAAAATAACCTGCCCGCAACAGCTTTCTCGTCATGGCATGCCCACCAGCATGCGTACCAAAGGTACCTTCGTGTATTTCCTCCATGAGCAGCTTTGCTTCTCCTTCATCTATACAACGCAACAGCACCAAGTCGTGGTTTCTTTTGTATAAGACGCCATCCGGATTCAAATAGAAATTACCCGTTAATCTCCTGAGAGTCTTCTGATCTTGACCGGATGCCCCAGCCGGGTACTCTTTATTCTTCAGAAAATTACGGATATCAAAATACCACGGTTTGTCGTCGGATGCCTCATCGATAGCAAATACGAAAGCTGGCCTGTCAAGTCGAGAGATAACGATTCGGGGAGCCTCGTTCCAGAAGTTGACTTTGTACATGGAAGACAAAGTGGCCAGGGCGTCAGCCATTTGATTCTCGGCCCGTGGCACATGATGCAACTCAACCTTGTCGAAGAAAGGCAACAATCTCCTTGCATAGTTCATGTAATGTATCAAGTTGGGCTGACGCGTCTCCCATTCCCCTTTGATCTGATTCACCACCAGAGCTGAGTCTCCGTATACGTCCAGATTCTTGATTCGCAAATCAATGGCTTCTTCAAGCCCCATTATACAAGCTTCGTATTCGGCCTCATTGTTGGTAACTGGAAAGGTCAATCGGGCAGTGAACGGGATGTGCGACCCATGTGGCGTAGTGATGATTGCCCCTATTCCGCTACCGTAAGCATTCACAGCTCCGTCAAATATCATCTTCCATTTGGAGCCCAACTCTGGCCCTTCGTCTGGCAACGACTCTTCACAATCTTTCATCTTTAGGTACATGATATCCTCGTCAGGAAAATCAAACCTCATCGATTGGTAATCTTCAATAGGCTGCTCCGCCAGATACTCAGACAGCACACTCCCCTTTATAGCCTTTTGCGAGACGTATTGAATGTCATATTCAGTCAAGACCATCTGCCAACGGGCAATTCTCCCTGACAACGCCTGCTTTTCGAATACATATTTGATAGGATCCATCTTCGAGATGAGCATGGTTGTATGATTCAGCATGTATTGCCTCAAATGCTTGGCGGCCCAGGCTAGCGCTCAGCAAGTTTTCTCAAGCATTGAGTATCGAGATTCACATTCAGTGAACTTCTTACTCAAGTAGTAGATCGCATGCTCTTTTCTTCCTGTCTCGTCGTGTTGACCGAGAACACAACCTATACTTCCCTCAAGAACCGTCAAATACATAGTCAAGGGTCTCCCTACCACTGGAGGTATCAAAATAGGAGGCTTCTGCAAATACTGCTTTATTTTATCGAACGCCTTTTGACAATTTTCGTTCCACGTTACAGCTTGATCTTTCTTCAACAGCTTGAATAATGGTTCACACGTAGCAGTTAGGTGAGATATGAACCGAGCGATGTAGTTCAACCTCCCTAAAAACCCGCGCACCTCTTTCTCTGTTTTAGGCGTCGGCATCTCTTGTATTTCCTTTATTTTAGCAGGATCAACCTCTATTCCTCTTTCGCTTACAATACACCCCATCAGTTTACCCGATCTCACCCCGAAGGTGCACTTGTTAGGGTTCAGCCTCAGCCTGAACTTCCTAAGCCTTTTGAATAACTTCAGCAGATTCACCAAATGCTCTTCCTCCGTCTGGGATTTGGCAATCATATCGTCAACATAAACTTCGATCTCTTTATGCATCATATCATGAAAAAGAGTCGTCATTGCACGCTGATACGTTGCCCCAGCATTCTTCAATCCAAAGGGCATCACTTTATAACAAAATATTCCCCAAGGCGTTATGAAAGTGGTCTTCTCCATATCCTCTGGCGCCATTTTAATTTGATTATAGCCTGAAAAGCCATCCATGAAGGAGAATACGGAGTATTGAGCAGTATTATCAACTAGCACATCAATATGAGGAAGCGGAAAATCGTCTTTTGGGCTTGCTTTATTCAAATCTCTATAATCCACGCACATTCGAACCTTGCCATCTTTCTTTGGCACTGGTACGATGTTAGCAACCCATGAAGGATACTTTGTTACAGCCAGGAAACCAGCGTCCCATTGTTTTTGAACTTCCTCTTTGATCTTCACTGCCATATCTGGTCGAGTTCTGCGAAGCTTTTGTTTAACCGGCGGGCAATCTTCTTTCAGTGGCAGGCGGTGCACAACCATGTCTGTATCGAGCCCTGGCATATCTTCATACCACCAAGCGAATACATCACTATACTCTCGGAGCATTTCAACCAGTCTTCGCTTGATATCCCTCTGCAGCGCGGCTCCGATACGAATATTCTTCTCAACCCCTTCCGACCCCAAGTTGATAATTTCGATGACCTCGTCGTGAGGCAGAATGACTCTTTCCTCTTGCTTCACCAACCAAGACAGTTCTTCAGGAACGTCGCTATCTTTGACAACCTCTTCTTCGGCCTGAAATACCGGATGCTCAAAGTCGGGACGAGTCATAGGTGGTTCAAGGATGTCATCTGAAAATGTTATCCTGCAAAAGGAATGGTTAAGTGCTTCAAATTCGTATAAAGCGAATAACCACATTGCCATTTTATTGAAAAATACAAAACAAGAAAGACAGAGATTACAGTATTTACACATGAAAAAAACCGCCATTTATTTAATGATTAATACGCAATGTTCATAACAACACAACCCTAAGCAAATCATGATGCCCCGGGCAAGACATCAGATTATTCAACAATTAATAAAGCAAAGCATTACTGTTTAAGAGTCACAGGAACAAGCTCCTGAATAGACCAGTTGCACAGTCCCTGTCCTGGCGTGCTTGGCTGAATCCAGGCATCCATATCACAGTCGCTGTCTCCTTCGTCAGACTCTGAAGCAGCATTGATGGTTTCATGACATACTCCACTAGCAGAGATGGTTATTGGCCCTTTGAAACGGGGTGGCCCCACAGCAGGTGCTGACGACGACGATTGGTATCCCAGCCCGAACCGGTCCATCTTCACAAGAATATCCAGCACTTTGCCCCAGCCCTTTGCCTCTCCTGCCTCCACCAGAGCTTGAGCTTCTTTATACGACGAGACGGCTATCTCCGATACTTTGCTCGGCCCAGGACCTTTATCCTTGATACGCAAACCCTCAAATGCCTGGCAGGGTGTTTCGTGGATCTCTCCGTCGACCTCCACATATTTAAATGACGACAGATGGCTGACCAGGATGTCTTCTTCTCCGCATACGGTGACTACGCTGTCTCCGACCATATATTTTAACTTCTGATGCAGGGTAGACGTAACTGCCCCAGCCCCATGGATCCAGGGTCTTCCGAGCAGGCAGCTATACGCAGGCTGTATATCCATGATATAAAATTCAGTGGCAAACACCTCCGGCCCCACCTGTAGAGGCAATGTGATCAATCCAAAGACTGTTCTTCGCGTGCCGTCAAAGGCCCTGACTACCAAGTCGCTGGGTGTGCACAAGATTCCTCTGACATCCAGCTTCATCATCGCTTTCTTGGGCATCACATTCAGAGACGATTCAGTGTCGACCAATACATGCGACATTACTGATCCTCTACATTCAACAGATATGTGCAGCGCCATATTGTGATCTCTCCCTTTCGGGGTCAAATCAAAGTCGGTAAAGCCCAGGCTGTGGCCTGCATTCACATGTGCCAACACTCCTTCCAGCTGATTTACAGAGACGTCTTGGGGTACGAAGGAAGTATCCAGGACTTTCAACAAAGCATTTCTGTGAGCTTCCGAACACAAGAGCAATGACAAGATAGATATCTTGGAAGGCGTCTGTTGCAGATGCTCCACAATCTTATAATCACTTTTGCGAATCAAGCGCATGAACTCTTCTACGTCTTTCGATGCCGCTTCTTTTTCGCTTGCCTGCACTGGGACATTCTCAACCATCTTCCCTTTTCCTTTTGCTAACCTTTCGGCCTCCACTTCAGGTGATATAAAGATCCTACCACTCCTTGTCATACCCCCTGAACCAACAACATTATCGACAGTCTCGGCTGGCTGCTTATTAACATCAATCTTTATCCCGTCACAATACACCTCCAACCCATATGACCATGGGACTGCTTTCGTGTTCTCGTACGGGATTGGTCCGGCCTTAGTTATGGTGATCGGTGGTCGCTGGACCGGTGCTGCAATAGTGATTGTCTTCCGAGGAATCGTTACAGTGGCCACATCACTCTGATCATCTGCTACTGCCCCTGCAGGCTCTTCGGTCGCTGCTCGGTCAAACTGCAATGTGCCTCCATCAATTAAAGCCTGAATGCCTTTCTTCAGATCATCACACCCCCCAGCTAGGGTCCAGCATTCTAAGCAGTACTCGTCACATCCTGGAAAAACACCCCCTTGCAGCAATCTGCTTTTTATCTCGCCCAGCGGCGTCTTTAAATCGTCGACATTCACAATCACATTCAACCCTTCCTCAGTCAGAATGGCGTTCGCCCCATGATTAGGCATGGGCTTCTGCACTATATTCGGACTTGCCGTTCCGAAATTGATAGTCTTATTGTCCAGAAGATCCTGCACAACATGTTTAAAAGCATGGCAACCCTCTATATCGTGGCCCGGCGCCCCAGAATGAAACTCACAGTGCCTGCTTGCATCATAACCATACGGAGGAGTTCCCGTTATCGGTGCCAGAGTTCTCTTCTCTACCAGGTTCAAACCAAACAATGTCTGCAACAAATCAGCATACGTTGAGGGAGGCTTCTCAAACACTCTTCTCGGTTTACCACCCTGGAATCTTCGTTGAGCCTGCTGCGCACCCTGCTGTGGCTGCTGCTGCTGTTGCTGTTGTTGCTGTTGTTGCTGCATTGGCTGCTGCTGAAACGGTTGTTGTGGTTGAAGTGGTTGTTGTTGATACGGGATAGTAACACTCGCCACCTGCTGCGGCTGATGATATTGGTTTCGTCCCCTGCCTCGGCCTCGGCCTCGGCCTCCAAATACTGCGCTTGCCTCGCCCTGACGGCGCCCACCAAAAGCCTTCCTATTACTGCCAGATGCAGTTGATTCCTCAGCCTGGAATTTTCCTTGTTTAATGTTACGCTCAATCTTTTCTCCCATCAGAATTAGGTCTGAAAAACTGGCCAGAGATGTATGAAACAACATGTCATGAAACAAGCCTGTGAATGTGCCGACGAACATGTCATTCATTTCCTTGTCTTCTAAAGGAGGACGGACCCTGGCAGCCATATCGCGCCACCTTTGCGCGTACTCTTTAAAGCTCTCCCCCTTCTTCTGAGACAGCCCTGTCAATTGGACCCGATTGGGCGCCAAGTCGCTGTTATACTTGTAGTGAGCTACAAATGCCTCTGCCAATTGCTTCCATGTCTTGATATTGGTTGGCTCCAACCCCATGTACCACTCTAGGGAAGGGCCTGACAAACTATCTTGAAAGAAATGCATTAGCATTCTCTCATCAGTTGAATATGCAGCCATCTTTCTGTAATAAGCCCGTACGTGCACTTTCGGACATGTGTCCCCTTTATACTTATCAAACGCAGGAGCTTTGAATTTGATTGGCACCCTCAAGCCAGGTACCAGACCCATTGTTGCCATGTCCAAGCCCACAACACTTTGGTTCAGGACCCCCCTCATCTGCTCTTCTAGCATTCTGATCTTCTGGGAGTCATCCATCGGCCCTTCGAAACCTCCGCCGGAGAAAGCGTCCTCCTGCTGATCTTCTTGCCACATACCATTCCCAGCTCCATACCCATCATATCCATTATTGCGGCCGACTCTAATCTGATTCATCCCCGGACCTCGGCCTCTGTTGCCGTATCCCTGAACACCTCCAGCAGGCCCAAAAGCCATTAACCCAGCGCCGTTTCCATTTCCGAAACCTCCGTAACCCTGATTGGCCACGCCATAACCATCTTGCCCAAAGCCTTGAGCATTGAAACCATATTTTCCAGCATTATCGAATCCCTGATCATTGAACCCGAATCCAGCATTGACAAAGCCGTTGCCTCCCATATTATCTCCCAAGTTGACATCACCAAGCCCAACGTTATGGACAGCAGTCTCATTCCCAACTCCGACGTTACCGTTCCCAGCAGCGGTAGCGTTGTTGACATTAGCAGCAGGTATATTGACTACAGGTGGAGCCACTGGCGTGGGAGTACCATCTCCATGAACAGTATTGACTCGCACAGACTGATGATCCTCATTACCGTGACCAGCATTTCGGGCCAACAGAGGCTGGACCATGGCTTGCAAATTTTCCTGACCTTTTGCAATAGCTTCCATGGTCTGCATAAAGAGAGCTAGCTTCTCGCGCACATCTTGCATCTCGTTCTGCATTTGATCCATGATTCTTCGACAGTTGGTGCGGGTAGAATAGCGGTGCGGGTGCTGATCTGCAATCCTGAAAAGTACCTGGTACAGAGCAGGAAATAAGACACCATCCAAAGATTACCTGTAATGCAATATGAATATGAATGCAATGCAATGTGTGTCTGTGCATTAGGGAAATTCATTCCCCGATTCTAGTGTGAAGGTGCCAGTGCGGTGACAGTGCTAGCAATACAAAGATCGGAGCTGAATCACAGAAAGCCTCATATATTGCAGAGAAAACCATTAAGCCCAAAATACAATATCACTGAGAGTACAACAAAAAGGCATGACCTCAACCAACAATCCTGGTGATGGTCAGCACTTATGCAAATAAAGCATACAAGTTACTACATGAAATGATCAAATCCTCCCATAAGTCTGGTACTCTTCTAGCAGCTTCTTGGTCTCCGGATGACTTGGTCGAGCAAGCAGCCCTTCAACAAGCTGGTTTCTTTTCTTGAGAACACGGCGTACGTCTTCAGCAGTTTCTTCCCATGCCCCCTCTCCGAAGCGATCTTCTAGTTTACGCTTCTGAGACACAACTTCATCTCTGCCTTTGATGGCCTTGTTCAGTGCGTTCTGGAGACTATACCGGGTCATCACTTCTTCTTCACACTTCTTGATGCTGGACTTCAACTGCTCTTCGAGGTCGGAAATTTGCTGCTTCAACTTATCTTCCCTCTTCTTATTGTTGGTGAGCGTGGCATTCCAGGTTTTATTGCAAGAAGAGATCTCCCGGTGAGCGATGTCAAGCGCTTTCTTCTTGGATTCAAGCATGTCATGGGAGCTTCTGAACTCTTGCCCCAGACGTTCGCGCTTCTTCCTCTCCTCAGTCAACTCAGCCCCTAATCTGTTCATTAGCTCAATCTGCTGTTGGAAAGCATGGACGGCCTTGTTTTTCTCACTGCGTATCTGGGCTAGCTCCTGCTCTAACCCTTCGTTGATCTTCATCAAGGCTTATTTTTCTTTCACAACTTGCTCGTAGGCCTCCCTAGAAACAGTAGTTGGCTCTGCTACCGGAATAGGAACAAGAACTGGTGCATCTGGAAATGGCATCCGCAACTGACTTGCTCTTTCCTGGATCCAAACCCTGTAAGGTGCATAGGCCTGACAGTCATTCTTCCCTAACAACGGCTTCCCTCTTCGGTTAATACGCGTCCAGGCATGCTGCAACTTGGCTAACAACTCCCCCTTCAAATCTCCGGTGAAGTACAGAGATTCCTGTACTTCTTCCTCCTTTGGCGGGTTCTTCAGCGCATATCCGAACTGACGGACGAACAGAGAAGGGTTGTAATTGATACACCCCTTTCTTCCTATCAACGGAACATTAGGGTACCCAGAACAACTGAATATAAGCTCAGCTCCCAACAGGTCTCTGTCAAACCACTCGACGTCTTCGGAAGATAGCCTCATCAAGCGCTCTGACCAGCTAGCTGTGGTTGCACTCTTCACAAAAGATCCCTTCATGGGAAGGTGGCTTTTAAACCACATATCCAGCAATGGTACACAGAAATGAACATTCTTTCCTCTTCCCTTCTCATTCTTGTAATGCAGTGAGTGGTAGAAATCTCCGAGCAAGGTCGGTACAGGATTACCAGCGGCAAACAAGTAGAAGGCATCGAAGTCCACAAAATCCGGTACGTTGGGAAACAATATTATGTCGTAAATGCACAGAGCCAGCACAACATTGAATGCAATCCAACATCCGCTCTTAGCGTACTCCTGAGCTTTACCGATCAAGAACTGGAGTGAGAAGCCTGGAACTCCACGGGAAACAGTAGTCAACAATTCAGAAGCATCCACATGCAAAGCCTTAGCCAAGTCTTCCGGCTTGGGCTTAATGCCAGAATGAATGAATGGAACCTGGTTCTGCACGGGTAACTCAGTAAACTCCACATACTCCTCAATGGTAGGCCCCATAATGAAATCAGCAAACGTAAAACATCTCAATGCGGGATCATAGAATTGCATCAAAGCGTACAGCCCATCTAGCTCTGTCTCCGTGGGTTTGCGCACCAATCTCAATAGTCTTCCATAGCTCATTCTGAAGCTCCTACGAACATCCTCATCAGCCAGAGAGATCAACCCAAGCAGGGGAACAACATCAGGAGTAGGCAATTTGTAAGCAACTGTCCTTCTTAAGCCGGCCATGACCAATCACTCAGAAATCCGGACACTAGAACTAGGGAAATGCAAATGCACCTGCAGCACAGACACACGTTAGTGGGATGCAATGATGATGAGTATGCAAACAAATGTAATGCAAGTAACATGCAACGGGGACCAACTGCCGTAGCTGAATAGCCTGAACCATATCAAGAAGTCTCAGATAGATTCTCTGGAATTCATCAAACCCTGGTCTCAGATAGACCTAACACAAAGATCTAACCATGGTCTCTGACAGACCTCAAACCATAACTCCAACTGGCCTCTGGTAGACCTCAAATCACATCTCCAATTGGTCTCTGACAGACCTCAGAACTATCCAACGGGTCTCTGACAGACCTTATAACACATCTCCACATGGTCTCTGACAGACCTCATAACTTTCCGTAAATACCCAGGATCTCTGATCAAGAAATAACCGGTATCTGGAGGTCTAGTTACCTGCATATCCCCAAACCCTCTCACAGGTGGATGTCCTAGTAACTGACAAAGGTATGGCATCCTATGCGGTCGTCGGCGTCACAGACTTTCAGGGTTGATGATACGATTCCCAGAAGGAGTGGCATCATCAAATCCTGAAGAGGCCTCACTTAGCCAACTTCCAAATGATCGGTCCCCAGAGTCGACAATTCAACTAACCAGCAACCCACGCCAACCAAAGGAAGGGGCAGGAGGCCAACTAGAGGAACCTCGTCTGAGTGTAGATTTCCCGGGACACCAAGGCAAGCAAAGCAAGCGGGCGCCAACTAATCTCTACTCTAATTCTAGGTGCACTCAAGCCCAGGTCCGGCTTCTCACTCAATATCAGAACACCCGTCACACCCCAATACAACAATAATAATCAATATATATAATGCTGAAAATAAAGGTCAGAAATATAAATCCATACAAAATCCTCGACGGGAAAACAAGCGTTAGGATTGACTCTCTTAAGGGACGTTTGTCGCTACTGCGAAAATCGGCGCCGGCTGAACAGAAGAGTCGCCACCGTGCGTTATTTATCCCACGGGAGGGAAAGGAAACGCTCAGAGTAAACCTCGCACAACACGGGAAAGGTATGGTCATCGCAACCAAAACCTGGATTCGGGAGTCGGTTACGCAAGGGGAAGGTATTAGCACCCCTCACGTCCGTCGTACTCGACGGGATCCACGCTTGTTTTCGGGTATGGATTGTTATTCTATCTAAACTATAGGTCAAGGGTTAAAAAGAAAATAAAATGAAAATAAAAATGACTCGGCAAAGTATCGCACTTCATGCCTACGTATTCCCGTCTGGAACGAGAAATCAGAGTCAACGTAGTTCGCCTACCTACGGGAAAGGAGGAGAAGGTTGCTCGCTAGGATATCGCATCCTATGCCTACGTACTTTCATACAGCATGAAAGATCAGAGCAAACGTAGTTCGGGCCACGTACGACACAAGCTTGTCTTGGTTGTTTTTATTCCTTCTGACAAAGGTTTTTCTGATTAACAGTCCCGGCGGACAAAAATGAAGTTTTGATGAGTTCACATTCTTTTACGGAAGAAGTGTCTTTTATTGTGTTTGAAATCTTTATGTGTTTTTCTGTTTGTTTTGAGAAAGAAGAGACAGCACTCTAACCTACGGTTGCGAAGGGAAACAAACTACCCTAATGTTATCATGCATGGGTTAAGACCTAGTGTCTATCATGCTCCTCTCTTGCACAGAGAGAAACAGAGATCCTAAGGGATAGGCAGAAACAGAAACAATATCAGATATATACAGTAAAGCAGTAAAATGCATGGATGCAACAGTACAAGCGAGGCAAGGGAGTCCCACTCAACCTCGAACCTAGAAAACAATAGGCAAAAGTGAACAGGCTTCACTTTCAACCCAGCAGGGTAAACAGCAAACAATACAACCCAGAAAACCAATCAATACATCAGAAATGAAATACAGCAATAAAACAAACATCTTCAGCAGCTCTGAATCAACATCTGGCTTCAAGTAATCTCCAATTAGCTACAGGCTTCAACAAGCATCAATCTCCATCCTCATGGCCTTCAGGTAAGGGCTTTGATCATCAGTCTTCCCTCTGCAATGGCTTTTCTTCATGTCTCCAATCTTCAGGGATGAACATCAATCAACAAGAGGAGAGGAATGTTAAACAGTAAATTGCCTACCAAGGGTGGCTCATTAACTGTTAACATTATACAGACAGGTTTCTCTCAAAAGTTCTATCTTCCAAATACATTCACTGATCCTTCCAAAGGAAGGAGGTGGATATTTGAAAGAGACTTTGAATCATAGAGAAAGGATGGATGCAGACAAGGCAATCCATGTTTGAGAAACAAACTTTCTAACTTAGAGCTCTGCCTAGCTCCTAAACCCTAGTCTCCTCAACAGCTGCTAGCAAGAACCTCCTCCTCAACTCTGACAGTTGATCTTCAATCTCTGGATCTCCAATGGTCTTTATCTTCTCAAGTCTTCAGCTTCCCCAAGTCCCCAGACAAACCCAATACCCAAACAAGCAAGCAATAAATCCCCAGAGGGCACACCACACCAATCAGATATACAGACAGTATTAATATCAGTAGGGGAATCCTAACTTTTCTCTAAGGGGTCTAGTAACTACCCATAGCCCCTATAGTCCCATAACTAATCTATTCAAACCCTAAGTCCTAAGGGAAATGAAATCAAACTTCTTAAGTTGTCACCTAAAAACCTAGTTTTGTACATGATGTTCAAACCTATTTTAATCACCTAAAATTAACTTCTAAAAATGGGAACTAAAATATTTCTACAAGTTGAATGTCTCATCTAAACAATATAAAAAGAATGACCAAAAAATATTAAAGCATGTAAGAGAACAAAAATCATTAAGATGATGCATGAAATGAAGCTATTTAATATGACATTTATTTAGAAAATATGAAAAAAATATGACATAAAAATAAAAATGAGATTTTATTTTCCTATAATATTCTAGACATTTTAATGAAAAAGATGTAAAAAGAATGAATTAAAATGCATTTTTTATGGATTTATTATGAATTTATGAAATGAATGAAAAATTAAAATGGAATTAAAAAATAAAATTGGAATTAAATGAGGGAGGGGTGTTAAAAGAAACCACGCCCAGTTATAAGCAGAGGATGGGCCAACAATGGGGGTGCGCTTAGCATTCTGGTTTAGGCCCAGAACAAGCTCAGAAATATTGAAATAGTAAAGGAACGCTGGGGGTGAGAATAGCATCAAAAACACGTTGAATATGGTTTGGGCTCACACATTGGGGGTGGGGATAGCAAAATAGCCTGAGGCCCGCCCGTTTCAATTAATGAAACGGTGCGTTTTGGCACCCAGGTCAATTCCCTCCAAACCCTGAATTGAATAATGGCCACAGGATCATTCTAAAAGTCAAAAGTCCAAGGCCCAATGAACGGCCACGATTGTGTCTTCCTCACTTGACCTGTTAGAATTAGGGTTTCTCCATTAAACCTCCATGCACGAGCTGAACTTCACCTCTTCTGTTCTCCTTCTACACGCAATGAAATGCCACGCCATAAACATGAAACCTGCTCAGAATCTCTCCCTCTACAATCCTATAGCACTAGTTTGCTCTGAAACTCATCACAACAACAAACCCGATCAAGCCAAGGTCTGGCCACCATGGATATGCACTGATATGCATCGACTCAATTCTTCCTCAAACCTACACTAAGCTAACCTACAGCTAATGGTTATTAATCTGATCAATCAAACTAACATTCTAATGCATTAACCTAGGAGATTCACCTCCTAACAGTTTATGGCACCTGCTAATCAACATCACCAAACCTCTCCAAATTCATCCTACTTGTTCTCCTAACCACCTAGATTGCATCTAAACTAACAACAACATGTTAAACTAACTGAATCAAGCAAATCGAATGAAAACATACCTGGTGTAAAAAGCTTGAAAACAGCTATGGAACTCGTGGATCTGAAGCTTCTAGGTGTTGGATCTTGATCAATCCTTGATGTATGTGATTCTGTATGCAATTCCTTGTTGATTCTTGGCTTGAATTATGCTGTCCAATGGAAACTTCAACTTTGATGTTCTTGAAGAAAGTGCTTGAGAATGAATGATTCACACTTGATCCTTGATTGGATGATGATCTATGATGATGATTGAACAAGATTGAATTGATGTGGATGAGAATTGGTGAAGAATTTGTGAGATTTGGAATGAAACTTCAATGTAAAAGAATGAGAAATTTTGTGGAATTCTTGGTGCAAAATGAAGCCAACCCTTGCCAAATTCTCATTTCATGCTTATATAGACCTCATATGAACATTCTAGATCCATCTTGCACATTCCCTTGTTTTCCAACTTTGATCCATTTTGGTTATGTTTCTTCAATTACAAGTAACCAAAGATAACTTCTTTTTTTCCTTCTAAACTCAAAAAAGTGTTTGAACCATTGTTCTTAGAATTGTTTTTCCATTCAAAATCATATATTGGAAGTCTCCATTTGGACTTAGAAATCTCCCAAACCATTTTCCATCTTGAATTTATTCACTTTATAAGCCATTTTAGTTCATATTTTGACCAATTATGCAACTTCATGTTATGAGCTTCTCCAATAATTTGTGACCTTCTTTCTAGACTTAAAATCCCATTTGGAGCAAGTTTGATGTTGTAAGTTTTTCCATTTGAGGCCTCCTTGTATGAGTTTTGGGTATAGGTTAAAATGACCTGTAATTCACAAATGCCCAAAATACCCTTTGCTTGCCAAGACCATAAGTTGAGTTCTCCACATCATATGAAGGCATGCCATACCATTCTAGAAAGCTAAGACAATGAGGAACAATTCTTATGTTGACCAAGAATTCATTTGAAATCTCCTTGAGGGGCAAAACTAGCTTGGAAGTCAAGTCACTTTCACAGACAAAAATTCAGATACCCCAGATGACCTGTAACTTGCAAGGACCATAACTTGAGTTCTATAAATCTCCTTGAGGTCTTCCACCACTCAAATTAAAGGTATTGAGATCCTCTACAAGTTTCATGTTGGCCAAGAAGCCATTTGAAGCTAGCATTTTGACTTATCTTGCCTGGAAATTTGACCTAAACTAGGGGATTTTACAGAGAAACCCTAATTTAGTAACTTCTCTTCTCCTTGATTTCTCTTGAATTCTCCTTGGCATATCTCCATATCCTTCTCTATATATCCAATGGTGAACCCCACATCTCTCCAATATACTTGAATGCCCTCTTAAGTCAGTCATTTGACCTAGGGTTGACCTAGATAAAGCCCTAGTTGACTGTTTTCAACTGTAGCTCTTATGCTCTTATCAATGACTTGTTTTCTTCTCCAAATGACTTTTTAAGCCTCTCATAATGTCTAGATGCTCTCCATGCTTTCACTTCACAGCTCACAACCCTCTTGTTGATCCTCAGATACCCTCAGCTAGGAGATGGACTCAAGGCTTGATCTGCTGAACTCTTTGCTTTCAAATTCTTTCCTGATGACTTGAATGAGATGGAATTAAGATAATAACCCCTTGATAGGCCTCTAGAGATGAGAATAATGATTGGTCCCCTGTTGAATGACTTGCTATGCTTGTGCTATGCAGACGGTTAGTCTATGTACATGACTCTATATGCAAATGCTAATGATAATGAAGCATGAACCAAGGAATAAGGTTGGGCAAATTTTAGGGTGCAACAACGTTGGATCCCAAATGCATAGGAACTATCGCAGTCCTTAGCAGCCAGGGGACGTTGGGTCCCCAGCAGAGTCGCCAGCTGTCGCTACTGCGAAAATCGGCGCCAGCTGAACAGAAGAGTCGCCACCGTGCGTTATTTATCCCACGGGAGGGAAAGGAAACGCTCAGAGTAAACCTCGCACAACACGGGAAAGGTATGGTCGTCGCAACCAAAACCTGGATTCGGGAGTCGGTTACGCAAGGGGAAGGTATTAGCACCCCTCACGTCTGTCATACTCGACGGGATCCACGCTTGTTTTCGGGTATGGATTGTTATTCTATCTACTCTAAGGGTTAGGGGTTAAAGGAAAATAAAATGACTCGGCAAAGTATCGCACTTTATGCCTACGTATTCCCGTCTGGAACGAGAAATCAGAGTCAACGTAGTTCGCCTACCTACGGGAAAGGAGGGAAGGTTGCTCGCTAGGGTATCGCATCCTATGCCTACGTACTTCCATACAGCATGAAAGATCAGAGCAAACGTAGTTCGGGCCACGTACGAAACAAGCTTGTCTTGGTTGATTTTATTCCTTCTGAAAAAGGTTTTTCTCTGATTAACAGTCCCGGCGGACAAAAATGACGTCTTGATGAGTTCACATTCTTTTACGGAAGAAGTGTCTTTTATTGTGTTTGAAATCTTATTGTATTTTTCTGTTTGTTTTTGAGGAAGAAGAGACAGAACTCTAACCTACGGTTGCGAAGGGAATCAAACTAACCTAATGTTATCATGCATGGGTTAAGACCTAGTGTCTATCATGCTCCTCTCTTGCACAGAGAGAAACAGAGATCCTAAGGGAATAGACGGAAACAGAAACAATATCAGATATATACAGTAAAGCAGTAAAATGCATGGATGCAACAATACAAGCGAGGCAAGGGAGTCCCACTCAACCTCGAACCTAGAAAACAATAGGCAAAAGTGAACAGGCTTCACTTTCAACCCAACAGGGTAAACAGCAAACAATACAGTCCAGAAAACCAATCAATACAACAGAAATGAAATACAGCAGAAAAATAAACAGCCACAGCAGCTCTGACTTCAAGCTTCAGCAAGCATCAATTTCCATCTCCACAACCTTCAAGCAAGGTCTTGATCATCAACCTTCAGTCTTCAATGGCTTTTTCTTCCATTCTCATCCTCCACGCTGAGGGATCAATCACAAGAGTGAGTTGGGTGTTAAGCAATTAGTTGACTACCAAGGGTGGCAAACCAACTGCTACTAACACATAAGATATTTTCTCTCAAGAGTTCTATCCCCTAGACAATAGCACCAAGCCTTCCAAAGGAAGGGGGTGAGTGTCTTGGAGAGACTCTGTATCACAGAGAGGAATGGAGGCAGTCAAGGCCTTCCATGTTTGAGAATCAAACTTTCTAATCTAGAGCTCTGCCTAGCTCCTAAACCCTAATCTCCTCAACAGCTGCTAGCAGGAATCTCCTCATCAACTCTGGAAGTTGGTCTTCAAGCTCTGGATCTCCAATGGCTTCAACATCACAAGTCTTCAGCTCCCCGAATCCCCAGACAATCCCAATACCCACACAGACAAATCAATAATCCCCAGAGGGCACGCCACACCAATCAATCAAATATAGCAGTATATACTAATAGCAGTAGGGGAATCCTAGTGATTTCTAAGGGGATCTATCCTATACCCATAACCCCTATAGTCCATACCCCAAAAATCAAATGAAAATTCCCTAAAAGAATTAAACTATCTCACCTACGTTGATTTAAAACCCTAATTTTGTTCATGTTGTCCTCACCTAAACTAAACACCTAAAATTAATTCCTAAAAATATGAACTAAATTGCATAAACAAGCTAACAATGTCTATTAATCAACCTAAAAAGAATGGACCAAAAATATTAAAGCAACTAGTAGAACAAAAATTATCAAAATCATGTATGAAATGAAACACCTAAAATATGCATTTATTTGGAAAATATGGGAAAAATATCAAATAAAAAATAAAATGCAATTTTTATTTTTTATAATTTTCTAGACATCTTGAAGAAATTAATGCAAAAAGAATCAATTGAAAATATGCATTTTTCTATTTTTTATGATTTTTTAAAGATGCAAAAATATTAAAGGAAATAAAAATGACAAAATATGGAAATTAAATGGGAGGGGTGAGAATAGCATCTGCGCCTTAGTTATAATCCAGGTGGGCCACCAGCTGGGAGGTGCGAATAGAACAAGGCAATAGGCCCAGCGCGCTTCATAAAGGAATTGGAAAAAATGCCAGAAAAAACAATAAACTTCCGGTGCCAATAGCAATACCAACACGTTGAAAACATTGGGCCTATCCAAAAGGGGGTGTGAATAGTCATCTGAATTTAAGCCCATGCTGATGCAATTAGTGAAACGCATCGTTTCACATTTCTGATTTCCCTCTACTTCTGAATTGAATCCTGGCCGTGTGATCATACGAAATAGTCAACAATTGGGGACCATCGGACGGCTGGGAGGTTGTCTTCAACCTCCAGCTAAGGTTTCCTCCCAAACCTGCTTCCATGCATGATATTTCCACCTCCTCGTTATCTCTACTCACTCCATGAAATAACACGATCCAAAGACAAAAAACACTCTCCTTCTCACCCTCTATACAGCCATGGTGTTAGATTTTGCTAAAACTACTCCAATAGCCAAACCCGATAGCTACAAGTTTAGGGCACCACTGATTTTCACTGATACGTATCCTGAGGATTTTTGATAAAACCTATACTAATGCGTTCTATAGCTCATGGTGATTATCCTAAACCTAATCTCCAGCATCATAGCACTCTATCCTACGAGTTCTTGATCACTAACCAGAAACTGCCATGGAAACAACCTTCAAGAATAACCCTTAAACTACTCATGAATCATCCCCTAATGGTCTCTATCACATATATCCTAACCATTCTATCTAATACCACCTAGAAGAGGAGATATAGATTGAAACGCATACCTTGCAATGTTGATGAAACAGTGGTAGAATTGTACACTTCAAGGCTTGTAAATCTCCAATATTGATCTCCAATGGATGTTGATTCTTCTGTTTGCAATGGCAGTTGCTCAATCCTCTTGAATCATCTTATCCTCCTCTTCATGCAAGTTGGAGTGTAAACTTGGATTACCCTAACCAGCCACGAATTCCCTTCAATTTCCTTTGCCAATTACTCCATGATAATGGTGGATGATGATGATAACAGAAATTGAGATGATTGATGAGGTTTCAATGGAGTTTGAAGAGAAAATGCAAATGGGAGTGAAGGAATCAAAGTAGTGTTTGCAAGCTCAAAGAATCACCAACCAATGCACAAATGACTTCATTTCCTTATATAGGTGAGGATTAACAGAATGAGAAGCTTCTAGATTGGTCCTAGAGGGATCTAGAAACTTGTGGAACTTTCATGAATTTATCATTTGATGGTATCTTGAATCATCTCATATCATGCTTGCACCTTGGGTAAATTTGAGTTAAAATCTCCTCTCATGAGATATTAGGAGTGTATGTATGAAAAACCAAGCCTTTCCTTGCCTTGTGTTAAGCTTTACCATGTTGCCTTATGATGCAAGAAACAACTTTACAAAGGAAGTCCAATTTTTAAGCCTAAACTCAAAAATGTGGCTGAACCAATGTCTTTAAAATGATGTTGGGAATCAATTTGGTATATTGGATGACCCATATTGGACTTGTAGATCTCTCAAACCATTTTCCAACTTGAACTTTTTCAAGTTATATGCCTTTTTTAAGTCATTTTTCACCAACTTTTATCAAGTCTTGTTCCATGCATTTCCAAACTTCCATGACTTCCTTTATTGACTTAAAATGGCATTTTGAGCAACTTTTATGTTGGGAAGTTTTTCATTTGAAGCTCCCTTGTATGAGTTTTAGGCATAGGCTAAGAATGACCTGTAATCCTCAGATGACCAAAATACCCTTTGCTTTCCAAGATCATAAGTAGAGTTACACAAATCATATGAAGGCATACTATACCATTCTAGAAAGCTAAGACAAAGAGTAACAATTCTTATGTTGACCAGAAATTCATTTGAAATCTTCTTGAGGGGTAGAAATAGCTTGGAAGTCAAGTCACTTTCACAGACAAAATTTCAGATACCTCAGATGACTTGTAACTTGCAAGGACCATAACTTGAGTTCTATAAATCTCCTTGATGTATTCCACCACTCAAATTAAAGGTCTTGAGATCCTCTAAAAGTTCCATGTTGGCCAAGGATTCATTTGAAGCTTTCATTTTGACTTATCTTGCTTGGAAATTTGACCTAAACTAGGGGATTTTACACAGAAACCCTAATTTAGAAACTCCTCTTCTCCTTGATTTCTCTTGAATTCTTATTAGCATAACAACATATCCTTCTTTACATGTCAAATGGTGAACCCCACATCTCTCCAATAGACCTTAATGCCCTTCCATCAGTCATTTGACCTAGAGTTGACCCAGGGTTGACCCAGATGAAACCCTAGTTGACTGTCTTCAACTGTAATTCTTGTGATCATACCAATGACTTGTCTCCAAATGACTTTATAAATCTCCCATGATGCCCACATACTCTCCATGCTCAGCCCACAGCTCACACTTTCCTTATTGATCCCCAGATACACTCAGTTAGGAGATAGATGAACTGCTTGATCCATTGACTTGATAGCTTCCAAATTCTTTTCTGATGACTTGAATGAGATTGAATCAGGATAATAACCTCTTGATAGGCCTCTATAGAGGAGAATAATGCTTGGTCCCCTGTTGAATGACTTGCTATGTACATGACTCTATATGCAAATGCTAATGATATTGAAACATAAACCAAGTGAATAAGGTTGGGCAAATTTTAGGGTGCAACACCCAGGATGCAAAGATTGCTGAAGTGACATCGCTCAGGAGCGCTGCTGAGCTCATAGTAAGTGACATTGACGAGAAGCCGAGAGGTTATGAAGAGAAGGTCAGTTCTAAGAGGTACAGATTTGACAAGAGTTCTGGCGAAGGAACCTAACAGGACGATGCAAAAAAGCTGAGATCCACCACCGAGCGGCATACTTTACTGATACAGGAGCTGATCTCCCAGCTAGGGCACTTGGAGACATTGAGGATATTGGAAGACGTCAGAGCACGCCATTTGGCCTGATTTATCTTTGCCTTGCCTTTGTTATTTATACATGTATTTGGACCATCGCCAGGCTTGTTGGCCGAGGTATCTTCAGTTGTACTCAGCCTCTTGGCATGTGTTTATATATGAGGATTTTCTGATTCCTTGCTTGCTTGATGGGGACTCCATTGTCATGATGGCATTCTCTCAGAAACTAGAATCGGGGGGAATATAACCTGTAGCATATTTACACATTTGCATTTGCATTCATATTGCATAACTGGTATTCTTGAATCTGTATCTTATTTCCTGCATCTATAGGTTTTCAGGATTGACGAACAAAGAGTTCACCGCTACTCAACCCGAAACAACTGCAAGAGAATCATGAATCAAGTCCAAGAAGAGATGCAGGAAATTCACGAGAAGCTGAACTTGTTCATGCAAGCAATAGAGAGCATTGCTAAAGGCCAAGAGAATCTCCAGACTTTGGTACAGCCGCTGCTGACGCGGGCTAATGGGAATGGCAACAATGACCACAATTCTGCGCACGTTGAGACTATTCCGGAAGATGGGCCCCCTACGCCTGTGGTTCCTCCTGTGGTAACCCCACCTGTTGTGGTTGTAAATAATGACGCTGGCGTTGGCAACGGTAACACAGGGAATGGAAACGAGACTGTTGTTAACAATGTTGGATATGGAGATGCCAATCTGGGAGGTGGTAACTACAATGGCGGTAATGGTTTTTGTAACAATGGGTTCGGCTAGAATGACCAGGGGTTTGAGTACGGCAATCAGGGCGGAAAGTTCGGCTTCAACACTCAGGGTTTCGGCTACGACGGTTTTGGTAACGCTAACCAGGGTTATGGTGGAAATGGGGCTGGATTGATTCCTGTCAACACTGGTTTCGGGCATGTTGGGGTCAACCAAGGTTATGGTAATGGGGGACGAGGTCCCATGACTAATCAGCAAGGGTTTGGTCGCAACACTGGTTATAACGGGTACAAAAATGAAAATGTGAACTAGGGCGAAGACTGTCAAGAGGACGCCTTTTCGGGAAGAGGCATGGGATTTGAGGGACCCGTTGACAATACTCAGAGGATCAAAATGCTTGAAGAATAGGTGAAGGGTATGGCTAATCATAATTCCACTGGATTAGACATGACTACTATGGGCTTGGTACCTGGGCTGAGGGTACCGCTGAAATTCAAAGCCCCCACTTTCGACAAATATAAGGGGGACACTTGCCCTAAGGTGCATGTCCACGTTTATTACAGAAGGATGTCCGCGTATTCGGATGATGAAACGATGATTATGCATTTCTTTCAAGACATCCTGTTAGGACCGTCACTCGAGTGGTACATGGGGTTGGAGCCCTCTCAAATCAAAACCTGGAAGCAATTGGCGGATGCTTTCGTCCTGCATTATAAGTATAACAGTGATCTGGCACCGAACCGAGTTCAATTGCAAGGTTTGTCGCAAAAGAACGGGGAAAGCTTTAAAGAGTATGCGCAGAGATGGTGCGATATGGCAGCAAGAGTACATCCTCCGTTAGCTGAAAGAGAAATGAATAGTATGTTCATTGGGACATTTATGGGGATATATTACGAAAAATTGTTTAATGTTTCGTTGAGCAGTTTTTCAGATTTGATTCTTATGGGTGAGATGGTCGAAGACGGGATTAAAGTTGGAAGATTCCACGGAGGTGAGTCTACCCCCGCAGGAGGTACTAGAAAAGCATTCGGTGGTAGATGCCAAGGTGATTCTAGTGCCGTGTTTGGTGGCAGGGGCCGGGGCAGAGGACGAAGTCAGTATGCTCAGCATCAACAGGTCGCTAGTGTTACCATCCCTTTCCCATAACAACAGCAACAGCAGCAACAGCAGCCGCAGGAGCAACAACAACAAAGGCAACACCCCGCCCAACGCAGAATCCTAGAGGGCAAGCCAAGGCGAGTATTTGAAACGCCTCCTTCAACATATGCCGAATTGCTTCAGACATTGCTAGGGCTGAAGTTGGTCGAGAAAAGGACCATGGCACCGTTAACGGGCACTCCTCCGTTTGGATATGATGCTGGTAAACACTGTGAGTTTCACTCCGGGGCGCCAGGACATGATATTGAAGGCTGTCATGCGTTTAAACATAAAGTCCAAGACTTGTTGGATAGCAAAGCTATCAACTTTGGACAGGCGGGTCCAAATATAGTACAACAGCCTATGCCCAATCACGGGGCAAACGCCATCCTGACGAAGGAGAATTTGAATCTAGTGATGGATATCAATGAGCTGAAGACACCATTGGGTGAGATCAAAAGCAGGTTGTTAAAAGGGGGTGTATTCCCGGGGTGTGATGAATTTTGCTTGGATTGTTGGATACAGCCAGAGGGTTGTAACGAGTTGAAGCAGGGCCTTCAGGCTATGATGGATGAAGGAACATTGCAGTTTGATAGAACTGCGACTGAAAAGCCGGTAGAGGCATTGTGTGATGAGTGGAACGATGTTGCTACGGTAACAATTCCAAGGAAAACAATAACGATAACGGCGCCCGCCAGGCGGCCGACGATCACAATTACTAAAGCAGGACCGATTCCTTTTGAAAGTACCAAAGCAGTGCCATGGACTTACGGGTTGGAGGTTTATTGTGACGGTGAGAAAATTGAAGTAAATAAAGAACCAGCTGGGGTTGTAGATAATGTTGTTGGAACAGGAGGTATGACTAGAAGTGGGAGAATTTTCACATCGCCTGAGGTAGAGGCAGAAAGATTGGCAAAGGGGAAAGCCAAGGTAGACGAGAGTGACCCCTCAGAGATAAAGGAAAAGGAAACATCGCTTAAGGATGTGGAAGAGTTTATGAGGCTCATCCGTAAAAGTGATTACAAAATCGTGGAGCACCTCCAGCAAACGCCGTAAAAAATCTCCATCCTATTGTTGCTGTTATGTTCCGAGGCCCATTGGAACGCTTTGCTGAAGATCCTAGACACGTCATTCGTTCCTCAAGACGTTTCGGTTAATCAATTAGAAGGGGTGATGGCGCATGTTAATGCAGGGCACAGTTTAGGCTTTTTGGATTTTGATTTGACCCCGAGGGGGAGAGAGCATAATATGGCGCTGCACATCTCAGTTGAATGCAGGGGCACAGTCATGTCCCATGTTTTAGTGGATACTGGATCTTCCCTGAATGTGCTACCGAAGAAAGCCATGATGAAGTTGGATATCAGGGGGATTATCTGCACGCCTAGTGACTTAGTGGTAAGAGCGTTCGATGGAACGAGGAGGTCAGTTTTCGGATCGATAACATTACCATTGCAGGTGGGGCCGGAAATTTTTGAAACTGAGTTCTATATAATGGACATCCAGCCAGCGTATAGTTGTCTTCTTGGGCGCCCATGGATTCATGCTTCCAGGGCAGTCACATCCACGTTACACCAAAAGTTGAAGTATATGGTGGGGGAGAGTGTCGTCACTGTTTGTGGAGAGGAAGATATTCTGGTTAGCCATCTGTCTTCATTCCGATATGTGGAGGTCAACGGTGAAATACACGAGACACCCTGTCAAGCCTTTGAAGGGCTAAAGATTAAAGACAAAGCTCCAGTACCCAAGACATCAGATGTGGCGGTATCATCGTACAAAGAGGCTCAGGCTCTAGTGCAAGCAGGCAAAACCAAGGGATGGGGTCAGGTGTTGGAGATTCCCGTGAAGAACGACAGGTTCGGGCTTGGAAATCATCCTTCATCATCAGCATCCTCTTCAAGAACGCCCAAGTTCAGAGGACCAATAACCATTACACCAAGCGGGGTGAGCTTCGAGACTATCAATGTTGTTTCCGATTCTGAAGAAGGAGATAGCGACTGTGATATGGACGCATGGATCAAGCCAAGCGTGCCAGGACAAAGTCTCTGCAATTGGTCTATCCAGGAAACTGTTCCTGTGACAACTAAACAATAATGATTTGTTTTCTTAATTGTTGAATAATCCTGTGTCCTACCCGGGGCATAGTGATTTTGCTTAGGGCAATTTGGTTATGTATATTACATTTTTAATCATGAATAAAGGCGTTTTTTCATATACAAATATTGTGATCCCTGTTTTTCCTGTTTTTACCTTTTACAATAAAATGGCAACGTGGTTATCTGCTTTGTATGCATTTTGAAGCATTTAACCATTTCCTTTGCAGGATTACTATTTCAGATGACATCTATGAACCGCCTATGACTCACTTCGACTTCGAGCACCCGGTATTTCAGGCTGAGGAAGAGATTGTTGAAGATGGCGACGTACCAGAGGAGTTGATCTGGTTAGTGAAACAAGAAGAAAGAATCATTCTGCCTCATGAGGAAGTCATTGAGATCATCAATTTGGGGTCGGAAGAGGTTGAGAAAAACATCCGTATAGGGGCTGCGCTGCAGAGCGACATCAAGCAAAGGTTGGTTGAGATGCTCAAAGAGTACAGTGATATTTTTTCTTGGTCGTACGAGGACATGCCAGGGTTGGACACAGATATGGTTGTTCACCGTCTGCCATTAAAAGAAGAATGCCCGCCGGTTAAGCAGAAACTCCGAAGAACTAGACCGGACATGGTTGTGAAGATTAAGGAGGAAGATCAAAAACAGTGGGATGCTGGTTTCCTAGCTGTTACAAAATATCCATCATGGGTCGCCAATATTGTGCCAGTGCCAAAGAAAGACGGTAAAGTGAGAATGTGTGTAGACTACCGTGATTTGAATAGGGCGAGCCCGAAAGATGACTTTCCACTTCCTCACATTGATGTGCTGGTTGACAATACTGCTCAGTTCTCTGTATTCTCCTTCATGGATGGCTTCTCAGGTTATAATCAGATTAAAATGGCTCCCGAAGACATGGAGAAGACTACCTTTATTACTCCCTGGGGAACATTTTGTTACAAAGTGATGCCCTTCGGATTGAAGAACGCTGGGGCAACATATCAACGTGCTATGACGACTCTCTTTCACGACATGATGCACAAAGAGATCGAGGTTTATGTTGATGATATGATTGCCAAATCCCAGACGGAGGAGGAGCATTTGGTTAATCTGTTGAAATTGTTCAAGAGGTTTAGGAAGTTCAGGTTGAGACTGAACCCTAACAAGTGCACCTTCGGGGTGAGATCGGGTAAACTGCTGGGGTTTATCGTGAGCGAAAAAGGAATAGAGGTTGATCCTGCGAAAATAAAAGCAATACAAGAAATGCCGATGCCTAAAACAGAAAAAGAAGTGCGTGGGTTTTTAGGGAGGTTGAACTATATCGCCCGGTTCATATCTCACTTAACTGCGACGTGCGAGCCGATATTCAAGTTGTTGAAAAAGGACTAGGTTGTGACCTGGAATGAAAATTGTCAAAAGGCGTTCGATAAGATAAAAGAATACTTGCAGGAACCTCCTGTTTTGATACCCCTAGTGGCCGGGAGACTATTGATTATGTATTTGACAGTTCTTGAGGAAAGTATGGGTTGTGTTCTCGGTCAACACGACGAGACCGGACATAAAGAGCATGCGATCTACTATTTGAGTAAGAAGTTCACAGACTGTGAGTCCAGATACTCAATGCTCGAGAAAACGTGTTGTGCGCTAGCCTGGGCCGCCAAACGTTTGAGGCAATACATGCTGAATCATACAACCCTACTCATTTCAAAGATGGATCCAATCAAGTACGTGTTTGAGAAGCAAGCACTCTCCGGAAGAATTGCCCGATGGTAGATGGTGTTAACCGAATATGATATTTAGTATGTCTCGCAAAAGGCTATTAAAGGTAGCATTTTGTCGGAGTATCTTGCTGAGCAGCCTATTGAGGACTACCAATCAATGAGGTTTGATTTTCCTGACGAGGATATCATGTACCTGAAGATGAAATATTGTGAAGAACCATTGCCGGATGAAGGACCAGAGTTGGGTTCCAAATGGCAGTTAATATTTGATGGGGCTGTAAATTCATATGGTAGCGGAATAGGTGCAATCATTACTACTCCTCACGGGTCGCACATCCCATTTACTGCTCGATTGACCTTTCCGGTTACCAATAATGAAGCTGAATATGAGGCTTCCATCATGGGTCTTGAAGAAGCTATTGATTTGCGAATCAAACACCTGGATGTATACGGAGACTCAGCTCTAGTGGTGAATCAGATAAAAGGAGAATGGGAGACACGTAAGCCCAATTTGGTACCATATATGAATTATGCAAGGAGATTGTTGCCTTTCTTTGACAAGGTGGAATTGCATCATGTGCCGCGAGCAGAAAATCAAATCGCTGACGCCTTGGTGACATTGTCTTCCATGTATAAAGTTAACTTTTGGAACGATGCTCCCCAGATTGTTATATCTCAGCTTGATAGGCCTGCATTCATATTTGCTATTGACGAAGCATCTGATGATAAACCCTGGTACCATGACATCCAGAATTTCCTGAAAAGCAAGGAGTATCCGGCTGGGGCATCCAGTCGAGATCAGAAGACTCTTAGGAGATTGGCTGACAATTTCTATCTGAATCCTGACGGTGTCCTATACAAAAGAAACCACGACTTGGTGTTGCTACGCTGTGTAGATGAGAAAGAAGCAAAGTTGCTCATGGAAGAGATACATGAGGGTACGTTTGGTACGCATGCTGGTGGGCATGCTATGACGAGAAAATTGCTGCGGGCAGGTTATTACTGGCTAACTATGGAAACAGACTGTTTCAAGTTTGCAAAAAGATGCCATAAATGCCAAATTTATGCGGACAAGGTCCATGTACCCCCAAGTCCTCTGAATGTGATGTCATCACCGTGGCCATTCTCGATGTGGGGAATTGATATGATTGGTAAGATCGAGTCTACGGCATCAAACGGACACCGGTTTATTTTGGTGGCAATCAATTACTTCACCAAGTGGGTGGAAGCAGTATCATATGCCAATGTCACCAAACAAGTGGTCGCCAGATTTATCAAACGTGATATTATCTGCAGATATGGAATCCCTGAGCGTATTATCACCGACAACGGTTCAAATTTGAATAACAAGATGATGAAAGAGCTGTGCCAGAATTTTAAGATTGAACATCACAACTCTTCTCCTTACCGACCTAAGATGAATGGCGCTGTTGAAGCGGCCAATAAGAACATAAAGAAGATTGTTCAGAAGATGGTTGTGACGTATAAGGACTAGCACGAGATGCTACATTTCGCTTTGCACGGTTATCGTACGACGGTACGCACATCAACCGGGGCAACCCCTTTTTCATTGGTATACGAAATGGAAGCAGTGTTACCGTTGGAGGTTGAGATTCCTTCCCTGAGGGTTTTACGAGATGTCCAACTTGACGAGGCAGAATGGGTTAAAGATAGATTGAATCAGCTCAGCTTAATGGATGAGAAGAGGCTAGCTTCTCTCGCATACGGTCGGTTGTATCAAAGCCGGATGAAGAAAGCATACGATAAGAAGATATGTCCGCGAAGCTTTCAGACGGGTGACCTTGTGCTGAAGAGGATTCTCCCGCCACAAACAGATCACAGGGGCAAATGGACCCCTAATTACGAAGGGCCCTACGTTGTCAGAAAAGTCTTCTCTGGAGGAGCTTTGCTACTATCTACCATGGATGGTGAAGACTTTTTGTCTCCTGTGAATTCGGACGCAGTTAAAAAATACTTTGCTTGAAATTGACCCGCTGGACATGAAAAAGAGAGTCCAGGCAAAAATGGGGCATCCCGGTGAACCAAAAACAGAATAAAAGGTTCGGGCAAAAGTTAGGGATAAAATTGAAAAGATGTACACCCGCGAAGTCGAAAACCTGCATTGGGCGACTTCGGCAAAAAAGGGTATCCCGGTGAATTAAAAACCCGCAAAGGGCGGTTCACGCAAAAGTTAGGGATTTAAAAATCAAATGACTGCGGTCCGAATTCGATACCTGCATTGCTTAGTGGTTTGGGAGTACCTGAGGGTTCGTTTATCCAACACAATCCCTTCCGAAAATTGAATACCGGGAAAACGCCAGAGTCAGGCGAGTCATAGGAGGATCAGCTCACGATGTTTGTCTGCACCACGTTGCCGACATGTGTACAAATTCGAGTTGTATTTGTGTTTTTATGCTTTTTGTGCATATATATATGTGTGTGTGCGTAACTTCCTCTTTTCAGGAGTTGCATTCGATGTACAAAACTTTGCCTATTCAGAGGCATGTTATTAATAAAACATGTTATTCAGTATTTGATGATTGTGCTTTACTGTTTTGTATGTGGAAAGCGCCGACGTTTTTGATAAACTTGCATGTGCATGACTTTGCTGGCCCTTGCCAATAATTGATAAAACTTCGAATTGACTGAAGTAATGCCATGGATACTAACCCGAATAGATTTGGTTGTACAGACTTGTGTTGTCTCGTTTGTGTTTGGCAGGGTTCTCGCCTTTAAAGCGGACAATCAGAACTTGTGGCCCCCAGCCGGAGGTTCGTGGTGAAAGACTTGACTTTGTGCGACGCCAATCCCCATGCAGGTCGCACATCATCTTTAAAAGTTGGGATGATTTTTGTCCCTTACCAAAGAGATCAATTTCCCCAGCTAGTCGCAACTTATCCCCAGAGGATATCCCCAGCCAGTCAAAATCAGTATCCCCTGCAGAGGTTGCACTCCCTAGAAAGTCGAGTATGTGAATGATCAATCCCCAGCTGGGAGAATTCCCGCAGTGTTTAACCAAGTCATAGTTGGTTCAGAAGGATTATCCTCAGCAGAGTGGTGGCTCCAAGTTTGTAAGTTGTGCCCAGACAGTGCGTTTCCCCGGAAGGTTCATGTTTCCCCGGCCGAGTCGTCTCTTCCCCAGCTGAGTCCCTCTCCTCAGCCGAGGATGTTCGTTCCTCCCAGTGGAAATCGAGGTTTAATCTCTCCCCGGTGGAATTGGTTGTGTGTCCGGCATTTATTTTGCTGGAGGACTCTATGATACCCGTTCATCCCCAACATGGTGGTATTTGCTCTCAACAGTCGTGTTGAAGCAAGCTTGTCAAAGTTTCCCCAGCAGCTTGAGCCTGCATTCACATTTGCATATAGTGTCATATTTGCATCTACCCAAAAACGCGTAGCATATCCGTGCTGTACGGAGCATTACGCCATTCTCAAACATGCGCATTTTGAAACATAAACCCGGTTGGTTAACCTTTTGTTTTCAAATGATGTTTCCCTTGCAGGTGGATGGAGCTCTTGCTCAGATCAATTAAAAGTCTCAGCATGAGATGTGTGATGATAATGTTCGTCTTGTCATTATTCCCCACAGAGTTGCTTGTTTAAGTTTCTCTTACCCCACCAGCGGAGTATTCCTTCAAGATTGTTGTTATGTCGTTATCAAAGGATTTCGTGAATCAAATTTTGGAAGTTGCCGCCTATGTCGAAGTAGGTGTCTGGCAGTTTGGGTTCAGAAAACCCCCAGTAGAGTCCTTTTCAGATTTATTGTCGTGTCGGCACTAAAAAAAAAAATTGGAAGACTAGACTCGTATTGTGTTAGCCATGTGATTGATGGAGTTAGCTACTGCAAAGATAGGCAGAGAAGCTGTATCAGAGTATTACCCGTAGCGATGGCGGTGTTATTTTCCCGTAGTGGTGGCGGAGTTATTTCCCGTAGCGATGGCGGTGTTATTTTCCTGTAGTGGTGACAGAGTATTACCCGTAGCGATGGCGGTGTTATTTTCCTGTAGTGGTGACAGAGTTATACCCGTAGCGATGGTGGTGTTATTTTCCTGTAGTGGTGACAGAGTATTTCCCGTAGCGATGGCGGAGTTATTTCCCGTAGTGGTGGCGGAGTATTTCCCGTAGTGGTGGCGAAGTTATTTCCCGTAGTGGTGACGGAGTTATTTCCCGTAGTGATGGCGGAATTATTTTCCTGTATCGTTGGCAGAGTCATGTTTTGTTGACAGAAGTACTTCCCCAGTGAATTCGTCCAGGTTATTCCTATATTGACAGGTGGTTGATCAGTTGTTACCGTAACAATCAGGTTCAATTGATAGATTTTGTTCCCCAAGCAGTGGTGCAGTTTATTTCTACGGTTGGAAAATTTTCGGGTTCTTGGTATTCAACCGTCTCGCACCTCAAATGTTTGAAGGCCGTTCGCTCTTCACCCAGTCGGGTCCAAGCCGTTTGAATAGGGGCAGCTGTTGCACCCTAAAATTTGCTCAACCTATTTCACCTGGTTTATGTTTTAATTGCATTGTCATTTGCATACTAAATCATGTACATAGTCTAATCATTTGCATAGCATAGCATAACAAGTCATCTAACAAGGGATCAAGTGCCATTCTTATCAAAAAGAAGCACATCAAGGGGTTTTTATTCAAGCTCAAGACCATCCAAGTAATCAAAAAATGAGTTGAAGCTTTGAAAAGTTTGAGGGTCAACTCTTGGGGGATATGTTAAAGATCATCAACGAGTGTGTGAGCCATGACTGAGGGTATGGAATGTGTACCAAGATCATGGAAGACCTAGAGGGTCATATTGGAGATGAGACAAGTCATTGATACAAGTACAAGAGCCAGAGTTGAAGTACAGTCAACTAGGTTTTCATCTGGGTCAACCCTAGGTCAGCCCTAGGTCAACTGAGTGATTGAAGAGCATCAAGGCTTAGTTGAAGGATGTGGGATTCATGAATTGATATGTGGATACATGTGTGGTGTTGTGCCAAGGATAAATCAAAGAGAATCAAGAGGAGGAGGAGTTACTAAATTAGGGTTTTAGTGTAAAATCCCCTGATTTAGGCCTAACTTCCAAGTCAGATAAGTCAAAATGAAAGTTTCAAATGAAGTCTTGGTAAACATGAAACTTGTAGAGATTCTTAATAGCTTTAAATTTAGTACTAGAAGTATTCAAGAAGATTTGTAGAACTCAAGTTATGGTTCTTGTAAGTTATGGGTCATCAGAGGACACTGGAATTTATCTGTGAAAGTCACTTGACTTCCAAGCAACTTTTTCCCATGAAGGAATTTTCAAATGGATTCTTGGCCAACATAAGAGTTGTAGATATTGATCTTAGCTTTAATTTGAGTACTAGAAGTCATCAAGAGGATTTGTAGAACTCAAGTTATGGTCTTGGAAACCTAGGGGTATTTTGGGAAAGTTGAATTACAGGTCATTTTTCAACATAGGTCCAAATCTCCATCTTCCACTCCTCAAATGGAAAAATGTTCAACATGAGATGTGTTCAAAATGATGTTTTTAGGCTAACTTGGAAGTGGTTGCTTCACAAAATCACAAAAATGACTTAGAATGAGGGTAAATTTTAAATGAACCAAGGTTGGAAATTGGGGTTTTTGATCTACAAATCCAAACCAAGCCATATGACATACCATTTTTATTGTAAAATACATTTTGAGAACATTTACATTGCCACATTTTTTAGTTGAGGATTAATTCAAGGACTTGCTTTGAAAATTGGTTACTTGCATCATAAGTAACAATTGCAAAACCATTCTTCAAGGCAAATGCAAGGCTCCATTCCATCCTAACACATCCAATATCTCATTAGAAGACAATTTGAATTAGAAACAAGGTGAATTGCAAGCTAAAACATGAGATGATATGAACTAAGCATGAGATGAGATTTCCATGGCATGAGAATTTGAATTTCTCATAAGATCAATCCAGAACTTTCTAGAGCCTTCATCCACATTCTATATATACATTAGAAGTGATTTAGAGCTTGAGTTGGTGATAATTGAGAGAGATTGGAGAGATTTCATTTTCAACTTTCTTCTTGCAAACCCAATTCTGTTACACAGTTTCAACCACTTTCAATCCATTCTTTTGATCTCAGAAGCTTGCTCTAGCATTGGTGGATGATTTCAGATAGAATCCATAGCAATAACACTGAAGAATCGTGTGTTAGCATTTGAATTTCATCATCTGCAACTCAGAATCGAATTCAAGGATTCAAGCCATTTCAATCAAGTTTGTTGCATACAGAAGCTTGGTTATACTCCATTGAAGGAATCTGGAAGCTCTTGAGGATTGATTTGAAGGTTTGAGTGCTCTGTTCAATCGATTTTAACAGGTATGTAATTCTCCTCCCATGGCTTGATGTAGGTGTAATTGATAGGTTTTGTTAGGGTAAATGTGATGTAGATCATTGGTAGAAGCTTTCTGGTAGCATTTGGTTCGATTTAGGGACAATTAGGGAATTGACACGATTTCTGTTCATGCTCATATCTTGGTGTTCTTGATGATATAACCTTAGTTTGATGGCTAGAAATACTCAGTGAAACAGGGTGATGAGATTAGGCTATCCAATTTTATGTTTGGTGAGATTTGGTTCTTGATCGATTTCTGATGATTCAATCGTGTTTTGAGGAGGAATATGTTTCAGTGATTTTGATTACCATGGTTGAATTCCTTGTGGAAAATCAAGTGAATTAAGGTGTTTAGTTTGGATTTTTGATGAAGAATTGAGGGAGCACGAATTGGAGAAGATGAAGTTACAAGCTCTGTGCTTCCATGGCTTTTTCCCTCCTGAACAATTCAAAGGTTGAAGATGAGTTTTAAACCATAGGATCATTAGAAGACCTTTGACCTATTGAACATCTCACGGCCAGGATTAACTGAAAGTTTATGAAGGAGTCTGAAGAGATGGCTTAAGCGCAGCGTTTCACTTAAGTTGTAGTATGGGCTTAAGTGAGAATTTGATAACCACACCCCTATCTGGAAGCCCATTAGAAAACACACGTAGTTTTATTGCTATTTGTCACATAACTTTTCCATTTTTTTTTACATTTTCATTCTATTTTCTGAAGTGGAATTGGGCTTAGGCGCGCATTGCTAGACACACCCACTCTGGGCCCAGTTGGCCGATTACATTGTTTTTAATTGCTATTCAGCACACATCTTTTCCATTTTCTTGTATTTTTCTTTTATTTCACATTTTTTTTAGGTTCTTTGAAAAATCATAATAAATTGAAAAACCGTTATTTTTAGTTGGGAATTTTTTCCCCATTCTCATCAAGACCTCAAGAAAATATTAAAACAATAAAAATGTCATTTCATTCATTTTTCATTTTTTGGTTTATTTTTACTTTTAATTGCTTTTATTTCACTTTTATTTTGATATACTAACTTTCTGAATTTTGTATGATCATTTCCTTTGGTATTTTGATGCGATTCTTTTTTCTATAGTTAGATTAGAGTATTAGGTTCCCCCTGGAATTGTATCACATTTTTTTGATTAAAGTTTAGTTAGTTTTGAACCATCAAAGTTTATAGATTATTGGAGATAAGAGCTTATCTGAAGCTTGAACATCATTGTAAAGTAAAGATGGGATCATTGTTTGAAGTTGTTACTGTTAACCTGGTGCTGTTAATCAACTGTAGCTGCCGGAGCTGGTGCTGTCTGAATTGCTTACTGTGGGAGCTGGTGCTGGTGCTGGGTTATTTTTTTCTGTATTGTTTGTTGTTTTTCCTTTATGTTTGAGGTGAAGCTGTTTCACTTTGCCAATTGTTTTCCCAGGTTCGAGGTTGAGTGAGACTCCCTTGCCTCGCTTGTACTGCTGCATCTCATGCATTTTACTATTTATTGTATATGTTGTTTCTTTTCCATTTATCCCCTAGGATCTCTGATTTCCTCTGTGCAGGAGGGAATTATGACAGACATTAGGTTGTAGTCCATGCATGAAAACATTAGGGTAGTTTTGATTCCCCTTTCAAACCCTAGGTTTTTAGAACTTCTTTCTCTTCTATCTCAGAACAATTCAAAACACAGTAATAAAGATAATCGATGTCGTACGCTACGAGCCTTAAGCTATTTGAGAAAGGTTGCTGAAGGGTCACTCTTCAGTAATCTAATTGCTTAGTGTGTTACCCTTAGGGTGACATAGGACGTAGTCCCTCTCAAATCATAGTCTCTAGTGCGTCAGAGATTGCAAACATCATAAAAAACAGTTCTTGCGTAAAAGACTGAAAACAAACATCAAAACGTCATTTTTGTCCGCTTGGACCTTTAATCAGGAAAACCCTTTCATAAGGAGATAAAAAACCAGTCAGACAAGTTTGTGTCTTCCGTAGCCCGAACTACGTTTGCTCTGATCTTTCATGCTGTATGAAAGTACGTAGGCATAGGATGTCGTATCCTAGTGAGCAACCTTCCCCCCTTTCCCGTAGGTAGGCGAACTACGTTGACTCTGATTTCTCGTTCCAGACGGGAATACGTAGGCATAAAGTGCGATACTTTGCCGAGTCATTTTGTTTTCTTTTAACCCCAGACCTGTAGAATAAATAGAATAACAATCCGTACTAGAAAACAAGCGTGGATCCCGTCGAGTACGACGGACGTGAGGGGTGCTAATACCTTCCCCTTGCGTAACCGACTCCTGAATCCAGGATTTGGTTGCGAGGACCATTCCTTTCCCGTCTTTACGGTAGGTTTACTTCGAGCGTTTCCTTTCCCTCCTTTGGGATAAATAACGCACGGTGGCGACTCTTCTGTTCAGCCGGCGCCGATTTTCGCAGTAGTGACATTATGCATTACCTAACTCTTATATGATTTTTAGATTTATGCTCAAGAGTTGCAACAAGTTAGCAAGAATATGTCCAAAAAAAAAGGATCTTGTAAAGACCGAACCTAAAAAAGCATCTATTCCTCGATTTAGATTGTGCCTTGAAACTTATATAGGAACAACAGATGTGATGGAAGGTAGTATTTGTGAAATACCTATGGAGGAAGGTATTTTTGGTTTTTCTTATACCGAAACAATTGCCGAAGAGGATTTGGATCAGATTTTTCAACATTTTGAATTAGGCATCGGTGTTATGAATTCATACACCAGGTACTCTGATCAATTTTATTTAATTATTTAAACAATTTAGTTACACCTTTCAATGAATATTCTAATGTTGATTATGTTTTTATTTAAGGTTCTTGTATGACAAATTGATGCGCCCGCATCAATTGAGAGAAAGATTCTCTTTCTTATCTCCCAGCTGTATGAACACACGGTTAATCGATCAAAGTCTAAATGCAGTCAAAGATCATTTAGTCGATGCATTTATATCCAACAAAGATACATAAAAGTTATATCTTTTACCATATAATATTGGTCATGAGTTAGATTTTCATTCTAACTTCATTTATTATAACTTTTCGTTTTTTTATGTTGTGTAGAAAATGTCCATCTAAACTCTTGTTTCATTTTACAGTGGACATTGGTTGTTGGTTGCGATTAATCTGATAAAACAAATAGTATATTATCTGAATTTGTTAGATGGTGATCAAACAAAATACCCATATATGAAGAAGATGATTGATACGTAAGTGCTAAGATTGTTCTAAATATTCGTGTGTATTATGTTATTCATTTATGTGAGATTGTTCTAAATATTCGTTTTTATTATGTTAGAGCTATGCAAATATTTCGATCACAAAGACAAGCTCGAGTACCGAAGAGTAGAGAAAATAACATTACATGGATCAAAGTGCAGGTATATTTTCACAATTTTGATTATAATAGTGATGCTACTTAATAAAACAAGTTAAACTATATATCTTGATATATATTCATTTTTTTTCTATGTGTAGTGGCCTCGTTAGCGTAATGGTATAAATTACGGTGATTTTTGTAGCACCCCAAAATTTGTCTTTTTGTTTTAACCTTAACTGGCTTTTGTTTCTTTGTATTTTGCATTTTTGCATATCATAGCATTTGTTCTTGAGGCATGAGATCTAGGCATTTATGTGGCTCAGGTTTCTTTTTTAGTGCAAGAGACTAAACAGCGTGCATTAGAGGCTCCAACATTTATTTTGCCTAGCGATCGAGCGGACGATTTTATTGTTATTTTGTAGGATATTTGTAGCTCAGGAGGCAACATTTAAGCTATCTCAGGCATTCTCACAGTTTTGATATTCAAAAGCAAGTTCCAAAGGCTTAACAAAGCTCAGAACGGAAGAAAACAGACAAATGTGCACTTTTCCCTCCAAAAGGCGCCAAAATTCAAAATTTTAAGGTGTTAACCAATTAACCAATATGGTTAACTGGTTAACCAAAGCAATATCAGGTCAAATTTGAATTTTAAAGTGTTAATTGATTAACCCAAATGGTTAACCGATTAACCCAAATGGTTAACCGATTAACCCAAATGGTTAACCAATTAACCAAGGCAAATTTTGCCTCTGCACGTGAATTTTAAAAGGCAGCCACTTTGGGGTCCATTTTGATCACTTGCGAATTTGATTTTACACCAGAAGAAGGATCTAGAACCACTTTGAATTTTCATTAGTTTTCAAAATCAATTCAAACTCCCTCCAAGTTCCCTTTCCTAATCCCATTCCAATTTTCATAACCATGATCCAAACCACCACTCTACTCCTAACCTAGAGCATATTTAAGTAATTTGCTCCAAACCTCACCCAATCAATCCTCATAATCTCATTTCATTTTAAGAATTCACTCTCATTCTCTCAATTTTCTCCCAACTTTTTCACTCCAAAACTCCATTAAAGCTCTCTTTGCTTGAATTCTTTAATGCTCCATTGGAATCATTAAATTCTAGAGCTAAACCTTCACCCTTCATCCTTATCATCTCCAATTCTCCATTCAATTTTTGTGCTAGTGTGGATCTGATCTTGGAAGCTGATTTGAAATAGCTTATTTGGATCGGTTTTGCTTAATTTTGCTTGATATCCACTTCTACAACAAGAAAACACTTGAATCTTGAAGAATCTCTGGGTTTCTTACTTGGATCTGCTCAATTGAAGTTGAATCAACATTTACCAAAGCAAATCTTCGCTTTGTAGGTTGGAAATTCTAGATCTGACTCTGTTTTTGAGCTTATTTGCATAATCATCATGTCGATCTTCATTTTCGGTTGATTTTATGGACTTTGATTTATGTGAATTGTGATCTTCATGTTTGAATGTGTTTACATGTTGTTGGATCACTGAATTCTAGTGTTAATTTCGTGTATAATTGATTATATGATCATTTGGATTATTGCAAAAGTGATTAATTGCTGAAAGTGATTTTGAGTTACTATTTTTCTGCTTCTAGTACAGTGTTAATCGGTTAACCAGTTGCAATACAAACTATACAAGCAAGCTTGCTTCAATCTCAAAGTTTTGATGATGTCAACTCAACTCAAGCTCACTTCATGATTGCAAGAAGTCAAGGCTTTCAAACTGATCAAGTCTACGCAATTATAACTTACAAGTCAAGCTGCTGTGCAAATTATTCTTCATCTATCAAGACTTGGACACAAGGCTGGTATGTCAAAATTTTCTCTTTATTTTGATATACAAGTGTTCAAACAATCCATAATTTTTGCATACTGCATTGGCATGTTTTTAAACTCTTTAGAATTGGTATAACACTTAAAACATAAAGTTTTTTCTAAGTTTTTACAGTGTTAACCGATTAACCATATGGGTTAATCGGTTAACGCCCTTAAAATTTGAATTCTTTGAGCTAACGTTCATGTGTTAACTGATTAACCCATATGGTTAACCGATTAACACTGAACGTATTTTGGAAAATTGCTTCCTTTGAAGTTCAAATTTTGTTTGAAAGTTATACCTTTTTATTGTTTGTTCTATACTCAATTAAACCTGTTTGAATAGGTGTTTTGGCTCATATAAATTCTGATTATTTCAAAATTGAAAAACACCTCCAATAATTTTCAAAATATTCATTGAATCAAATTCACTCAAGTTCAAATATTTTCGAATTTTCTCAAAGTGTTCATATTGTTCATATATTTCATATCCATAGCATTGAACACTTGTATTGATACTAAAGAGTGAATCCTGATCAAAAGGAGAAGATATATCTAAGTGTTGATATCATTGCTATTACTCTCAAATCAATTCATTCAAATTAGTTGTATTGTGACTTGTGATCCAGGACTGTTGGACACAAGGGTTAGTGCTTGCAAGAGGATTGCTCTTGCACACTAAGTTGTTGTATAGTTGTTAGAAAGTAGGCCTCACCGGTTGATGGTGTGATAGGTTGTACAATTCTAAAACTATATTAAATTCTCTTTCATGTTGAAAGAGGAGTGGAGTACTCTCGGATTGTGAGGGGAACCACTATAATTCTCCGTGTTCTTTCCTTTTCTGCATTTACCGCTTTCATCACCAAAATTCTTAAAGAAGTAAAATTCAAGAATACCGAAAAACCGGAAAAAGTCCCTAAAGCCTAATTCACCCCCCCCTTCTTAGGCATACTCTGTACTTACAATTGGCATCAGATCAGGTTAAGGTAACCTGTTCCTAACGATTCAGTATGGCTTCCGCTTGCACCAACCCGGTTTTCAAAGACGGTGGAAGTAGTAATAAACCACCACTGTTTTCTGGAGAGTATTTCGATTTCTGGAAAATCAGAATGAAGGCGCATCTTAAAGCCCAAGGAGAAGGTATATGGGAAGCAATCGAAGAAGGAACACACAATCCAGTAAATGTGGTCAATGGCGTTGGAACCGCAAAGTTGAAAAGCACGTATGATGAAAATGATAAGAAAAAGATTCTTGATGAGAAGAAAGCAATCAACATACTCCAAAACGCTCTCAGTATGGACGAATTCTTCTGTGTATCACAGTGTAGATCGGCAAAATAGATTTGGGACACCTTGGTAGAAACGCATGAAGGAACTGCAGAAGTAAAAAGATCAAGGCTCAACACTTTAAGCCAAGAATATGAGATGCTCCGTATGCAGCCCGGTGAATCTATTGTTTCCTTACAAAAAAGATTCGTTCATCTAACAAATCATTTGATTGCTCTCGGGAAGACCTTCACCAATGATGATCTCAACTTAAAAGTCCTAAGATCCTTAACAAGAGAATGGCAACCAAAGGTGACCGCTATTTCGGAAAAGAAGAGTCTCTCAATGATGACATCCGCTTCTTTATTTGGAAAACTTTAAGAGCATGAATTGGAACTTGGAAGGCTTGAGAAGCATGAAAGTCAAGATAAAAAGTCCAAAGGAATTGCCTTGAAGATTGACACAAAGGATGACAAAAACGACGAATCTTCCGAAGATGAGAATTTCATGCTTCTAGTAAAGAAGCTTGGTAAGTTTTTTAATAATAATAAAAATTCCTCTTTTCCTAAAAAGAATAGACATTTCAGGAAAAAGGAGGCATCCACATCAAATCAGGAAGTCACATGTTACGAATGTGGGAAGCAAGGTCATATAAAGCCGGATTGCCCGAAACTCGCAAATAAAGGAAAATTCAAAGGCAAAAAGGATTTCAAAAATAAAAAGGCCTATGTTGCTTGGGACGACAATGAGATAAGCTCATCATCAGAATCAGAAAGCGACGAATGTGCAAATATGGCTCTTATGGCATCACATCATTCCGATGAAGACATTGATGAGGTTAGTAACAACTTTTCAATTTATGAAAATGATGCACAAGAAGTCATAGATGAACTTCTAAAAGAATGCAAGACTTTGTATAAAAGCATCTCATCCCAAAAGAAAAGAATTTCATTTTTAGAAGAACAAAACACTGTTTTTATAAAAAATATTGAAAATGAAAAACAAAAATTAATGGATGAAAAACAAAGTCTTGTATGCAAAAATTGTGAATCTTTATCTTTTCAAATTGTTCAACTTAAAAGAGTTTTAGAAAGATACGAAAAATGTCAAATTGGCTTGGAGGAAATTCTTAGGCACCAAAGATATCCTAATGATAAAAGTGGACTAGGATATTCTAAGTTTTCCAAACCAAGCACAAATGAAACCATTTTTGTAAAATCAAGTGAACAAGTTGTTAAAGAAAAGGTAAACAATTCTAATGTTGTGCATCAAAGTCATAAAAAGAAAAGAATTGTGAAGAAAAAGAATTATGTTCCTAGATATAGAAGTCTTTTTCAACCTACTTGTTTTTATTATGGAATTAAGGGCCATACACCTAATGCTTGCTATGTGCGCAACTTTGGTGTTGCTAAAGGGAATATTGTGTGGGTTGAAAAGGGTACTAACTATCAAGGACCCAAAGTAATTTCGGTACCTAACACTACTTGATTTTGTGTTATAGGTATGCTTGAAGACAACTTCTAATTAATGGTATCTTGATAGCGGTTGTTCGAAGCATATGACGGGAGATATAAATAAATTTTTAAGTCTATCATTAAAGGCCAAAGAATACGTTACTTACGGTGATGATAATAAAGGAAAAATTCTCGGAGTTAGAACCGTTGGTGCACCTCCATGTACAATCATCGAAGACGTCCTTTATGTGGAAGGCCTTAAACACAACCTACTTAGCATAAGTCAATTGTGTGACAAAGGGTTCTGAATCAACTTCATAAAGGATGAATGTTTGATAGAACATGAAGTCACCCATGACATCTTGCTAAAAGGTAAAAGATATAATAATATTTTTATGATCTCTTTTGATGACTCTTCCTTGAAGGTAAAATGTCTTATGGCGAACAACAACGAGGCGTGGCTTTGGCATAAAAGATTTGCTCACATTCACATGGAGCATTTAAACAAGTTGATAAAGCATGATCTAGTTGTTGGTCTTCCGAAGATAAAATTCATCAAGGATAAATTATGCGACGCATGTCAAAAGGGGAAACAGACCAAGACAACTTTCAAATCCAAGCAAGTGGTTTCTACATCAAGACCACTTCAATTGTTGCACATGGATCTTTTTGGTCCATCAAGAACGAAAAGCTTCGGAGGTAGTATTTATGCTTTAGTTATTGTTGATGATTTCTCTCGATACACATGGACATTGTTTTTAGTGCAAAAAAATGATGCTTTCAAAGCATTCAAAAAATATGCGAAGCAAATTCAAAACGAGAAGTCACTCACTATAGCCTCCATAAGAAGCGACCACGGTGGAGAATTCCAAAATTCAGATTTTGAAGACTTTTGCGAAGAGCATGGAATTTCTCATAATTTTTCTGCACCAAGGACTCCTCAACAGAACGGTGTCGTAGAACGGAAGAATAGGTCACTGGTGGAGCTTGAAAGAACAATGCTTAGCGACTCCAATCTTCCTAAATATTTCTGGGCAGAAGCGGTTAGCATGGCGTGTTTCATAAGCAACCGTGTCAATATTCGACCAATCCTCAAGAAGACTCCGTATGAGCTGTTCAAGGGTAGGAAACCAAACATAGCATTTTTCCACATATTCGGATGCAAATGTTTTGTTCTCAACAACAATAAGGACAATCTCGGTAAGTTTGATGAGAAGTCCGACGAAGGTATATTTCTTGTTTACTCTCTTTCTAGTAGAGCTTTTAGAATTTTTAATAAAATAACTCTTACTATTTAAGAATCCATTCATGTTTCGTTTGATGAGACTAACCCCTCGAAAGAGGATAATATTATTGTGGATGATGATGATGATATAATAGTTTCTTCACAACAACAAGAAGAGACTTCAAAGAATCAAGCAATACCACAAGAAGATGTCACACAAATCATTGAAGAACATCAAGATCTTCCGAAGGAATGGAGAATGCATAGAGATCACCCGATAGATAAAGTTATTGGTGATATTAGCCAAGGCATTGCAACTCGACTAAATCTTAAGGATGCTTGTCTCAACATGGCTTTTGTGTCTCAAATTGAACCAACCAAGATTGATGAAGCCTTAGGTGACGACCAATGGATTGTAGCGATGCAAGAAGAACTCAACCAATTCGAAAGGAATCAAGTTTGGAATCTCGTACCAAGACCGGACAACAAGCACATTATAGGAACGAGATGGGTATTCAAGAACAAACTTGACGAGAATGGGATCATAGTTCGTAACAAAGCAAGATTGGTCGCACAAGGTTACAACCAGGAGGAAGGAATTGATTTTGATGAAACGTTCGCTCCGGTAGCAAGGTTAGGAGCAATTAGATTATTACTTGATTATGCTTGTTCTATGAACTTTCAGTTGTTCCAGATGGATGTCAAAAGCGCTTTCCTGAATGGCTACATCAATGAAGAAGTCTACGTCAAACAACCTCCGGGTTTTGAAGACTTCAAGAATCCCTCGCATGTTTACAAACTGAAAAAGGCACTCTACGGGTTAAAACAAGCACCAAGAGCATGGTATGACCGCCTTAGCAATTTTCTTATGTGAAAAGGGATTTACAAAAGGAAAGGTTGACAAGACGTTGTTCATAAAGAAGATCAAAGGAAACACCTTATTGGTTCAAGTCTATGTCGATGACATCATCTTCGGATCAACAAACAAAGAGCTTTGCGAAGAATTTTCACTTATGATGCAAGGAGAATTCGAGATGTCCATGATGGGAAAATTGAACTATTTTCTTGGACTACAAATCAAGCAAACAAAGGATGGCATCTTTCTTAATCAATCTAAGTATTGCAAAGAATTATTGAAGAAATTCGATATGGATAGTTGCAAAGTGATGTCCACTCCTATGGGATCCGGAACGTACGTTGATCAAGATGAATCTGGTACTCCAATTGATATAACAAAATATCGAGGTATGATCGGTTCATTACTATATTTGACGGCAAGCCGTCCTGACATTATGTTTAGCGTTTGTTTGTGTGCACACTTTCAAGCAAGTCCGAAGGAATCGCATTTCACCGCCATAAAGAGAATTATAAAGTATCTCAAAGGGACAACAAACGTCGGATTATGGTATCCTAAAGGTAGTACTTGTTCTCTAGTTGTTTACTCTGACGCTGACTATGCAGGATGTAAGACCGAAAGAAAAAGCACAAGTGGTACGTGTCACATTCTCAGGAATGCACTAGTGTCATGGGCCTGCAAGAAGCAAGCGTGTGTGGCACTCAGTACAGCTGAAGCTGAATATATTGCAGCAGGAAGCTGTTGTGCACAAATTCTGTGGCTCAAGCAATAACTCCTGGATTACGGTGTAGATCTCGGTTGCATTCCTCTTCGATGTGATAATACAAGTGCCATCAACATTACAAAGAACCCGGTCATGCATTCAAGAACAAAGCATATAGATATCCGACATCACTTCCTTCGAGATCACGTATTGAATGGAGATGTAGATGTTACTTTCATCGACACGCACAATCAACTCGCCGACATCTTCACCAAACCCTTGGCGAAAGAACCGTTCTACAAAATTCGGCGAGAACTTGGGATTCTTGATGAAGGTGACATCTGACCTTTTCTCAAATGTGTGTATGCATAATTTGTGTTATGTTTTCATGTATGTGAATTCTGTTTTTAAGAATTTTTCCAAAATTCGCATGTGTTAATCAATTAACCTATAGGGTTAACCGATTAACACTGTAAGTTTTTCAGTTCTGATTGAATGTTTTAATGTGTTAACCGATTAACCTATAGGGTTAACCGATTAACATTGTAAGTTTTTCTGAAAAATTAAATTTTTTAATATGTTAATCGATTAACCTATGTGGTTAACCGATTAACACTGTCAAAATGGGCAAAAATCAGAAACAAAAAATTCTTTTAAATTTTGGAAAATTGTGTGTTTTTAATGTGTTTATATGTGGTCAATGTTTTCTTAAAAAATCCAATTCAATATATCCTTGGAACTCTACCGCAAAACGGGGAAAGGTATGGTCATCGCAACCAAAACCTGAGTTCGGGAGTCGGTTACGCAAGGGGAAGGTATTAGCACCCCTCACGTCCGTCGTACTCGACGGGATCCACGCTTGTTTTCGGGTATGGATTGTTATTCTGTCTAAACTAAGGGTCTGGGGTTAAAAGAAAATAAAATGACTCGGCAAAGTATCGCACTTTATGCCTACGTATTCCCGTCTGGAATGAGAAATCAGAGTCAACGTAGTTCGCCTACCTACGGGAAAGGAGTGGAAGGTTGCTCGCTAGGATATCGCATCCTATGCCTACGTACTTTCATACAGCATGAAAGATCAGAGCAAACGTAGTTTGGGCCACGTACGACACAAGTATGTTTTGATTGTTTTTATTTCTTCTGAAAAAGGGGTTTCCTGATTAACAGTCCAAGCGGACAAAAATTGATGTTTTGATGAGTTCACATTCTTTTACGGAAGAAGTGTCTTTTATTGGGTTTGAAATCTTATTGTGTTTTTTTGTTTGTTTTGAGAAAGAAGAGACAGAACTTTATCCTATGGTTTAAAAGGGAATCAAACTAACCTAATGTTATCATGCATGGGTTAAGACCTAATGTCTATCATGCTCCTCTCTTGCGCAGAGAGAAACAGAGATCCTAAGGGATAAACGGAAACAGAAACAATAGCATATATACGATAAAGCAGTAAAATGCATGGATGCAGCAATACAAGCGAGGCAAGGGAGTCCCACTCGACCTCGAACCTAGAAAACAACAGGCAAAAGTGAACAAGATTCACTTTCAACCTAACAGGTTAATGGCAAATAATACAGTCAGGGAAACTCAATCAATACATCAAAAATTAAACAGCAAAAAGAAACAGCAAGCAACAGTCCTCATCAACATCTGTCTTCAAGTCATCTCCAACCATCTTCAGGCTTCAAGCAAACATCAGTCTTTATCTTCACAGCCTTCAAGCAAGGTCTTTATCATCAGTCTTCAATCTGCAATGGCTTTTCTTCAAGTCTCAACCTCCAAGATGAATATCAGTTAACAAGAGGAAATGGATGTTAAACAGTCAATTGCCTACCAAGGGTGGCTCATTAACTGTTAACATTATACAGACAATTTTCTCTCAAAAGTTCTATCTTTTAAATACATTCACTAATCCTTCCAAAGGAAGGAGGTGGATATTTAAAAGAGACTTTGAATCATAGAGAAAGAATGGAGGCAGACAAGACCTTCCATGTTTGTGAATCAAGTTTTCTACTCTAGAGCTCTGCCTAGCTCCTAAACCCTATAGCCTTCAACAGCTGCCAGCAAGAGATACTCCTCATCAACTCTGGAAGTTGGTCTTCATCCTCTGATCTTCAAATGGGCTTCATCAGCACAGTCTTCAGCTCAAGCCCCAAACCAGCCCAATACCCCACACAGTCAAATAATAACCCTAGAGAGGGCACACCACACAATCAAGCAAATACAAGCAGTATACTAATAGTAATAGTAGAATAGGGGAAACCTTGTAATTTCTAAGGGATCTATTATCTACCCATAACCCCTATAGTTCCATACCCCAAAATTCAAACTACAACTCCTAAAAGAATTGATTTGCTACACCTATGCCACACCTAATCCCTAGTTTTAATTCTCCTAATCACACTTAAACAAATCATCTAAAACTAAGTCCTAAAAACATGAATTAAATTTTATATACAAGCTAAAGTCCTAAGTTAATCACCCTAAAAAGAATGGATCAAAAATGTTAAAGGAAAGTCCTAAACTAAAATCAACAATATCATGTATCAAACTAAACATTATTTACAACCTATTTAAAAAGAAAAATATACTAAAAATATAAAAATAAAATGAAATGCCAATTTTTTTATATGATGATTTTCTTAACAAAAATATGAAAAGGATGAAAAAACAACCATTAAAAAATATGCAATTTTCTATTTGTTATGATTTTTTAAAGAATTAAAATGAAATGGATGGAATTAAATTGAATTATGTTTGGATGGGGTGCAATCAGCATTTAATTCAGTTAAAAGAATATGATGGGCCCAGACTGGGGGGCGCGTATACCAAAGCGTGTCTGGGCCCAATTGATCAGAAAAAACAAAAAGAAATAAAAAACGGAAAACGGTGCATAAAGCAATTAAATCAGTTATAATTGGGATTGGGCCTTGCAAGCGGGGTGTGAAAAGCAACTTTTTGACTTAGGCCCAGGATGCGTTAAGTGAAACGCATCGTTTCATCCCACTCAGTCTTTCCCTCCAGATCTCCAATTAAATCTAAGCCCTTGTATTGTCTTTGAGTCAATGGTCTTACGCTTGATCCAACGATGCTCCTTCATCGTCTACCTTGGACAAACCCTAAGCCAGAAAAATCCTTCCCATGCGCGAACCTTCCACCTCTCTGTTCTCCCTCGTACCTCCATGAAATCTCACGATGTAAAAACTAAAAATGATCTATGCTCCTCCCTCTACACAGCCATGGCATTAGTTCCCTCGGAAACTCCCTCTAGGTCCAAACCCGATAGGTAGCAGGTCTAGATTCCACCATTTTACACTGCTATCAATCATGTCAATTCTTGCTAACTTTTACCTTAACACAACCTACACGCTTTACTGATCATCCTGAGCTATACATCTAAGATTATCATGCCATATTCTAGGTGTTCTAAGCCCTAACAGATTTGGTGCTCCAATGGCAACCTCCATGAATTGCCTCCCAATTCATCAGAAATGATCATCTAACTATCCCTAACCATTCTAACCTAATAATTCTCTAACATGCTAACTAAATCAACCAATTCGAAGGGAAACACCAACCTGGTTTGATGATGAAAACAGAGGCAGAATCCTTTAGATCCAAGGCTTGCAATGCTTGGGACTTGATCAACAAACTTGATTCTTGGTTCTGTATGCAATAGATCTTGTTCGAACCTCTTGAATCTTGCAATCACAATCTTCTTGCACCTTGGATGATGAAGTTGGTAGCACACAATTCCTTCCTCAATTCAACCAGATAATGATGGAAATGTGATCTATGATGGATTTAGATGATGATAGGATCAAGGATTTTGGAAATTGATGAAGGTTTGATAGAGTTTGAAATGGTTTTGCAAAATGGAAGAATGAGATGAAACTATGTGTTATGAACAAAATGAATCACCAACCCTTGAATGAAGCCTCTCAATTCAATATATAGATGAAACTAGAAAGCTCTAGAACTTTGTAGAAACTTCTTGTGCACACTTTCCTTGGATTTTGATTATGTTACTTCCATTGTAAGCCACCTAGCATAACTTCCAAATTTTGAACCAAACTCAAAAATCCACTTTTGCCAATGTTCTTAAAACATTTTTTCCAATCAAAATGACCTACAATTTCATCCCATTTGGCCAAGTTATGAAAAATCTCAATTTTAGGTCACTTTTCTTCATTAAATTCTCTTTTTAAATGACCAAATTTGAAACCTTGAGCTATGAGCCTTTCCAAACTTTCATGATCACTTTTCTAGACTCAAAATGTCATTTGGAGCAAGTTTGATGTTGTGAAGTTTTTCATTTGAAGCCTCCTTATATGAGTTTTGGGCATAGGCTTGAAATGACCTGTAATCCTCAAATGACCAAAATACCCTTTGCTTGCCAAGACCATAAGTAGACTTCCACAAATAAGATGAAGGCATACCATAACTTCCTAGAAAGCTAAGACAATGAGGAACAACTCTTATGTTGACCATAAATTCATTTGAAATCTCCTTGAGGGATAAAAGTTGCTTGGAAGACAAGTAACTTTCACAGACAAAATTTCAGATACCTCAGATGACCTGTAACTTGCAAGGACCATAACTTGAGTTATATAAATCTCCTTGATGTCTTCCACCACTCAAATTAAAGGTATTGATATCCTCTACAAGTTTCATGTTGGCCAAGGATCCATTTGAAGCTTGAATTTTGACATATTTTTCTTGGAAGTTTGACCTAAATCAGGGGATTTTACACAGAAACCCTAATTTAGAAACTCCTCTTCTTCTTGATTTCTCTTGATTTATTCTTGGCACAACACCACATCCTCCTCTACATGTTAAATTATTAACCCCACATCTCTCGAATAGACCTTAATGCCTTTCAATCAATCATTTGACCTAGGGTTGACCCAGATGAAACCCTAGTTGACTGTCTTCAACTGCAACTCTTGTAATCACATCAATGACTTGTCTCACTTTCAAAATGACTCTCTAAGTCCTCCATGATGTCTGTATACCCTCCATGCTCTCAATTCACAGCCCACAACTTCTCTGATGGTCTTCAAATGCCCTCAAGGTAGGAGAGAGACCCACTGCTTGATCCACTGACTTCTTAGATTTCAATTTCTTTCTGATGACTTGGATATGCTTGAATTTGAATAATAACCTCTTGATAGGCTCATAGAGATGAGGATAGTGCTTGGTCCCTTGCTGGATGATTTGCTATGCCATGCTATGCAGATGATTAGACTATGTACATGACTCTATATGCAAATGCTAATGTAATTGAAACATAAACCAGGTGAAATAAGTTGAGCAAATTTTAGGGTGCAACAGCTGCCCCTATTCAAGCGACTTGGACCCGATTGGGTGAAGAGTGAACGGCCTTCAAACATTCGAGGTACGAGACGGTTGAATACTAAGAACCCGGAAATTTTCCAATCGCAGAAATAAACTGCACCACTGGTTGGGGAACGACATTCATCAACTGAATCTAACTGTTACAGCAACCAACTGATCCATTAGCGACCGTGCTAGGGATTATTTTCATCAGCCTGAAAAAGATTCTATCATCGCAGGGATAGAACTTTGTCCACATTAGGACGCCTGTTTCGTCGACACGAAGAAATTTTAACTACACTTGCTGGGGATGACTCGTCTGCATCTCCTCAGCACGAGGGGATCCTACCAACATAGGAATGAATTGTCCACGTTAGGAAGAGCACATCTTGTCAGGAATAAATCGTCCACGTCAGGAATAAAATTTCCACGTCAGGAATAAACTTCGTCCACGTTAGGAATAAAATTTCCACGTCAGGAATAAACTTCGTCCACGTTAGGAATAAAATTTCCACGTCAGGAATAAATTCTTTCCACGTAAGGAATAACTCTCTTCTGGATCTGTCCACGTCAGGACTAACCTTTCCACGTAAGGAATACATCGTCCACGTTAGGACCCACCTTTCCACGTTAGGAATAACCTCTTTCCACGTTAGGAATGCATCTTTCCACGTAAGGAATACATCGTCCACGTTAGGACCCACCTTTCCACGTAAGGAATCACCTCTTTCCACGTTAGGAATGCATCTTTCCATGTAAAGAATACCCTTTCCACGTAAGGAATAACTCTCTTCTGGATCTATCCACGTCAGGACTAAACTTTCCACGTAAGGAATACATCGTTCCACGTAAGGAATACATCTTTCCACGTAAGGAATCACATCTTTCCACGTAAGGAATACAATCTTTCCACGTAAGGAATCACATCTTTCCACGTAAGGAATACAATCTTTCCACGTAAGGAATCACATCTTTCCACATAAGGAATGCAATCTTTCCACGTAAGGAATCACATCTTTCCACGTAAGGAATACAATCTTTCCACGTAAGGAACCCACTTTATCTTGGTTTGTCCACGTAAGGACTCACATCTCGTCTTGATTTGTCCACGTCAGGACTCCCATCTCGTCTTGATTTGTCCACGTCAGGACTCACATCCTCGACCCGCTGAGGAAATAAAACTTGTCCACGTCAGGACTCACGCCTCGCCAACACAAAGAGAGATAAACTTGTCCACGTTAGGACTCGCGCATCTTGTCAACACGAAGAACTATAAACTTGTCCACGTCAGGACGCACATTTCACCATTACGAAGGAAGATATCTGCTGGAAATAAATGGTCCACGTCAGGACACCAACACGAAGAGTAATCAATTTTGTCCACGTCAGGCCTTCACATTCAATCAATACGGAGAAATTGAATCTGTCCACGTTAGGACCAGCACCTCTTATCAGTCCGGAGAAATAAATTTGTCCACGTCAGGACACCCCTTTCTCTAACACGAAGAAATCCCGTCAATATAGGAATAAATTGTCCACGTCAGGACCCATTTCTCCCTTGGTCCCAACCCACACCCTTCTTAGTACTGACGTGACAGCGACTTTGATGCAGACTCTACTGGGGATATTTGGAAACCAAACTACCGGACGCCTGTCCTGATAACCGGCGGCAGCCTCTGAAATTCTGATTCACGAAACCTTTTGATGCTGATGTAACAACAATTTTTAAGAAAGTAATCCGCTGGTCGGACTAGAGACATTTCAACAAGCGACTCTGGTGAGGAAAACAAGAGAATTTCAACCAAATAACTCTGCTCGGGGGCAAAGAGAAACTTATCATGATAACTCTGTGGGGAATAAGGCCAAAACTGACATTATCGTTGAATGTCTCACATCGAGATCTTGAATGTTTGGTAATTTATTTGAGCAAGAGCTCTCTCCACCTGCAAGAGAACAATACTTGAAACAAACGGTTAGCCAACCTGGTTCATGTTTCAAAATGCATATGTTTGATAATGACGCAATGCTCCATTCGACATGGAAAGGCTACGCGTTTTTTATTTGGTGGATGCAAGTATGACACTATATGCCAATGCGAATGCAGACTCGAACTGATGGGATAAAGAAACTGCTTCAGCAAAATAAATGCTGAAGACAATGCCAACTCCGCTAGGGATAGCCAGGTGTCACAGAATTATTCCAGCAAAATAAATGCTGGAAGAGTGAAGCCAACTTCGCTGAGGGATAACTGAATGCGGCAATCAGGATCGGACTTCTGCTGGGGAGTGAACGGGTATCACACGGTATTCTGACAAAATAAAAGCCAGGATGCACAACCAACTCTACCGGGAAGAGCTTTAATCTTCGAGTTCCACTGGGAGGAAAGAAAACACTTGCTAGAAAGAGAACTCCGCTGGGGACGAAACGATTCTCTTGGGGAAAATCAACTGACTCTGTTGGGGGAGAGTAAATGACCCTACTGGGAAGGGAATCTCTACTGGGAAGAGTAGACTGTCTGGGTACAGCCCACACAAGTTGGAAATATTAATCTTCTGAGGCTAAACCACTCCGCTCGAGATGGGAATCCTTTTGGGGGACACCACACTGTCTGCATACAGTCTACAATCTTGGAATCTCCAAACTCTGCTGAGGATAACCGACTTTGCTGGAGAATGTCCTTTGGATAAGCTACGACTAGCTGGGGGATTTAATCCTTCTTCAGTAAGGAACAATGTCATCTCGGAATCACGACCTGCGTGGGGATCGAGTCTTTCGTTACGAGCTTCTAGTCCATACTGTAATCCTTTGATCATCCACTTCATACGGCTACGAACCCTGCAACAACACAAACAAGACAAGACAAGTCTACGCAACCAAATCTATTCAGGTTAGCGTTAGTGACATTATTTTCAGTTAACCCAAAGTTTTAGCAATTATTGGCAAGGGCCAGTGACGCTATACACTTGCTAGTTTCATTAAACCTAGGCGTTTATCATATACAAAATAGTAAAGAGCCAGTATCAAATACTGAATAACATGCTTTATTGATTGGGCCCCTGAATGGGTAGAGTTTTGTACACGGGATGTAACTCCTGAAAAGAGGAAGCTACGCACAACAAATATACAAGTATGCACAAGAAGCATAAATATATTGACAAATCAAATTTGTACACATGTCGGCAACGGGATGCAGACGAACACCACGAGCTGATCCTCCTATGACTCGCCCGACTCTAATGCTTTCCCGGTATTCACACTTCCGAAGAGATTGTATCTGATAATCGACTCCTCAGGTATATTCTCCCGCACCAATGCTCACTGTAGTATCAAGTTCGGATCACAGTCATTTGCTTTTTAAATCCCTAACTTTTGCGAGAACCGCCCTTTACGGGTTTTCAGTTCACCGGGATACCCTTTTTTTCCGAAGCCGCCCAGTGTAGGTTTTCAACTTCGCGGGTGTACATTTTTTCATTTTATCCCTAACTTTTGCCCAAACCTTTCATTCTGTTTTTGGTTCGCCAGGATGCCCCATTTTTGCCTGGACTCTCTTTTTTTTTGTCCAGCGGGTCAATTTTTAAGCAAAGTATTTTTTAACTGCGTCCGAATTCACAGGCGACGTAAAGTCTTCACCGTCCATGGTGGACAACAATAAAGCCCCTCCTGAAAAGACTTTTCTGACAATGTATGGCCCTTCGTAGTTGGGGGTCCACTTGCCCCTATGATCTGCCTGCGGCGGGAGAATCCTTTTCAGCACAAGGTCGCCCGTCTGAAAGCTCCGAGGATGTATCTTCTTATCATATGCTTTCTTCATTCGGCTCTGGTACAAACGATCGTATGCTAGAGAAGCTAGCCTCTTCTCATCCATTAAACTCAGTTGGTTCAACCTGTCTTTCACCCATTCTGCCTCGTCTAATTGGACATCTCGTAGTACTCTCAGAGAAGGAATCTCAACTTCCAATGGTAATACTGCTTCCATTCCATATACCAACGAGAACGGGGTTGCCCCGGTTGATGTGCGTACCGTCGTACGATAACCGTGCAAAGCGAAAGGTAGCATCTCATGCCAATCCTTATAGGTCACCACCATCTTCTGGACGATCTTCTTTATATTCTTATTGGCCGCTTCAACAGCGCCATTCATCTTGGGTCGGTAAGGGGAGGAGTTGTGATGCTCGATCTTAAAATTCTGACAGAGCTCCTTCATCATTTTGTTGCTCAGGTTTGAACCGTTGTCAGTAATTATCCGTTCGGGGATTCCATATCTGCAAATGATATCTCTTTTGATGAATCTGGCTACCACCTGCTTAGTTACATTTGCGTAAGATGTCGCTTCCACCCACTTGGTAAAGTAATCGATTGCTACCAGAATGAACCGGTGCCCATTAGAAGCCGTCGGCTCGATCTTTCCAATCATATCAATTCCCCACATCGAGAATGGCCATGGCGATGACATCACATTCAGAGGACTCAGAGGCACATGGATCTTATCAGCATAGATCTGGCACTTGTGGCACTTCTTCGCAAACTTGAAACAATCAGTTTCCATAGTTAGCCAAAAATAACCTGCCCGTAGCAGCTTCCTCGTCATAGCATGCCCACCGGCATGCGTACCAAATGTACCCTCATGTATTTCCTCCATGAGTAGCTTCGCCTCTTTCTCATCTACACAATGCAACAGCACCAAGTCGTGATTTCTTCTGTATAAGACACCATCCGGATTCAAATAGAAATTACCCGCCAACCTCCTGAGAGTCTTCTGATCTTGACTGGATGCCCCAGCCGGATACTCTTTGTTCTTCAGGAAATTAAGGATATCAAAATACCATGGTTTATCGCCAGATGCTTCGTCAATAGCAAATACGAAGGCAGGTCTGTCAAGCCGAGAGATAACGATTCTGGGAGCCTCGTTCCAGAAGTTGACTTTGTACATGGAAGATAAAGTGGCCAGGGCGTCAGCCATCTGATTCTCCGCTCGCGGTACATGATGCAATTCAACCTTGTCAAATAAAGGCAACAATCTCCTCGCATAATTCATGTACGGTATCAAATTAGGCTGACGTGTCTCCCATTCTCCTTTTATTTGATTCACCACCAGAGCTGAGTCTCCGTATACGTCCAGATTTTTGATTCGCAAATCAATGGCTTCTTCAAGCCCCATAATACAAGCTTCGTATTCGGCTTCATTATTGGTAACTGGAAAGGTCAATCGAGCGGTAAACGGGATGTGCGACCCGTGTGGAGTAGTGATGATTGCCCCTATTCCGCTACCGTAGGCGTTTACAGCTCCGTCAAAGATCAACTTCCATTTGGAACCCAATTCTGGTCCTTCGTCTGGCAACGGCTCTTCACAATCTTTCATCTTTAGGTACATGATATCCTCGTCAGGAAAATCAAACCTCATCGATTGGTAATCTTCAATAGGCTGCTCTGCCAAGTACTCAGACAGTACACTCCTCTTTATAGCCTTCTGCGAGACATACTGGATGTCATACTCAGTCAAGACCATCTGCCAATGGGCAATCCTCCCTGATAATGCTTGCTTCTCGAATACGTATTTGATAGGATCCATCTTCGAGATGAGCATGGTTGTATGATTCAGCATGTATTGCCTCAAACGCTTGGCGGCCCAGGCTAGCGCGCAACAAGTTTTCTCAAACATTGAATATCGAGATTCACATTCAGTAAACTTCTTACTCAAGTAGTAGATCGCATGCTCTTTTCTTCCTGTCTCGTCGTGTTGACCGAGAACACAACCCATACTTCCCTCAAGAATTGTCAAATACATAATCAAGGGTCTTCCTGCCACTGGAGGTATCAAAATAGGAGGCTCCTGCAAATACTGCTTTATTTTATCGAACGCCTTTTGACAATTTTCATTCCACGTTACCGCTTGGTCTTTTTTCAACAGCTTGAATAATGGTTCACACGTAGCCGTTAGGTGAGATATGAACCGGGCGATGTAGTTCAACCTCCCTAAAAACCCGCGCACCTCTCTCTTTGTTCTAGGCGTCGGCATCTCTTGTATTGCTTTTATTTTTGCAGGATCAACCTCTATTCCCTTTTCACTCACGATAAACCCCAGCAGTTTACCCGATTTTACCCCGAAGGTACACTTGTTAGGGTTCAGTCTCAGCCTGAACTTCCTAAGCCTTTTGAATAACTTCAGCAGATTCACCAAATGCTCTTCCTCCGTCTGGGATTTGGCAATCATATCGTCAACATAAACTTCGATCTCCTTATGCATCATATCATGAAAAAGAGTCGTCATTGCACGCTGATACGTTGCCCCAGCATTCTTCAATCCGAAGGGCATCACTTTGTAACAAAATGTTCCCCAAGGCGTTATGAAAGTAGTCTTCTCCATGTCCTCTGGCGCCATTTTAATCTGATTATAGCCCGAGAAGCCATCCATGAAGGAGAATATGGAGAATTGAGCAGTGTTGTCAACTAGCACATCGATGTGAGGAAGCGGAAAATCATCTTTTGGGCTCGCTTTATTTAAATCACGGTAATCTACACACATTCTCACTTTACCGTCTTTTTTTGGCACTGGTACAATGTTAGCGACCCATGAGGGATATTTTGTCACAGCCAGGAAACCAGCATCCCACTGCTTCTGAACTTCCTCCTTAATTTTCACTGCCATATCAGGTCTAGTTCTGCGAAGCTTCTGCTTGATCGGAGGGAATTCCTCTTTCAACGGCAGACGGTACACAACCATATCTGTATCGAGCCCAGGCATGTCTTCATACGACCAAGCGAACACATCACTATACTCTCTGAGCATTTCAACCAGTCTTCGCTTGACGTCGCTCTGCAGCGCGGCTCCTATACGAATGCTCTTTTCAACCCCTTCCGACCCTAGGTTAATAATTTCGATGACCTCTTCATGAGGCAGAATGACTCGCTCTTCTTGCTTCACCAACCAAGACAATTCTTCGGGAACGTCACCATCTTCAACAATCTCTTCTTCGGCCTGAAATACCGGGTGCTCAAAGTCGGGACGAGTCATAGGCGGTTCAATGATGTCATCTGAAAATATTATCTGTTTAAGAGTCACAGTAACAATCTCCTGAATAGACCAATTGCACAATCCCTGTCTTGGCACGCTCGGCTGAATCCAGGCGTCCATGTCGCAATCACTGTCTCCTTCGTCAGACTCTGAAGCAGCATTGATGGTCTCATGACATACTCCACTAGCAGTAATGGTTATTGGTCCTCTGAAACGGGGTGCCCCCACAGCAGGTGTCGATGACGACGGTTGATATCCCAGCCCAAATCGGTCCATCTTCACGGGAATATCCAGCACTTTTCCCCAACCCTTTGTCTCACCGGTCTCTACTAGAGCTTGAGCTTCTTTGTATGACGAGACGGCTACTTCTGACACTTTACTCGGCCCGGGACCTTTGTCTTTGATGCGCAACCCTTGAAATGCCTGACAGGGTGTTTCATGAATCTCGCCGTCGACCTCCACATACTTAAATGATGACAGATGGCTGACCAGTATATCTTCTTCTCCACATATAGTGACCACGCTGTCCCCCACCATGTATTTCAACTTTTGATGCAAGGTAGACGTGACTGCCCCAGCCCCATGGATCCAGGGTCGTCCGAGAAGGCAGCTGTATGCAGGCTGGATGTCCATGATATAAAATTCAGTCGCGAAAACCTCCGGCCCCACCTGTAGAGGTAATGTTATGGATCCAAAAACTGTTCTTCGCGTGCCGTCAAATGCCCTGACCACCAAGTCACTAGGCGTACACAGAATTCCTCTGACATCTAGTTTCATCATCGCTTTCTTGGGCAGCACGTTCAAAGACGATCCGGTATCGACCAGCACGTGAGACATGACTGATCCTCTACACTCCATAGAGACGTGCAACGCCATATTATGCTCTCTCCCCTTCGGGGTCAAATCAAAGTCTGTAAAGCCCAAGCTATGGCCTGCATTTACATGCGCCAACACCCCTTCCAGCTGATTCACGGAAACATCTTGGGGTACGAAGGAAGTATCCAGGACTTTCAACAATGCATTTCTGTGAGCTTCAGAGCACAATAGAAACGACAGTATAGATATCTTTGACGGCGTCTGCTGCAGATGCTCAACAATCTTATAATCACTTTTACGAATCAAGCGCATGAACTCTTCCACATCCATCGATGCCGCTTCTTTGTCGTTTCTCTGCACAGGGATAGTTTCATTCATCTTTCCCTTTCCCTTCGCCAGTCTTTCAGCCTCTACCTCAGGCGATATGAAGATCCTCCCACTTCTTGTCATACCTCCGGTACCAACAACGTTGTCTACAGTCTCAGCTGGCTGCTTATTAACATCAATTTTTACCCCATCACAATACACTTCCAAACCATATGTCCAGGGGGACTGCCTTAGTGCTCTCTTATGGGATTGGTACGGCCTTGGTGATAGTGATCGGCGGTCGCTTGGCCGGTGCTGTTATAGTGATCGTTTTTCGAGGAATCGTCACAGTAGCCACATCACTTTGCTTGTCTGCCAATACCCCTGCAGGCTCTTCAATTGCTGCTTGGTCAAATTGCAGTGTGCCGCCATCTATTAAAGTCTGAATACCCTTCTTTAATTCGTCACAACCCCCAGCTAGGGTCCATCACTCTAAACAATACTCGTCACATCCTGGATAGACACCCCCTTGCAATAATCGGCTCTTTACCTCGCACAACGGTGTCTTTAAGTCGTCGACATTCATAATCAAATTCAAACCCTCCTCGGTTAAAATGGCGTTTGTCCCATGGTTGGGCATGGGCTTTTGCACTATATTCGGACCCGCCGTTCCAAAATTGATAGCCTTACTATCCAATAGATCCTGCACAACATGCTTGAACGCATGGCAACCCTCTACATCGTGGCCCGGAGCCCCAGAGTGGAATTCACAGTGCCTGCTTGCATCGTAACCATACGGAGGAGTGCCTGTTATTGGTGCCAGAGTTCTCTTCTCCACCAAGTTCAAACCCAGTAACGTCTGTAGCAAATCTGCATACGTTGAAGGAGGCTTTTCAAACACCCTCCTTGGTTTGCCCCCTTGGAATCTGCGCTGGGCAGGCTGTGCCCCCTGTTGTGGCTGCTGTTGTTGTTGTTGGTGTTGAAATGGTTGTTGCTGAAACGGTTGTTGCTGAAACGGAATAGTAACGCTTGCCACCTGCTGCGGCTGATTGTACTGGTTTCGACCTCTGCCCCGGCCTCGGCCTCGGCCCCCAAACACTGCGCTTGCATCGCCCTGACGGTGCCCACCAAAAGCCCTTCTATTATTGCCAGCCGAAGTGGATTCCTCAGCTTGGAATCTTCCCTGTTTAATGTTGCTTTCAATCTTTTCTCCCATCAGGATTAAGTCTGAGAAACTGCCCAAAGAAGTGTGAAACAACTTGTCATAAAACATACCAGTGAATGTTCCTATTAACATGTCATTCATTTCCTTGTCCTCTAGAGGAGGATGGACTCTAGCAGCCATGTCGCGCCATCTCTGCGAATACTCTTTGAAGCTCTCGCCCTTCTTCTGGGACAACCCCTGCAGTTGGACCCGGTTGGGTGCCAAGTCGCTGTTATACTTATAGTGAGCTACAAATGCTTCTGCCAGCTGCTTCCATGTCTTTATATGGGTTGGTTCCAATCCCATATACCACTCAAGGGAAGGACCAAACAAGCTATCTTGAAAGAAATGCATTAGCATCCTCTCATCATTAGAATACGCCGACATCCTTCTGTAATATGACCGCACGTGCACCTTTGGACAGGTGTCCCCTTTATACTTGTCGAATGTGGGAGCTTTGAATTTGATTGGCACCCTCAGGCCAGGCACCCGACCCATTGTTGACATATCTAAGCCCATAGCACTTTGATTCACGACCCCCCTCATCTGCTCCTCGAGCATCCTGATTCTCTGAGAGTCATCCATAGGCCCTTCGAAACCTCCACCGGAGAAAGCGTCCTCTTGCTGATCTTCTTGCCACATACCATTCCCAGCTCCGTATCCATCGTATCCGTTGTTACGGCCAGCTCTGGTCTGATTCATTATCGGGCCTCGCCCCCTATTACCGTACCCCGGAGCAACTCCAGCAGGTCCAAAAGCCATTAACCCAGCGCCATTTCCATTTTCGAATCCGCCATAACCCTGATTAGTCATACCGAATCTGTCCTGCCCGAAGCCTTGAGCATTGAAGCCGTACTTCCCAGCGTGGTAAAACCCTTGGTCATTGAAGCCAAATCCAGTATTACCGAAGCCATTGCCTCCCATATTATCACCCAGGTTAACATCTCCAAGCCCAACATTATTAACGATAGTCTCGTTCCCCATTCCAACGTTACCGTTCCCGGCAGCAGCGCCGTTGTTGACATTGACAGCAGGTATGTTTACTACAGGTGGAGCCACTGGTGTGGGGGTACCATCCCCATGAATAGTGTCGACTCGCACAGACTGATGATCCTCATTTCCATGCCCAGCATTTCTGACCAACAGAGGCTGCACCAAAGCTTGCAAATTCTCCTGGCCTTTTGCAATGGTCTCCATTGTCTGCATGAAGAGCGCCAGCTTCTCACGCATGTCTTGCATTTCGTTCTGCATTTGATCCATAATTCTTCGGCAGTTGGTGCGAGTGGAGTATCGGTGCGGGCGCTGATCTTCAATCCTGAAAAGACCTGGTTCAGTGCAAGGAATGAGATACCATGCAATAGTCACCTGTAATTCAATATGAATGGGAATGCAATGCAATATGTGTCTGTGCATTAGGGAAGATCATTCCCCGATTCTAGTGCGAATGTGCCAGTGCGGTGACAGTGCTAGCAATACGGTGATCGAAGCCGAATCATAGAAAACACCTCATATATTGCCAAGAAATCCATTAAGCCAAGAATACAATATCACTGAGTACAATAAGACGGCATGACCTCAGCCAACAATCCTGGTGATGGTCAGCGCTAATGCGAATAAAGCATACAAGTTAATACACGCAACAGTCAAGTACACTCATAAGCCTGGTATTCCTCTAGTAACTTCTTAGTCTCTGGATGACTTGGTCGGGTAAGCAGACCCTCAACAAGTTGATTTCTTCGCTTGAGAACGCGTCGCACGTCACCAACAGTTTCCTCCCATGCCCCTTCTCCGAAGCGATCCTCTAGCTTCCGCTTCTGAGACACAGCTTCGTTCCTGCCTTCGATGGCCTTGTTCAACGCATTCTGGAGACTATATATGGTCATCACCTCTTCTTCATACTTCTTAATGCTAGCCTTCAACTGCTCTTCGAGTTCAGAAATTTGCTGCTTCAATTTATCTTCCCTCTTTTTGTTGTTGGTTAGCGTAGCATTCCACGTCTTGTTACAAGAAGAGATTTCCCGGTGGGCGGCATCGAGTGCTTTCTTTTTGGATTCCAACATGTCATGGGAGCTTCTGAACTCTTTACCCAGACGTTCGCGCTTCTTTTTCTCCTCAGTCAATTCAGCACCTAACCTGTTTACTAATTTGATCTGCTGTTGGAAGGAGTGCACAGCCTTGTTCTTCTCACTACGCGTCTGAGCCAGTTCCTGCTCTAACCCTTCATTGATCTTCATCAAGGCTTCCTTTTCTTTAACAACTTGCTCGTAGGCCTCCCTAGTAACAGTAGTTGGTTCTTCCACCGGAATATGAACAGGGATTGGTGCAGCTGGAAATGGCATCAGTAACTGTCTTGCTCTCTCCTGGATCCAAACTTTGTAGGGTGCATAAGCCTGACAATCGTTCTTCCCTAACAGTGGCTTCCCTCTTCTGTTAATACGCATCCAGGCATGCTGAAGCTTGGCTAGTAACTCTCCATTTAAAACACCGGTGAAGTACAGAGATTCCTGTACTTCTTCCTCCTGAGGTGGGTTCTTCAACACATATCTGAACTGGCGAACGAACAGAGACGGGTTGTAATTGATACACCCTTTCCTTCCTATCAACGGAACATTAGGATACCCAGAACAACTGAAAATAAGCTCAGACCCCAACAAGTCTCTGTCAAACCACTCAATGTCTTCAGAAGATAGCCTCATCATGCGCTCTGGCCAATCAGCTGTAGCTGCACTATCCACAAAAGGTCCCTTCAGGGGAAGATGGCTCTTAAACCACATGTTCAACAGCGGCGCACAACAGTAAACAGTCTTTCCTCTTTTATTTTCATTTTTGTAGTGCAATGAATGATAGAGATCTCCAATCAAAGTGGGTACCGGGTTGCCAGCAGCAAATAGATGGAAAGCGTCCAAGTCCACAAAATTGGGTAAGTTGGGAAACAGCACTATTCCGTAAATGCATAGAGCCAAGATAGCATTAAAGACTATCCAGCACCCGCTCTTGGCATACTCTTGAGCTTTGCCAACCAGAAAATCAAGGGAGAAACCTGGAACCCCAAGCCAAGAAGTCACTAATAGTTCAGCAGCGTTCATGTGCAAGGCCTTAGCTAAGTCCTCCAACTTGGGCTCAGCGGCTGAATGAATAAAGGGAACCTTATTCTGTACTGGTAGCTCAGTAAACTCTACATACTCTTCAATGGTAGGCCCCAAAATAAAGTCAGCAAACGTAAAACATCTCAATACAGGGTCATAGAATTGCATCAAGGTGTACATCCCATTCATCTCAACAGCAGTTGGCTTGCAGACCAGTCTCAACAATCTTCCATGACTCATCCTGAAACTTCTCCTAACCTCCTCATCAGCAAGGGACATCAGACCAAGTAAGGGAGTAATGTCAGGTGTAGGTAGCTTATACGTAACTGTCTTTCTCAAACCAGCCATAAGCAGAAGTCCGAGCACTAGAACCAGGGAATATGCAAATGCACCTGCAGCACAGACACACGTTAATGGGATGCAATGATAATGGTTATGCAAACAATGCAATGCAAGTAACATGGAACAGGGACCAAATGTCATAGCTGAGAAGCCTGAACCATATCAAAAAGTCTCAGACAGACTCTCCAGAATTCCTCAAACCCTGGTCTCAGATAGACCCGATACAAAGCTCCAACACTAGTCTTTGATAGACCCCACAACATAACTCTGACTGGTCTCTGACAGACCTCATATCATACCTCCAACTGGTCTCTGACAGACCTCCAAAACTATCCATAAATACCCAGGATCTCAGATCAAGAAATAACCGGTATCTGAAGGTCTAGTTACCTGCATGACCCCAAAACCCTCTCACAGGTAGGTGTCCTAGTAACTGACAAAGGTATGGCATCCTATGCGGTCGTCGGCGTCACAGACTTTCAGGGTTGATGATACGATTCCCAGAAGGAGTGGCATCATCAAATCCTGAAGAGGCCTCACTTAGCCAACTTCCAAATGATCGGTTCCCGGAGTCGACAATTCAGCTAACCAACAACCCCTTCGACCCAAAGGGTAGAAAAAGAAGTCAACCAGAAGAACCTCGTCCGAGTGTAGATTTCGTGGGACACTAATGCAAGCAAAGCCGGCACGCACCCACTACTTTCTACTCTAATTCTAGGTGCACTCAAGCCCAGGTCCGGCTTATCTCTCAATCATGGAACACCCGTCACACCCCAAATACAGCAATAATATCAATAATATAATGCTGAAAATAAATAACAGAAATATAAATCCATACAAAATCCTCGACGGGAAAACAAGCGTTGGGATTGACTCGCTTAAGGGACGTTGGATCCCAAATGCATAAGGAACTATCGCAGTCCTTAGCAGCCAGGGGACGTTGGATCCCCAGCAGAGTCGCCAGCTGTCGCTACTGCGAAAATCGGCGCCGGCTGAACAGAAGAGTCGCCACCGTGCGTTATTTATCCCAAAGGAGGGAAAGGAAACGCTCGAGGTAAACCTACCGCAAAACGGGGAAAGGTATGGTCATCGCAACCAAAACCTGAGTTCGGGAGTCGGTTACGCAAGGGGAAGGTATTAGCACCCCTCACGTCCGTCGTACTCGACGGGATCCACGCTTGTTTTCGGGTATGGATTGTTATTCTGTCTAAACTAAGGGTCTGGGGTTAAAAGAAAATAAAATGACTCGGCAAAGTATCGCACTTTATGCCTACGTATTCCCGTCTGGAACGAAAAATCATAGTCAACGTAGTTCGCCTACCTACGGGAAAGGAGGGGAAGGTTGCTCGCTAGGATATCGCATCCTATGCCTACGTACTTTCATACAGCATGAAAGATCAGAGCAAACGTAGTTCGGGCCACGTACGACACAAGTCTGTTTTGATTGTTTTTATTTCTTCTGAAAAAGGGGTTTCCTGATTAACAGTCCAAGCGGACAAAAATTGATGTTTTGATGAGTTCACGTTCTTTTACGGAAGAAGTGTCTTTTATTGGGTTTGAAATCTTATTGCGTTTTTCTGTTTGTTTTGAGAAAGAAGAGACAGAACTCTATCCTATGGTTTAAAAGGGAATCAAACTAACCTAATGTTATCATGCATGGGTTAAGACCTAATGTCTATCATGCTCCTCTCTTGCGCAGAGAGAAACAGAGATCCTAAGGGATAAACGGAAACAGAAACAATAGCATATATACGATAAAGCAGTAAAATGCATGGATGCAGCAATACAAGCGAGGCAAGGGAGTCCCACTCGACCTCGAACCTAGAAAACAACAGGCAAAAGTGAACAAGATTCACTTTCAACCTAACAGGTTAATGGCAAATAATACAGTCAGGGAAACTCAATCAATACATCAAAAATTAAACAGCAAAAAGAAACAGCAAGCAACAGTCCTCATCAACATCTGTCTTCAAGTCATCTCCAACCATCTTCAGGCTTCAAGCAAACATCAGTCTTTATCTTCACAACCTTCAAGCAAGGTCTTTATCATCAGTCTTCAATCTGCAATGGCTTTTCTTCAAGTCTCAACCTCCAAGATGAATATCAGTTAACAAGAGGAAATGGATGTTAAACAGTCAATTGCCTACCAAGGGTGGCTCATTAACTGTTAACATTATACAGACAATTTTCTCTCAAAAGTTCTATCTTTTAAATACATTCACTAATCCTTCCAAAGGAAGGAGGTGGATATTTAAAAGAGACTTTGAATCATAGAGAAAGAATGGAGGCAGACAAGACCTTCCATGTTTGTGAATCAAGTTTTCTACTCTAGAGTTCTACCTAGCTCCTAAACCCTATAGCCTTCAACAGCTGCCAGCAAGAGATACTCCTCATCAACTCTGGAAGTTGGTCTTCATCCTCTGATCTTCAAATGGGCTTCATCAGCACAGTCTTCAGCTCAAGCCCCAAACCAGCCCAATACCCCACACAGTCAAATAATAACCCTAGAGAGGGCACACCACACAATCAAGCAAATACAAGCAGTATACTAATAGTAATAGTAGAATAGGAGAAACCTAGTAATTTCTAAGGGATCTATTATTTACCCATAACCCCTATAGTTCCATACCCCAAAATTCAAACTACAACTCCTAAAAGAATTGATTTGCTACACCTATGCCACACCTAAACCCTAGTTTTAATTCTCCTAATCACACTTAAACAAATCATCTAAAACTAAGTCCTAAAAACATGAATTAAATTTTATATACAAGCTAAAGTCCTAAGTTAATCACCCTAAAAAGAATGGATCAAAAATGTTAAAGGAAAGTCCTAAACTAAAATCAACAATATCATGTATCAAACTAAACATTATTTACAACCTATTTAAAAAGAAAAATATACTAAAAATATAAAAATAAAATGAAATGCCAATTTTTTTATATGATAATTTTCTTAATAAAAATATGAAAAGGATTCAAAAACAACCATTAAAAAATATGCAATTTTCTATTTGTTATGATTTTTTAAAGAATTAAAATGAAATGGATGAAATTAAATTGAATTATGTTTGGATGGGGTGCAATCAGCATTTAATTCAGTTAAAAGAATATGATGGGCCCAGACTGGGGGGCGCGCATAGCAAAGCGTGTCTGGGCCCAATTGATCAGAAAAAACAAAAAGAAATAAAAAACGGAAAACGGTGCATAAAGCAATTAAATCAGTTATAATTGGGATTGGGCCTTGCAAGCGGGGTGTGAAAAGCAACTTTTTGACTTAGGCCCAGGATGCGTTAAGTGAAACGCATCGTTTCATCCCACTCAGTCTTTCCCTCCAGATCTCCAATTAAATCTGAGCCCTTGGATTGTCTTTGAGTCAATGGTCTTACGCCTGATCCAACGATGCTCCTTCATCGTCTACCTTGGACAAACCCTAAGCCAGAAAAATCCTCCCCATGCACGAACCTTCCACCTCTCTGTTCTCCCTCGTACCTCCATGAAATCTCACAATGTAAAAACCAAAAATGATCTATGCTCCTCCCTCTACACAGCCATGGCATTAGTTTCCTCTGAAACTCCCTCTAGGTCCAAACCCGATAGGTAGCAGGTCTAGATTCCACCATTTTACACTGCTATCAATCATGTCAATTCTTGCTAACTTTTACCTTAACACAACCTACACGCTTTGCTGATCATCCTGAGCTATACATCTAAGATTATCATGCCATATTCTAGGTGTTCTAAGCCCTAACAGATTTGGTGCTCCAATGGCAACCTCCATGAATTGCCTCCCAATTCATCAGAAATGATCATCTAACTATCCTTAACCATTCTAACCTAATAATTCTCTAACATGCTAACTAAATCAACCAATTCGAAGGGAAACACCAACCTGGTTTGATGATGAAAAGAGAGGCAGAATCCTTTAGATCCAAGGCTTGCAATGCTTGGGACTTGATCAACAAACTTGATTCTTGGTTCTGTATGCAATAGATCTTGTTCAAACCTCTTGAATCTTGCAATCACAATCTTCTTGCACCTTGGATGATGAAGTTGGTAGCACACGATTCCTTCCTCAATTCAACCAGATATTGATGGAAATGTGATCTATGATGGATTTAGATGATGATAGGATCAAGGATTTTGGAAATTGATGAAGGTTTGATAGAGTTTGAAATGGTTTTGCAAAATGGAAGAACGAGATGAAACTATGTGTTATGAACAAAATGAATCACCAACCCTTTAATGAAGCCTCTCAATTCAATATATAGATGAAACTAGAAAGCTCTAGAACTTTGTAGAAACTTCTTGTGCACACTTTCCTTGGATTTTGATTATGTTACTTCCATTGTAAGCCACCTAGCATAACTTCCAAATTTTGAACCAAACTCAAAAATCCACTTTTGCCAATGTTCTTAAAACATTTTTTCCAATCAAAATGACCTACAATTTCATCCCATTTGGCCAAGTTATGAAAAATCTCAATTTTAGGTCACTTTTCTTCATTAAATTCTCTTTTTAAATGACCAAATTCGAAACCTTGAGCTATGAGCCTTTCCAAACTTTCATGATCACTTTTCTAGACTCAAAATGTCATTTGGAGCAAGTTTGATGTTTTGAAGTTTTTCATTTGAAGCTTCCTTATATGTGTTTTGGGCATAGGCTTGAAATGACCTGTAATCCTCAAATGACCAAAATACCCTTTGCTTGCCAAGACCATAAGTAGAGTTCCACAAATCAGATGAAGGCATAACATATCTTTCTAGAAATCTAAGACAATGAGGAACAACTCTTATGTTGAACAGAAATTCATTTGAAATCACCTTGAGGGGTAAGAGTTGCTTGGAATACAAGTAACTTTCACAGACAAAATTTCAGATACCTCAGATGACCTGTAACTTGCAAGGACCATAACTTGAGTTCTATAAATCTCCTTGATGTATTCCACCACTCAAATTAAAGGTCTTGAGATCCTCTACAAGTTTCATGTTGGCCAAGGATCCATTTGAAGCTTGCATTTTGACATATTTTGCTTGGAAGTTTGACCTAAATCAGGGGATTTTACACAGAAACCCTAATTTAGAAACTCCTCTTCTTCTTGATTTCTTCTTGGCACAACACCACATCCTCCTCTACATGTTAAATGATGAACCCCACATCTCTCCAATAGACCTTAATGCCTTTCAGTCAATCATTTGACCTAGGGTTGACCCAGATGAAACCCTAGTTGACTGTCTTCAACTGCAACTCTTGTGATCACATCAATGACTTGTCTCACTTTCAAAATGACTCTCTAAGTCCTCCATGATGTCTGTATACCCTCCATGCTCTCAATTCACAGCTCACAACTTCTCTGATGGTCTTCAAATGCCCTCAAGGTAGGATAGAGACCCACTGCTTGATCCACTGACTTCTTAGATTTCAATTTCTTTCTGATGACTTGGATATGCTTGAATTTGAATAATAACCTCTTGATAGGCTCATAGAGATGAGGATAGTGCTTGGTCCCTTGCTGGATGATTTGTTATGCCATGCTATGCAGATGATTAGACTATGTACATGACTCTATATGCAAATGCTAATGTAATTGAAACATAAACCAGGTGAAATAAGTTGAGCAAATTTTAGGGTGCAACAATTACCATCTCCTCCATCTCTCAAACCCTAAACAGCTCTGCACTCCAAAACCTTCAGAGTCTCTCAACAACTTCCATGGCTTCATCTCACAAGGGAAAGGGCAAGCTTCCAGAATATGACTCTGCATCTGAGGAAGATAGCATCCCCATGGAAACCACCAAGAAGCGTCTCATGGACTTCAAGGTTCGCGTTCGTCACATTCTGCCGATAAAATATGTCAATCTTAAAGCTTTTCCGGTATCTTCTTTTGATTTTCCTGCTTTGCTGAAATACCAAAAGATAGATAAGTTTGTCTCTGACTCTGGTAACTGCTACCCGGATTTGGTTAAGACTTTCTTGAATAATCTTTCTGTATATCTGAATGGTAATGGTGAACACGTTCTGGAAACGATTGTTCGCGACTGTCTGCTGAAGGAAAAATTGTCTGATATTGCTTCATCGCTGCAAATTCCATCTACCGGATATTTTCTCCGAAAAGGGGTTAACCACGATGAAGGACCGTGGGCTAACTACGACAAAATGGAATATTATTACCGGATTTGCAGGTTCCCAAAAGAGACGATTATTGCTAATCAGCGGACTGCCCACATGCTGTGTTACGCAAAGAACTTGACGGTATCTGACCGGATGTTACATTATGTCATCTGCTACGTTCTCATTCCGAAAGACTCCAATCAAGCTCAGATCAACGATTTGGAAATGCAACTTCTGTTTGCTATCAAGAACAAGATTCGGGTAAATTGGATTCTGACTATAATGTATCATCTTCAACAACAGCTTTCGCTTCAGACGCGTCTTCCTTGTGCTCGGCTGGTGTCAAGAATTCTTGAATTGTCGGAATTGGATCTTAAACGAGAACCTTGTACCAAGATGAAGTATACAACCAATGAGATAAATAAGATAACAATTTTAAAGAACACCGGCATCATCAAACATGCTGATGGCACCTACAAGTATGCTGATGAAGGAGCAGCCTCGAACCAAGCCTATCCCGTACTAGAAGGAGGTATTACTAATAAGTTTCTCTACCAAACTATGATGAACCAACATAGAGAAACCTCTAGGGCCATTGCTTCTCTCTGAAACCTTATACTTACCTCTCGTCGTACCAACACCGACAACATTGATGAAGAGGATGAAGAAGGTGAAGAAGAAGAGGAAGCAGAAGAAGAGGATTTGGCTGATGACGATTTTTAGAAAATATTTTCTGATGTTGTTTACTTTTGTTTTTCATTCCTAAATATGTTTAAGTTGTTTTTAGTACTTTCCTATGTAATCGTACAATATTTGTGCCGCAATGTTCTATGTGTTGCATTTTTATCAATTATGTTTGTTTTCTTGTTTACTTGATTGGTTGCTGCCATTTATGCCTATTTTTTTTTGCTTTCTGGTTTGAAAGCTTCTTCCTTTTTGCTGATAACAAAGGGGGAGAAGAGCTTTGTGCTTCTAATATCTCTCTGTGCAGATTTTTTTGCCTTCTATTTAGATAGGGGAAGTGTTGGACATAGGGGGAGAAGCAAACCAAGATCAGTTTGAAACATCGTCAAAATCATGGCACATACGCTTTTGTTTGTCATCATCAAAAAAGGGGAGAATGTAGAAGCAAGCATGCTTCAATCTCAAAGTTTTGATGATGTCAACTCAACTCAAGCTCACTTCATGATTGCAAAAAGTCAAGGCTTTCAAACTGATCAAGTCTACGCAATTATAACTTACAAGTCAAGCTGATGTGCAAATTATTCTTCCTCTATCAAGACTTGGACACAAGGCTAGTATATCAAATTTCCCTCTTTAATTTGATATACAAGTGTTCAAACAATCCATAATTTTTGCATACTGCATTGGCATATTTTTAAACTCTTTAGAATTGGTATAACACTTAAAACATAAAGTTTTTTCTAAGTTTTTACAGTGTTAACCGATTAACCATATGGGTTAATCGGTTAACGGCCTTAAACTTTGAATTCTTTGAGCTAACGTTCATGTGTTAACCGATTAACCCATATGGTTAACCGATTAACACTGAACGTATTTTGGAAAATTGCTTCCTTTCAAGTTAAAATTTTGTTTGAGAGTTATACCTTTTCATTGTTTGTTCTATACTTAATTAAACCTGTTTGAATAGGTGTTTTGGCTCATATAGATTCTGATTATTTCAAAATTGAAAAACACCTCCAATAATTTTCAAAATATTCATTGAATCAAATTCACTCAAATTCAAATATTTTCGATTTTTCTCAAAGTGTTCATATTGTTCATATATTTTATATCCATAGCATTGAACACTTGTATTGATACTAAAGAGTGAATTCTGATCAAAAGGAGAAGATCTATCTATGTATTGATATCATTGTTATTACTCTCAAATCAATTCATTCAAATTACTTGTATTGTGACTTGTGATCCAGGACTGTTGGAAACAAGGGTTAGTGCTTGCAAGAGGATTGTTCTTGCACACTAAGTTGCTGTATAGTTGTTAGAAAGTAGGCCTCACCGGTTGATGGTGTGATAGGTTGTACAATTCTAAAAGTATAGTAAATTCTCTTTCATGTTGAATGGGGAGTGGAGTACTCTCGGATTGTAAGGGGAACCACTATAATTCTCCGTGTTCTTTCCTTTTCTGCATTTACCGCTTTCATCACCAACATTCTTAAAGAAGTAAAATTCAAGAATACCGAAAAACCGGAAAAAGTCCCTAAAGCCTAATTCACCCCCCCCCCCTTCTTAGGCATACTCTGTACTTACACAAACTGGTTAATCGATTAACTAGTGCGCATTTTCAAATTTTTTAAGTGGATAATCGGTTAACCAATAGTGTTAACCGATTAACACTGAACCAGAATGCCATTTTTTCTTGTTTTCAAGCATGCTTTGTTGTTCTCTCACTTGGAATCTTCATGGATCGATATGATGCATTTAGAGTGAGATGTTTTGGATATGTTTCATTGTTCGTGTTCGTTTAATTTAGATTATTCGACTCACGTGCTTCGTTTTCCATTTGAATGCATACTTTATGGATGTTGTTTAAATGAGGAGTGCATGTTTCCTTTGCTTGCATTGCTTGGTTGAGATGTGCTTGTGGTGGCTGTTGTCCCACACTTTTTTTCCTCCCACTTTTCTTTGGTGATTGATGATCGATGGTTGTAGGAGCTTGCTTCTCCCATTTCATCTCATCCTCCTTGCATCTTTTTGTGTTTGCATTCCATGTTTGCATTCCTTCTTATCCTTCATTTTGTGATTGATTTATCTTGTGTTTTCTTGGTCTTTTGCCATGATCCCTTAGGATTCCTAGTCCCTCCGTTTAGGATGGGAGTTAGAGAGACATTAGGTGTTCAATCCAAGAATGATAACATTAGGGTAGATTTCCATTTCAATCCTAACTTTAGGTCCATTTTGCATGACAATGTTAGCGCTGAGTTTCCCTTAGACCTTCTGTGCGTGTCTCTTCTCATCTCAAAACGCATTTTAACTCATCTAATAAATATGGTGAATGTTGTACGATACGAGCCTTAAGTACATGGGGAATGATGAGTGACGGGTCTCCTCTCGCTTGTCTAGAGTGTTTAGTGTACGTCCTGTTTGGGGGCGATATGCGACGCATTCGTTCCTATGTCATAGTATTTAGTGCAACGTGAATCACAAATCAAACTAATTCACTTTACTAAAACTCACAAACAAAACATTAAACCTTTTTATCCTTCGGGATTAATTAAAATCTTTTTTTTCAGAAAGAGTGTGTTAAGCTTTGGCTCTACCGCAAACAGGCTTCGTCCCTAACTGCTGGAACGAAGGTTTAACCCTACTCAGTTAAAACACTTGAACCAATATGTGGTCGTGTCAGGCCAAACTACGTTTGCTCTGATTTCTCATACCAGATGAGTGTTAGAACACAGATTGGTTCTTAATAATAACTCTTTGTTTTGATGATAACTGTTAGGAAATTTTATATTTAAGAATTATATACTCTAAAATTTGCTTGAGAGTTTTACTGCAGATTGAAATGAAATTAACTCTCTAGAAGCAAATCTGAATTGTATACAAGAAGTAATCTTGACTCAGAAGCGCCAGATGCATCCTGCAGAAGATTCTGATTGCTGTTTACAGAAGATCCTGAGCGTAGTCTCCAGAAGGATCTGAAGCAAGAAGCTCCATAAGATTCTGAAGCTAGTCAGAAGCATCTGAAGCTTAGAAGAATATTGTATGAAGAGTTTCTCAAAGCATAGTTTCTACAGAAGTTTCTGAAAGTACTAAAGCTGCCAAGTATTAAAGTTCTGTGACAAATATGCTCTGATGATCAACACGCTGAAAGCACACATGCTGCAGAAAACTCTGATACAACAAAGTTCTGAACATCATTAGAAGACTCTGACTCAATCAGATTCTGAAGAACTTGCTGAAAACTGAAGAAGAAATATTCAAAGATTATATCCGTTGGAGTAAATCAAACGTCTCTTTCCTCATTAGTGCTAGACACAAGAACACAGACAAAAAGGATTGTTTTATGCTTTCTATTTCTAGGAAAGGTCACTTGATGTGAAGACAAAAAGGCTCAGACCTTTTTGGGACACTCTTTTCAACGTTCAGCTTCCTTGGATCAGCTGCCTATAAAAGGAAGTCTCCACCAAATTCTTCAGTTACACAATTTGCTGAAAAGAAATCATATTATTCAACGCTCTCATTCTTTCATATTCTTCTTAGAATTTCTTGTACTTAAACTTAAGAGAAAAATCACTGTTGTGATAAAAGCTTTTTAGAAGCATTAATATTCTTGTATTTGATTTACATTGATTGTAAAGGTTTTTCCTTAAGAGGATTCAGTTGGAATCAGTAGCTCTTGAGAAGACTAAGAACAGTTGTTCTTAGGTCTTACTATTGTAATCTGTTTGATTAAATAGTGGATTAAGTCCTTGTTGAGAAAGGCAAATCACTCTAGGAAGGGTGGACTGGAGTAGTTGATTTAAACGAACCAGGATAAAAATAATTGTGTCATTATTTTTGAAGTCTTAATCTTTCATACTTATTCAACCCCCCTTCTAAGTATTATCTCACCTTCAGTTGGCATCAGAGCTCCGGTTCTGTGTGTGCTACCACTTAACAGTGTCAGTAAAGATCCAGAGAGAAATACTTTGATATATATTTATTTGTTACAATGGCTGATAATTCAATATCCAATATTAACAATAAATATGAAGAAAGGGATAGGATCAGCACCAAACCCCCTATGTTTGATGGGGAGAAATTTGACTACTGGAAAGACAGAATTGAGAGTTTTTTCCTAGGATATGATGTTGATCTATGGGACCTAGTCATAGATGGATATGTCCATCCCACAGATGGGAATGGCAAGAAGATTGACAGAAAATCTATGACAGATGCTCAGAAGAAAGATTTTAGAAATCATCACAAAGCCAGGACTATATTATTGAATGCAATTTCACATACTGAGTATGAAAAAATTACAAACAGGGAAACTGCTTTTGATATGTTTGAATCCCTAAAAATGTCTCATGAGGGAAATTCTCAAGTTAAGGAGACAAAAGCTCTGGCTCTGATCCAGAAGTATGAGGCCTTCAAAATGGAAGACTCTGAATCTGTTGAAGCCATGTTCTCCAGATTTCAGATACTCACTGCTGGGATGAAAGTTCTGGACAAGGGATACTCTACATCAGCTCACTGAGGAGCCATGAGATTGAGCTTGAGGAAGATGAACCTCAGAAGAAAGAAAAAGGTAAATCTGTTGCCTTAAAGTCTAACAAAACTGCTAAAGCTTTGCAGGTCATTCAAGAAAGCTCTGAAGAATCTTCTTCTTCTGAAGAAGATGAGTTATCCATGCTGTCCAGAAGGATCAACAGACTCTGGAAGCACAAGGGAAAGAAGTTCAACAACTTCAGAAGATCTGATAATAGAAAGGAATCTTCTGGGCACAGAAGATCTGGCAAGAAAGAAGTTGTGTGCTATGAGTGCAAAGAACCTTGGCATTACAAGAATGATTGCCCCAAACTTCAGAAAGAAAAACCCAAGAAGAAGTTTAACAAAAAGAAGAAGGTTCTGATGGCAACATGGGATGACTCAGATGAATCTGAATCATCTTCTGAATCAGAAGAAGAATGTGCTAATGTTGCACTGATGGCCAGCATAGAGGATCAAGAGGAAGGTACCTCAGGATATGAATCAGATTCTGAATCTGATGATGATGCAGAAGAGGTAATGGCTAAACTTACCAAAGAAGAACTTATAAAAGTTTTAACAGAAGTTCTTAAAAGTTATAACAATATCAAACTCAAATACAAGAAGCTGAAAAGCAATCTTGAATCTGAGATTGATCTTCTGAAAACAGAACTTGTTGAGCAAAAAGAAATTAATCTGAAAATCAAAAATGACTTTGAAATAACTCAACAAGAATCTGAATCTGAGACTAAGTCATGTGAAAACATTTTAGAAAAATATGACTCTAGCTTTCAGAGATTTCTTACTAAGAGTATAGACAGAAGCAAGATGGCTTCTATGATCTATGGTGTTAGTGGAAACAACAGAAGAGGTATTGGATATGAATCTTCATCTAGAAGCAATCCAAAACCTGTTGAAAACTTTTCATCAAGAAGACACCTCTGTATTCTCAATTTAAATTTGGTCACTTAAATGACATTAAACACACAAGCTCTGAGAAGAATACTTATGTGTTTAAACCCAAGGCAAGTTAGAATAAACATTATGTTGAAAAACAGAAGTTTAGACAAACCAACTAACCCCAAAGGACCCAAGAAGATCTGGGTACCTAAAAACAAAATAATTCCTGTTACAGATGTTCTTAGCAGCAAGGTCAGGACGCCAATCATGGTACCTGGACTCTAGATGCTCACGACACATGACAGGAGAAAAGTCTATGTTCCAAAGCCTGGAACTTAGATCTGGAGGTGACGTGAAGTTTGGAGGGAACCAGAAGGGCAAGATCATTGGATCTGGCACTATTGGAAATGGTAAACTTCCCTCTATTACTAATGTTTTACTTGTTGAAGGGTTAAAGCATAACTTATTGTCCATAAGTCAATTAAGTGACAACAGTTATGATATTACCTTTAATCAAAAATGTTGTAAAGCTATTAGTCAAAAGGATGGCTCTATCCTATTTAGTGGTAAGAGGAAAAATAACATTTATAAAATAAATCTTTCAGAACTTAAAGTTCAAAATGTTAAATGCCTCTTGTCTGTAAATGAAGAGCAATGGGTCTGGCACAGAAGATTGGGCCATATTAATATGAGACGTATATCTCAGATTAATAAACTTAATCTTGTCATAGGACTCCCTAATCTGAAGTTCACTTCAGATGCTCTTTGTGAAGCATGCCAGAAAGGGAAGTTTTCAAAAACATCTTTCAAATCAAAAAATGTTGTTTCTACTTCTAAACCACTAGAATTACTTCATATTGATCTGTTTGGACCAGTGAAAACTGCATCCATCAGAGGCAAGAAGTATGGATTAGTCATTGTTGATGATTTTAGTAGATGGACATGGGTAAAGTTCGTAAAACACAAGGATGAGTCACATTCTGTGTTCTTTGACTTCTGCAAGCAAGTCCAGAATGAAAAAAATTTCAAAATTATAAAAGTAAGAAGTGATCATGGTGGTGAATTTGAAAATAAATATTTTGAAAAATATTTTTCTGAAAATGGCATTGCTCATGATTTTTCCTGTCCTAGAACTCCACAACAGAATGGGGTTGTAGAGAGGAAAAACAGAACTTTGCAAGAAATGGCCAGAACCATGATCAATGAGACAAATCTGGCAAAACATTTTTGGGCAGAGGCAATCAATACAGCCTGTTACATTCAGAACAGAGTGTCTGTTAGACCTCTTCTGAAGAAGACTCCTTATGAACTGTGGAAGAACAAAAAGCCCAACATTTCATATTTTCATCCTTTTGGATGTATTTGCTATATGTTAAACACTAAGGAAAATCTGAGCAAGTTTGATTCCAAAGCACAGAAGTGTTTCATGCTTGGATATTCTGAACGCTCTAAAGGCTACAGAGTATACAACACTGAGACACAGATTATGGAAGAATCCATTCATGTCAGATTTGATGATAAGCTTGGCTTTGAAAAGCCAAAGCAGGTTGATAACTCTGCAGATAGGGAAGTAGTCTTTATTGACTCTGAAGTTCCAGAAGCAGACAAAATTCAAGTGAAGGAACCAGAAGTAACTCCAAATGCTACTCCTTTAACTTCTCAGATGAATAATCTAAACATTTCTGAAGAGTCAACTATTAGAGGATCATCATCCAGAATTAAAGCTTCTCATCCAGAGGATGTCATTATTGGAAAGAAGGATGATCCCATCAGAACAAGATCCTTTCTAAGATCATCTGAAGCATCACTATTTGGACTAGTGTCAGAAATTAAACCATCTTCTGTAGATGAAGCTCTGCAAGACAATGATTGGATTATTGCCATGCAAGAAGAGCTAAATCAATTCAGCAGAAATGATGTATGGGATCTAGTTCAGAGACCTCAAGGATTCAATATAATTGGTACAAAATGGGTCTTCAGAAATAAGCTAAATGAGAAAGGAGAAGTTGAGAGGAACAAGGCAAGGCTGGTTGCTCAAGGGTACCGTCAGCAAGAAGGTATTGATTACACTGAGACATATGCTCCAGTGGCAAGGTTAGAATCTATACGCCTTCTTATTTCCTTTGCTGCACAAAATAACATCACTCTGTATCAGATGGATTTTAAAAGTGCCTTTCTTAATGGTATTATAGAAGAAGAAGTTTATGTCCACCAACCTCCTGGTTTTGAAAATGAAAAATTTCCATATCATGTTTTCAAATTAAAGAAATCTATATATGGATTAAAACAAGCTCCCAGAGCTTGGTATGAGAGATTGAGCAATTTTCTTCTGGAGAAGAACTTCATTAGAGGCAAAGTGGATACAACACTCTTTTGTAAAACAATTAAGAAAGATCTTCTAATTTGCCAAATTTATGTAGATGATATTATTTTTGGATCAACAAATATTACGCTTGGAAAGGAGTTTGCTACATGTATGCAGGAAGAATTTGAAATGAGCATGATGGGAGAACTCAAATTTTTTCTAGGAATCCAAGTTAATCAAACTCCAGAGTGCACCTACATGCATCAGACAAAATATGTTAAAGAACTTCTGAAGAAATTTAACATGTCTGACAGCAAGCTGGCAAAGACTCCAATGCATCCTACTAGCTCACTTGGCAAGGAAGAGGTAAGTAAGAAAGTAGACCAGAAGCTCTACAGAGGTATGATTGGCTCTCTTCTTTATCTTACTGCTTCTAGACCTGACATATTGTTCAGTGTTTGTCTGTGTGCTAGATTCCAATCAGATCCTAGAGAATCACACTTGACAGTTGTCAAGAGGATTCTAAGGTATCTGAAAGGTACTTCTAATGTGGGTTTATGTTACAGAAAATCTGATGATTTCAAATTAGTTGGATTCTGTGATGCTGACTACGCTGGAGACAGAGTGGAAAGAAAAAGTACTTCTGGAAGTTGTCAATTTCTAGGAAGAAATCTAATCTCCTGGTACAGCAAGAAGCAACCCACAATTGCACTTTCAACCACAGAGGCTGAATACATTGCTGCTGCTGGATGTAGCACGTAGATGCTCTGGATGAAGAGTCAACTAGAAGATTATCAAATTTTTGAAAGTAACATTTCTATCTTTTGTGATAATACTTCTGCTATATGTTTGTCCAAGAATCACATTTTACATTCTAAGGCAAAACATATAGAAATTAAGCATCATTTCATCAGAGACTATATTCAGAAGGGAATCATAAATTTAGCCTTTGTTGATACAGATCATCAATGGGCAGATATTTTTACAAAACCCCTTGTTGAAGATAGATTCAATTTTATTCTGAAAAATATTGGTATGGATTTTTGTCCAGAATGATATTTATCAGAAGCAAATTTTTACAGATGCAAAAATGCTTAATGCTCTGAAGTATTTCTTCTGATTGTTTATTTTATTCTGATCAATATTTCCTTTGTGAAACTCTGAACTAACAATCTTTAGAAGATCTGAACGTTGGATAACGTTTCATTTCTTAAGAGAATTCAGAACAACATGCAAGCAACCACGTGTCACACCAAATCTAAAGAGGTGGCGTGTACACAACTGAAGAGACGTTTGAGGTGAAGTTTGAATAGTGAGAATCTTGTTTTTCCCCCCAAATTGTCAGAAGTAATTAATGTTTTGAAATGATTATTATTCTCTTCATTTAATGCTTGTTAAAACGTGCATTTTTCTGACTGTTGATTTGCCTAAGTGTTTTAGTATAAATACTTGACTTGTATTCACTTTCACACTTTTCACATTCTCAGAAATTACATGCATTTTCATCTCCTCTTTTCTCTGCATAAAAACCCTATACCTAAGCGTTTGACAAAGCATTCTTCAATGGCAACTTCATCATCAACAGCTGCTCAATTCCAATCTTCTATGGCTGCTGTAACTTCAGAAAACATGGGTGTTGCTCCATATTCTCCTCCCAAAAGAACTCTTCTAACCCCTGTTGATAAGTTGGAAGTTTTATGTGAATCTATGGTTGAGTTTGATTCTCTGGCAGAAAATGGGTTTGAGTTTCGTTCCATCATTGGAGCTCAAGGATGGGTTAAGTATTTTGATAGGCTCTTTGGACCAGTTTACCCTCTCCTTGTGAAAGAATTCTGGATTCATGCATCAGTTTACCCCAAGTTCATCTTATCTTCTGTGCTGGGAAAAGAAATTATTATCACAGAAGATTTGATAAGAAAATTAATAGGTTATGAAGAAACAGATGGTGTTTCCCACTTGCCAACTGGGCGTGTGGACATGGATGAGGTTTATGAAGAAGTAATGACTACTGGTCAAGCCTCTAACAAATTCAAAGATCTGAAGCCTGATTACAAAATCTGGGCCAAGATCTTCATGGGATGCATCCACCACAGGAAGTCAACAAATTCTCAAGACTATGTCAATAATGAACAGCTCTATTTCATGTATTGCCTTAGTCAGAGCACAAAGGTAGATCTTCCATACATTCTGTTTATGCATCTGTGGAACCATATCAATGCATCTAGAGAATATGTGAAAGAGAAAGGACAGAAGATCAGAACTTGGATCCCCTTTGGAAGGTTGATCTCAGATCTTCTTACTGAAAATGGTTTGGTAAATGCTCTGTACGCTGCTGGAGTTACAGAGGAATTAGAATTTATAATGGGAAAGCCTCTGAATGCTAAAAGTCTTCTGAGACTCAAAATTATTGATGAACTCACAACAGCTCCCAAGAAGCTGAATGTGTCAGAATTGAATAAGAGGGTTCCTGTAGATGACTTTCCTTTATTCTTTGCTGAAGAGCCCAAACATATAGTGGTTATGTATATTGATGAATGCAAGAAGGAAGGAAAACCTGTTCCTGCTAATGTGATTCAGCTAGCTAGACAACCACTACCAGATGCAGGAGAAGAAGAAACACAACTCCATAAGCAAAGGACTCAGCCTGTAGAAGAATCTGCACCTGCTCAGAAGAAGGTCAAGGTTGCTGAGAAGCCCAAGAAGCTCTTGAAGAGAAAAGAATCTGAAGAAGCTGCTTCTGTACCTACCAAGAGGATCAAAATAAAAGGTACTAAATCTTCTGTATCTTCTGCAAAACTTGTTATTAATGATTCTAATGTTTAAGTCTGTACCAAAACCACCCTCTACACAAACCACTTCTGTCACTGCTCCCAGCTCCATATCACCACAAAAACAATCACCTATTCCAACTCAAACTATAACACAAACAATTCCAACACCAACAGTTTCTGTACCAAAACCCTCTCAACCCAAAATCCATATCAAATAGTTTGTTCCAAGAACACAACCATCAGAACAACAACCATCAGAACATCTTCCACAACAATCTGTTCAACAACATTCATCTGAACAACTAGAGAAACAACAACAAGAATCTCAACCAGAAAAAGCCTCTGACAATCCACCATCAAATAATTCACCTTCTGAACCCATTGCACATGTTACTTCTGAACCTACAAAAGTAACTTCTGCTCCAGTTTCATCAGAACCAATAACTATTCCTTCTGATTCACCCATCTCAGAACAACCATCCAAACCATCTGACATTCCTTCAGAACCTACCAATACTTCTGAACCTCACATCCCTGAGACAGAAGTTCTTGATGTCACACCACTAAAAACGGTGTTTCAAGTATCTTCTACCTCTTGTACACCAACCACATCCTCTAACTCATCAGAATCAGAAATTCACCCAGATTTTCTAATCTCTCCATCTGAAAAATACTCTGAGATAAACCAACCTGAAACTACCATACCTTCAAAAACTCCCATTCTAGATCTTATTCCTCCACCTGCACCATCATCTGAGATATTAATCCCCAATTCCAATCCAACATCTTCTATATCATGTGCCCAAGTTTCTTCTCTTTTTCATAATCTGTCTTATGGTTTCAAACTGAAAGATTTTTATGACAGAGTTGAACCTTCTGAACCCCTCAACCCTTTGAAACCAAAATCCACAATGATCCTTCCATCTGTGATTCTTGATTACTTAAAATCTATGACAGATGTAGAACCTTTAGCAACCATATCACACTCTGCAAAATCTGATAAAGCTGTTGTTTCAGCTCTGCAAATTGCATATGATAACACTGTTGCATCTGTTGAACCACCAAAATTTGCTTTCAAACCATACTCAAATGCACCTTTTGATGTAGTTACCCCTCACAGAAGAGCAAAACCTCATTTGCTTAATGCTTTAGTCAGATCTAAAGAAAAAGCTTCTGAGATACCCTTCATTCCATATTATCCTCCTCCTCTGATTTCCATCCAAAAATCACTTTTTCCACTAACTCCCCAACCTAAACCTATAAATCTGGAAACCTTGTTACGACCACAGCCCAGACTTAATATTGATCATTTATTTCAAACATTCTTGCAAGAAATACAGATGTATTTAGGTACTGTTCAGAAGAAATGCTCAGAACAATGGATGCCAAAGAATCTGACATCATCTGGAACGGATTCATCAACAGATTTAACACTGTAGCTTCAAATCTGAAGAACGTCTGTTCTGATGATGCAAAGCTCAGAGCTGCAAGGACTCTCTTCTGGACTGTCAACAAAACTGAACCTCTGCTTCGTTTAGATGCTCCTCCACCATCAACAGAATCCACTGATAATGCATTGGCTATGACTCTGGTAGACCCCTCCTCAGAATCTACAGAACCAATGGAAATTGACTCTGTTCAGGCTACAGAACCTCATCATAATTCTTCATCTGAGATAAAGAAAGAACGTCCAGACTTTGAAGATAAGATTGCTGTTCTGGAAGCTGGACAGTCAGAGATAAAATCCTGGATGGCTAAGCAGGATAAGAAGTCTGAGGATATGACAGAATGGATGTCAAAGCAAGATGAAAAGAATGAAACTATGACTAAGTGAATGTCCAAGCAAGAGCAATCATCCTCTGAGATTAAAGATCTATTGAAGATCCTTTTGTCCAAACACTCTTAGATATCTGTTTTCATTCTAATGTTTTTGCATCTGTTGTTTGCATCTGTACCTTATTGATATATCTTCTAATGTTTGCCTATGTACTCTTGATCTGATCTTTTGACTGAATCAAAGTTTCTCCATTGAATTATCTTATTTATTGTTCCTTTTATTTGTTTTTTTTAAAGTTTTTACTTTTTGCTTATGACAAAAAAGGGGGAGAAAATATAGATCTGAACTGTTTAATATAACTTCAGCAGAATGAAACTTCAGACATATCTATTCTATCTAACATTTAACTTGACTATTTCAGAACATTTGATAAGTACATTCTATAAAAGAAACTCTGAGTCTCTCAGATCATTTGTCTATTATCAAACTCTGAATCTTATATCTGCAAGACATTCTGACCTTCAAATGTTATAAGAACAAACAAGATCTAACTCTGAAGATTACTCAAGACAAAAGGGAAGTTTCTATTCCTTATTCATATTTAACTCAGGGGGAGATTCATCATCTCAGGGGGAGTTATAATTCTATATGTTCAGTTAAACAAAATTTCTGATACTTTTTGTCATCATCAAAAAGGGGGAGATTGTTAGAACACAGATTGGTTCTTAATAATAACTCTTTGTTTTGATGATAACTGTTAGGAAATTTTATATTTAAGAATTATATACTCTAAAATTTGCTTGAGAGTTTTACTGCAGATTGAAATGAAATTAACTCTGTAAAAGCAAATCTGAATTGTATACAAGAAGTAATCTTGACTCTGAAGCGCCAGATGCATCCTGCAGAAGATTCTGATTGCTGTTTACAGAAGATCCTGAGCGTAGTCTCCAGAAGGATCTGAAGCAAGAAGCTCCAGAAGATTCTGAAGCTAGTCAGAAGCATCTGAAGCTTAGAAGAATATTGTATGAAGAGTTTCTCAAAGCATAGTTTCTACAGAAGTTTCTGAAAGTACTAAAGCTGCCAAGTACTGAAGTTTTGTGACAAATATGCTCTGATGATCAACACGCTGAAAGCACACATGCTGCAGAAGACTCTGATACAACAAAGTTCTGAACATCATTAGAAGACTCTGACTCAATCAAATTCTGAAGAACTTGCTGAAAACTGAAGAAGAAATATTCAAAGATTATATCCGTTGGAGTAAATCAAACGTCTCTTTCCTCATTAGTGCTAGACACAAGAACACAGACAAAAAGGATTGTTCTGTGCTTTCTATTTCTAGGAAAGGTCACTTGATGTGAAGACAAAAAGGATCAGACCTTTTTGGGACACTCTTCTCAATGTTCAGCTTCCTTGGATCAGCTGCCTATAAAAGGAAGTCTCCACCAAATTCTTCAGTTACACAATTTGCTGAAAAGAAATCATATTATTCAACGCTCTCATTCTTTCATATTCTTCTTAGAATTTCTTATACTTAAACTTAAGAGAAAAATCATTGTTGTGATAAAAGCTTTTTAGAAGCATTAATACTCTTGTATTTGATTTACATTGATTGTAAAGGTTTTTCCTTAAGAGGATTCAGTTGGAATCAGTAACTCTTGAGAAGACTAAGAACAGTTGTTCTTAGGTGTTACTATTGTAATCTGTTTGATTAAATAGTGGATTAAGTCCTTGTTGAGAAAGGAAAATCACTCTAGGAAGGGTGGACTGGAGTAGTTGATTTAAACGAACCAGGATAAAAATAATTGTGTCATTATTTTTAAAGTCTTAATCTTTCATACTTATTCAACCCCCCTTCTAAGTATTATCTCACCTTCAATGAGGATACGTAGGCACAAGACAGTGATGTCTTGGTGAGCAACCTTCCCCACCTTCATCCTTAGTTTTTCGAACTACGTTGACTCTGACTTTCCCATTGCACGAGGGAATACTTAGGCGTAGAGCGGCGATGCTCTATCGAGTCTATTTTCTTTTCTTTTGTCCTATGAGCCAGCCTTTGATAGATAAACACACCCTTTGATTAGACAACAAGCATGGATCCCTTTGAGTACAACGGACGTGAGGGGTGCGAATACCTTCCCCTTGCGTAACCGACTCCCGAACCCAAGATTTGGTTGCGATGACCTTGTCTTTTCCCTTTTCATCAGGTTTTCTCTGGTCATTTCCTTTCCCTCTCTTTGGGATAAATAACATTCGGTGGCGACTCTTCTGTTTTTCCGCCGGCCTCTTTTGCAGTTGCGACTGATGGCGACTCTGCTGGGGACATCCCGTTCCCTATGCGAGTCAATCCTAGCGCTTGCCTGTTGTGCGTCTTTGGGTGTTTACTTTTGTGCAGTTATTTTGCTTTATGTACATTATCTGTTGTATATTATTGCATTTGCATTTTGTTATCATATTATGCTACTGCTGGGTTATGGGGTGGGTTGTTCCATTGAAAGATAAGCCCAATACCCAGGCTTGAGTATACACACAGGATTAGTGAGGAGAGTAGCGGGAGCTTGTGTGGCGTTTGGTCATGCAATAGCTCGTGCAAAATTCACGTCCAAAGGAGGTTTTTCTTTGGAGATATTCTATCCTGCGCGTCTGGTGCAGTTGAGGGAGTATCGACTTAGAAAAACTAACAACTCTAGAGACCGTTCATTGGGAAGTCAGCTAAGTGAGGCCGGTTCGTTAGACCATGATGCCAAACAAGAAATGGTGAACGTATCATCGTTTCTCGAAAGTCTGTGACGCTGATGACCTGCATAGGATGTCGTACCTTTCAAGACTAGAACCCACATGGGAGAGGGGATGGGTTTTGCAGGAAAATTGACCTTCAACCGACCCGGTTTTCTTGTCAGTGCGGATTTTTTAATCCTGAGTACTCCGGTTTTCTGTTATCTCAGTGTTCTGATTAGCGCGGAGCTATGGTTGAATTCAGTCAATGGCACAACAGCAAGTTTGAGCATTGGATACCTTGATCCCATGTTTACATCTGCATAATCATCCTGCATTTAACATTGCATGTATGTGTGTGTTATAGGTTCTCGTCTCTCCTTTGATTCTGGTACTGGTCATCTGCAGAGATGGAAGTTGGAAGAAAGAGGATTGTGGTATACAAGTTTCCTGCACCTGAGTTGGGACCTTTATTTGGTCTAATTTCCCTAGCTGATTATGGAGTCCTGGAAACCTTTAGGGAAGATTATAGGAGGATTCTTAATCGTGTCCGTAAGATCATGAGTTATGAGCATGGAGTTATCCATACCTTATTATAGTTTTATGATCCACCATTGCGATGTTTCACATTCCTGGACTATGTGTTGGTTCCGACATTGGAGGAGTTCACTTTCATCTTAGGTGTTTTGATTCAAGATAAGGTGTCGTTCTTCAGTTCCGAAGAAGAACCCGAGCTAGAGAAGTTATTCGTCGCTCTTTATTTGAGCGCCTCTGAGTTGGTAGACCATGTTGTCAGCAAAAATGGAGTTTCCGGCTTTACTTTAACTTTCTTGGTGGATAAAGCCCGAAAGTATGCTGAAGAGGGTTGTTGGGTGGTTTTCAGTGCCATATTGGCTTTGTGCGTCTATGGTATTGTGTTGTTCCCTAATGTACCAAATTTTGTGGATCTTGATGCTTTTCATATCTTCGCTTCTGGGAATCCTGTACCTACTCTTCTGAGGATTTGTATCATTCAGTACACTACAAGAATGAGAAAAGAAGAGGGAAAATGGTTTCTTGTTGTGTACCACTTTTGCACAAGTGGTTTGTTGATCATCTTCCTCGCTCGGGAGCTTTTGTGGATTTAGAAAACTCGTCTGAATGGTCAAAGAGGCTTGTGGGTTTAACAGAAAAGGATATTTCCTGGTTCAACCAAGACCTTCTTGGTCGCGAGCTCATCTTTAGCTATGGTGGCTTTCCTAATGTGCCTTTGATGGGGAGGAAAGGCGGCATCAACTATAATCCTTCTCTTGCTGTGAGACAGTTTGGTTATGCTTTGAGAGGACCTCTAAAAGAAGAAGAGGTGTAGGAATCTCTGTACTTCACCGGTGTAGCGGATCCTTGTACTTTGGCCAAATTTGTGGACGCGTGGGATAAAATTCACAAGAAGGGAAAGCTTTCTTTGGGCAAAGGAAATTGTAGAGCCTATGACCCTTACTTGGAGTGGATTCAGAAGAGAGTTATGAAGGTTCTATTGTCGCTTCCTGTCGAAGAACCATTGTATCCTTTAGTCATTAAGCCACCTACAACGATCGACATCCTGAGGTATAACGAGCTTTGGGTAGAGAAGGAAAAGCTGCACGAAGTGAATGAAAAGTTGAAACAAGAGATCGGTCAGCTGAAGCATGACAAAGGTGAAGTTGTTTATTTGGCTAAGATGAAGTCAGAGTCTTTGATCAAGTTGGAGAAAGAACTTGCTGATCAGGTACAAGTACGAGAGCGGGTCGGTCATGACTTGAAAAGCACCTGCAGCGTTCTAAAGCGCAAGAAGGAGGAGATAGATAGAGCATATATGAAGATATCCAAGTTCGATGAGCAGTGGAATGCTACTTTGACTGCTAACAAGAGTAGAGAGGATCAGTTTTGTACTTAGGTCGAAAGTTGAAGGCGCAACTCAAGGCTAAGCAAAAAGAGGTATTGGTAGAATCATTCTGCAGATGCATGATTGAGCAGAAATACCAGGAGACTTTATCAGCACTTGAAGAGCTCAAGATACGCGCAGAGGTGAAGAAACCCAGGCTTAAAGATGTCTTCGGCAAAGATGCTTGGGAGGATCATTGTCGTTATCTTAGGGATGTGATATGCGAAAGAGATATCCTCATCAGAGAGTTGGTTGATAGACCAGATCATCCAGACACAAAGGCGATTCTTAGGGAGGCTTAAGCCTTGGGCAAAGAGCATGACTACTAGGGAGGTTTATCTTTTGTAGTTTCTTTGTTTTTGTAGCTTAATCATCACCAGATATGTTGGATGAGATCAATACCATTTATATATGGATATCTCTCCTTGGTTTTTGTATTGGCTCAACTTTACTTGATATGAGAAGAGTTCTGTGGTGTTCTTGTCCATCTCTGCTGTTCTTGTTTATTGAAACTAGAATCAAGGGGGAGATCTCCCTATAAATACATAGACATGTCTGCATTTTGCATCTTGCATTTTCATTTGCATCGCAGGTGTTCTCGATGGCCTTTTGTTCTTATCTCTACTTGGTTTTCTTCAGTAACAGGATTGATGAATTCAGTTTCCCCAGATATTCAACTCGAGGAAATCAACGAAGAGTAATGGATTAGGTTCAAGCTGAATTGCAGGAAGTCAGGGTTCGCATGGCCCAATTCATGGAGCTGATGCAGAATGTTGCTAGTGGGAAGGAACAATTAAGAACTATGGTCCAACCGTTGACAACACAGGTCGACGAAGAGGGCGTTTTGCATGGAGGAATTGGTGTTATTCCTCCACCGATGGGTGGATCCGTTCCACAAAGTATTCATGCTGTTGTTATACCTCCAGGCGGAGGTGCAGCGAATGAGAATGGTAATGGAAGTGTGTGCACTGTGCACGGAGCTGCTGGCCCCCATTGGGAAGATCACCAGGATGATGTCTTTTCTGTGAGAGATATGGAGGGTGACCGAAGGTTTAAATTGATCGAGGAGAAGATGAAGTCTTTTGAGAATCAGAACTCTTTGGGTCTTGATATGTCAGATCTTGGTCTAGTTCCTGGGGTCAGGATTCCTCCCAAGTTCAAGGTACCAGATTTCGAAAAGTATAAAGGGACGACCTGTCCAAGAGTGCACATTCGGGCATATTTCAGAAAAATGTCTGCATACTCCGATGATGAAAAGCTGCTAATGCATTTTTTCCAAGGTAGTCTGGCAGGGGCGTCTTTGGAATGGTATATAGGACTTGAGAGAACTCATATCCGCAGCTGGAGAGAATTGGCTGAGGCTTTCGTGCGTCACTGTCAGTATAATAGTGATTTGGCACCGAACAGGGTACAATTGCAGAGTTTGTCGTAGAAAAATACTGAGAGCTTTAAGGAATACGCCCATAGATGGAGGGATCTAGCTTCAAGAGTGCAACCTCTTATGGTGGAAAGGGAGCTGATGGACATGTTCATGGCTTCGCTGCCCGGTGTGTATTTTGAGAAGTTGATAGGATGCATGTCTACAGGGTTTTCTGATCTGGTAATGGTTGGCGAGAGAGTCGAAAGTGGGATTAATTCTGGAAAGATCCCAAATGGTAGTGGATCCTCTTCGGGAGGAACAAAGAAACCGTATTCAGCAAACCCTAAGAGGATGGAAGGGGATGCAATCGTTATTTCTCACAAGGGTAAAGGTAGAGCTCAGTCCCGTTATAACCAATAGGTTTCTACTGTAGATATCCCAGCCACAACTCAACAATGAGTTAATGTTCAACAACCTTATAATGCTAGACGCAGAATGACTGATAGATAGTTCGAGAATCCTCCGATGTCGTATTCTCAGTTGTTACAACATCTGCTGCAGTTACAACTGATTCATAAGAGGACCTTGGCTCCTCTCACTAGTACACCACCTCCTGGTTACGATGTGAATGCCAGGTGCGATTTCCATTCTGGGGCCTCGGGCCATAACATTGACAATTGCAAGGCCTTCAAGCATAAAGTTCAGGACTTGCTTGACTCCAAGGCTATCAACTTCACCAACGATGGGCCTAATGTGAATCAAAACCCAATGGCAAATCATAGGGTGGAAGGGGTTAATGATGTTATTAAGGGAGAACAATTAAATTTGATAACTGATGTTGGGGATTGCAAGACTCCGTTGAGTTTTGTGAAGGCTAGGTTGTTGGAAAATGGAGTGTTTCCTGGATGTTCTACTGACTGCTCAGAATATGAAGTGCAGCCAGAGGGTTGTAATCTTTTGAGGAAAGGTATTCAGAGAATGATTGATGAGGGCCGTTTACAATTTGACAAGGTTGTAAGAGACGATGTTGAGGATAAGGTGAGTAATGATGGAAGCGAAGTTGCTACAATCTCTATTCCATACCGGACAATCAATATTTCAGCGCCTGCTAGGCTAGCTCCGGTTATCATTACTGTACCCGGACCTGTGCCGTACGAGAGCTCTAAAGCCATCCCATGTAACTATGGGGGAGAGGTGTTCTGTAATGGGCAGAGACAGGAATGGACAACGTCTACAGGTGGAAGTTCGTCAGTTGAGAATATAGTTGGTGCCGAAGGTATTACCAAAAGTGGTAGGATCTTTTCTCTACCAGAGGTTAACATTGATAAGAATGACAAAGGTAAGGGTAAGGTTGTGATTGAGGAGAATATCCAACAACAAGTTGGTACTGATGTTTTTTCGAAGGACGCAGAGGAATTTATGAGACTCATTCGAAAAAGTGACTACAAGATTGTGGATCACTTAAATCAGAATCCTTCAAAGATTTCCATTCGGTCATTATTGTTGTGTTCGGAGGCACATCGCAACGCTTTATTGAGAATCTTGAATGCAGCATATGTACCCCAGGAGATTTCTGTCAATCAGCTAGAAGGGGTAGTAGCTCATGTAAACGCCGATAATGGTCTTGGTTTTACTGATCTGGATTTGACTCCTGCCCAAAGAAACCATAACCGTGCTTTGCACATAGCTATGGAATGTAGAGGGTCTCTGATGTTGCATGTCCTGGTTGATACAGGATCGTCCCTCAATGTGCTTCCAAAGAAGGCGTTGATGAAGTTGGATACTCAAGGTTTGATATGCACGCCAAGTGATTTGGTTGTGAGGGCTTTCGATGGGTCTAAGAGATCAGTGTTTGGGGAGATTACGATGCCTATTCAGGTAGGGCCAGAGACCTTTGATGCAACTTTTTACATTATAGATATCCAGCCGGCGTATAGTTGTTTGTTAGGCTGACCTTGGATACATGCTGCAGGAGCAGTCACTTCAACGTTGCATCAGAAGCTGAAATATATGATGGAAGGGAAAATTGTCACAGTATGTGGTGAAGAGGATATTATGGTCATCCATTTGTCATCCTTCAAGTATGTGGAAGTGGATGGGGAGATCTAGAAACACTTTTCCAGGCGTTTGAAATAGTTTAGATTCAGGAGAAGTCTCCTGTAGAAGCCAAGAGCCCAGAGATTTCGATGTCATCATTCAAGGAAGCTCGTGCTATCGTAGAATCTAGTGCATCTCAGAAGTGGGGCCAAATTCTTAATGTTCCCATTAAGAAGGACAAGTTCGGCCTAGGATACAAACCTTTCAGTTCTTCTCAAAACATTCCGAGGTACAGGGGACCCGTTCAATTCACCAGCAGCGGTGTGATATTTGACAGAGTTAATGTCGTTGGAGATGACGAAGGTGACAACGATTGTGATATGGATGCTTGGATTCATCCCTGTACTCCTGGCCAAAATCTGTGCAATTGGACTACCGAAGAAGTCATTCATGTTACTGGTGTAGAGTAATGTTCATTGTTTTGATTATGTTCAGTCCTATGTTCTGCCCAAGGCGTAGTTACCCAATTTGTGGGGCCCTCTTGTTATTTTCACTTTATCATAAATAAAGGACATTTTTCGCATTCAAATATTGTGATCCTTGTTTTTCTTGTTTTTTTTTTTTGCATTTATATTAAACAGAAAAATGGCAATGTGTTTTGTTTGTTGCATCGGATAATAAACATGAACATCATCATGCAGGTCTTTTCTATCAGATACCATCGATTCAAGTTCAGTTATGACTTCGTATTACTTTGATAATCCCATTTATCAAGCTGAAGAAGAGATTGACGAAGACTGTGAACTACCCAAAGAGTTAGCCAGACTTCTCAAGCAAGAGGAAAGGGTCATTGTGCCTCATCAGGAGGATATTGAAGTTATCAATCTGGGTACCGAAGATGACAGGAAAGAGGTAAAAGTGGGGGCTGCATTGAAAGACAATATCAAGAGAAGATTGGTTGAAATGCTCCGCGAGTATAAGGATATCTTCGCTTGGTCTTACCAAGACATGCCTGGGCTGGATACAGATATTGTGGTACACCGGTTACCTCTCAGAGAAGAATTTTTGCCAATCAAGCAGAAGTTGAGACGGACAAGGCCTGACATGGCAGTCAAGATAAAAGAAGAGGTTCAAAAGCAGTTGAACGCTGGTTTTCTTGCTATCACGAATTATCCTCCATGGGTCGCTAATATTGTTCCTGTACCTAAGAAAGATGAAAAGGTCAGGATGTGCATTGACTACAGAGATCTGAATAAAGCGAGCCCGAAAGACGATTTCCTGCTTCCCCATATTGATGTGTTGGTTGATAACACCACTCAATATTCTGTGTTTTCCTTCATGGATGGCTTCTCTAGGTATAACCAAATCAAGATCGCCCCAGAGGACATGGAGAAAACAACTTTCATCACACCATGGGGAACTTTTTGTTATAAGGTAATGCCTTTTGGATTGAAAAATGCAGGGGCAACCTATCAACGGGCAATGGTGACTCTCTTTCATGATATGATTCATCATGAGGTTGAAGTTTATGTTGATGACATGATTGCAAAGTCACAGACGGAGGAAGGACATCTGATCAACCTTTTGAAATTGTTTGAAAGGTTAAGAAAGTTCAAGTTGAGGCTAAATCCTAACAACTGCACCTTGGGAGTGAGATCTGGAAAGTTACTGGGGTTCATTGTCAGTGAAAAGGGTATTGAGGTAGATCTTGCCAAAATAAAAGCTATACAAGAAATGCCTGAGCCGAGAACGGAAAAAGAGGTTTGTGGTTTCCTGGGGAGATTGAACTACATTGCAAGGTTTATATCTCATCTTACAGCCACTTGTGAACTACTTTTTAAATTGCTAAGAAAAGATCAAACAGTCAGGTGGAATGAAAATTGTCAGAAGGCATTTGAAAGAATAAAAGAATATCTACAGGAACCTCCAATAGTCATGCCTCCAGTTGCAGGGAGACCTCTGATCATGTATCTCACGGTTCTTGAGAATTCAATGGGATGTGTGCTCGGTCAACAAGACGAGTCAGGTAGAAAAGAGCACACTATTTACTACCTGAGTAAGAAATTCACTGATTGTGAGTCGAGATACTCAATGCTGGAAAAAACATGTTGTGCACTCGCTTGGGCTGCTAAGCGTTTGAGACAGTACATATTAAACCACACAACCCTGTTGATTTCGAAGATGGATCCGATCAAGTACGTCTTTGAAAAACAAGCACTCTCCGGAAGGATTGTCCGATGGCAAATGGTTTTCATGGAGTATGATATTCAGTATGTTTCCCAAAAAGCCATTAAGGGAAGCGTTCTGTCGGAATATCTTGCTGAACAACCAATTGAGGATTATCAGCCGATGAAGTTTGATTTTCCAAATGAAGATGTCATGTTTTTGAGGATGAAAGACTGTGATGAGCCTTTACCTGACGAGGATCCTGAGATTGGATCTCAGTGGAAACTGGTTTTTGACGGAGCGGTTAATTCATATGGTAATGGAATCGGTGCGATCATTACAACTCCTCACGGTTCCCACATACCGTTCACTGCCCGATTGACTTTCGCATGCACCAATAATGAAGCCGAGTATGAAGCGTGTATTATGGGTTTAGAAGAAGCCATTTATCTGAGGATCAAGAATCTAGATGTGTACGGCGATTCAGCGCTAGTCGTTAATCAAATCAAAGGAGAGTGGGAAACTCGTCAGGCTAACCTGGTGCCTTACAAGGACTATGCAAGGAGACTGTTGCTTTTCTTTGATAGAATTGAGTTCCATCATGTGCCAAGAGCTAAGAATCAGATGGCAGATGCTTTGGCCACACTATCCTCAATGTACAAAGTGAATTACTGGAATGAAGCTCCAGCTATCACCATCATGCGTCTTGATAGACCTGCTTTTGTGTTTACGATTGAGAAAGCATCAGATGGAAGGCCTTGGTATTTTGATATCAAGTATTTCTCAAGACTCAAGAATACCCATCTGGGGCATCCAGCAAAGATAAGAAGACTTTGAGGAGGTTAGCCGGTAATTTTTATTTGACATGGTCTTGCTGCATTGTGTTGATGAACTGGAAGCAAGCTTGTTGATGGAGGAAGTCCACGAGGGTTCTTTCGGTACTCATACTGGTGGATATGCAATGGCTAGAAAATTGTTGAGATCTGGGTATTATTGGATGACCATGGAATCTGATTGCTTTAAATACGCCAGAAAATGTCATAAATGCCAGATTTGTGCTGATAAGGTGCATGTGCCACCGACTCCTCTGAATGTGTTAACGTCTCCGTGGCCTTTTACTATGTGGGGAATCGATGTGATTGGAAAGATTGAGCCGACTGCTTCTAATGGGCATCGCTTCATTCTGGATGCGATTGATTACTTTACGAAGTGGGTAGAAGCAGCTTCCTTTTCCAATGTCACGAAGCAGGTGGTAGCCCGACTCATAAAGAAGGACATCATTTATCATTATGGAATTCCAGAGAGAATCATTACTGATAATGGTTCGAATTTGAATAACAAAATGATGAAGGAACTGTGTCAGAGTTTCAAGATTGAGCATCACAACTCTTCTCCATATCGTCTGAAGATGAATGGTGTTGTTGAGGCAGCTAACAAGAATATCAAGAAGAGTGTGCGAAAGATGGTTGTAACCTATAAGGATTGGTACGAGATGTTGCCCTTCGCTCTTCACGGTTATTGTACCATGGTACGTATGTCAACCGGGGCAACTCCTTTCTCACTGGTGTATGGTAGGGAGGTTGTCCTACCATTAGAAGTTGAGATTCCTTCTTTAAGGGTACTGTCGGATGTGAAGCTTGACGAGGTTGAATGGGTGAAAACCAAGTTAAATCAGCTGAGCTTGATCGACGAGAAGAGATTGGCAGCCATTGCTCATGGTCGGTTGTACCAGAGTAGGATGAAGAAAGCCTTTGATCAGAAAGTGCATCCTTGGTGCTTCTAGACGTGTAATTTGGTGTTGAAGAGAATCCTTCCTCCTCATATAGATCACAAGGGAAAATGGACTCCTAATTATGAAGTTCTGTATATGGTAAGAAAGGTTTTCTCTGGCGGAGCCTTATTACTATCTACCATGGATGGTGAAGATTTTTCATCACATGTGAACGCAGACGCGGTTAAAAAATACTTTGCTTAAAAGAGACCTGCTGGATAAAAAAGAAAAGTCCAGGAAAAAATGGGGCATCCCGGCGAACCAGAAAAAGAAAAGGTTCGGGAAAAAATTAGGGATAAAAAGAAAAATGTAAACCCGCAAAGTTGAAAACCTGGAAAGGCGACTTTGACAAAAATGGGTATCCCGGTGGATTGAAAACTCGAAAGGGCGATCCAGGCAAAAGTTAGGGATTGGAAAGCAAACGACTGCGGTCTGTGTTCAATCTATAAGCACGTGAGCGGTTATCCCGAAGGAAAGGAATCAGTCCAGTCAGTCTTTTCAGAAGGCGAAACATGGGGAACATCGAAGACATATAAGTCATAGCTGAATCGACATATGGTGGTTGTTTGTTTCCATATTGCCAACATTTGTATATATTCTTTTGCTTTTACGCAATTACCTGTTTTCAGGAATTGTATCCGAATTATAATTCGCCTATTTGTAGGCTTCTTATCAATAAAGTATTCACTTCATTCGATGAATTTTCCGTTCCTTGTTTTTACTGTTATTATTTTGTTTGCAAAAAAATGTCCGTTATTTTGGTAAACGTTGCAGGTGAAAACATGAGGCTTTACAGAGCATAACGAAAGCAATGATTTTGCTTGGGCGACAAGTATCATGAATGGTAGCCAAAGTAACCATTTTGCAGGTAAGGCATGCTTTTTTTTGTTGCAGGATGGCAAGGTCTTCTCCCCGGTAGACTCTCCCCAATGATGAGATTTTAACGGCAATACAGGATTATCCACTTTTCCCATAGCGGGAGTCCAAAGTTTTGTTTCCCAGTGTAAGCGGGGTTGTACACCCCAACAAGTTTTTGAAGGGTTCCTTAAGGTGGAATGCAGTCAGACATTTTGTTCAACGAAGATTTTGTTTCCCCACAGAACCTCGTTATCAAGTCAGATGTCGCCAGTGAAAGTGTTGTGTGTCTCCTGCAGAACAAAGCTTTGTCTCCCTACAATAATCCCCAGCAAGGTGGATTTGTTCTCAACATGTTCCTAGCAGAGTAAGGTGGAAGGATATTCCCTCGGCAGCAGGGTAGATTGCAATCCAGTATTTATTCCCCAGCAGAGGCAACGTCTTTGACGCCCTTTCCCTAACGGAGTCGACGTTCTGGTGTCTTTCCAATAATATTGGTATTCAGGATTTTCTTCCTCGAGCAGAATTTAGAGCTGATTCCTCAGTAGAATGGGGTCCTCAGTAGAGATCTCTGATATTCCTCAGCAGGGCGGGTTGTTATCGGTACGTCCCCAGCAGGGTGGACTTTCTTTCCAAGCAGAATGGAGCTTTCATCATGGTTCTTGATTCCTCGCCGAGGGGGTTGTTTGGTGTTTTCCCAGCAGGGTGAGGTTTTTCAAGGAAGGTCATCTAGAGCATTTCCCCAGCCGAGTCTTTTGTTCCCCGGAAGAGTCTACCCTGGTAGACCATTAAGGATGTTTCCCTCAGTAGAGTTTGATTTCATCCCCAGCGGAGTTGGTCTCTTCTCTCTAGGATTTATCTTGTTGGAGTGGTTCCCTTGCATTTGCATTTTGCATAGCATCCTACCAAATGCGTAGCATTTCCATTTAGTATGGAGCATTACGCCATTTTCAAATATATGCATCTGAAGCATAAGCCAGGTTTGATTCCAGAGGCTGTTTGATTCAGGAGATTTTTGTGTTATCCCTGTTGGTGTGGATCTTTGGGTTGGTCATTTTATCGGATTCTTCTCAGCTGGTCATTTGGTTAAACGTCTTCTTTCTTCAGCTGATTCGTTTGGTTAAACATCTTCGTTTACCCCAAGTGACTCGCTTGTAAGCACTTTCTCCCCATGTCGAGCCTTTTGTTCAGACGTTTCTTTTCCCCGACAAAGTTGTTTGGTGAACTGATGTTCCTTGATGGAGTCGTGTGTTTGAACCTCTCTTTTCCTATTGGAGCTTTCCTTGCAAGTTGTGAGTCGGTTGATTCTGTTGCTTGCCTATTTTGGGTGCGTTATCCCAACTTTTGTTTGGTACTCCCCATCGTAGTATGAATTATTATATTTGGTATTCCAACTTTTGGTTGGTAATTCTAGGGTGGTTTATCCCAACTTTTGGTTGGTAATCTCTGGTTCCCCCTCGCAGAGTCTTTATTCCAACTTTTGGTTGGTAATCTTTGCTTCATTCCAACTTTTGATTGGTGAACTATTGGCGTTTGGATGGTATTCCAACTTTTGGTTGGTAATCCTCGTTTTCTTCAACAAAGTCGGATATCCTAACTTTTTGTTGGTAACCTTTGTTGTGGTCAGTTCGCTCTCGTTTAGCGTTTCCGGCGATCCTAACTTTTGGTTAGTAGCCTTTTATTCCAACTTTTAGTTGGTAATCCTGGATGATCATCCCAACTTTTGGTTTGTAGTCTTCTATGGTGGAGTCAGCTTCGTTTAGCGTCTCCAACGATCTTAACTTTTGGTTAGTAGCTTGTGTTTCGACTTTTGGTCGATGATAATCTTTTCTGGAGATCCTAACTTTTGGTTAGTAGCTTATGTCCCAACTTTTGGTTGGATGTTATCCCCTGCAGTCGTTATCCCAACTTTTGGTTGGTAGTCTGTCGCTTGTTGGATGTTATCCCAACTTTTGGTTGGTAGTCTGTCACTTGTTGGACGTCATCCTAACTTTTGGTTGATAATTCCCAGCTGGGTCCAAAGCTTTGTTAACATTATTCCAACTTTTGGTTGGTAGTCTTCCTTTACTGGATTTTGTTATTCCAACTCTTGGTTGGTAATCCTTTGGTGGTGGTATGTTTATCCCGACTTTTGGTTGGTAGTCCTCCTCCATTCCCCAGCGAAGTCGTCATTCCAACTTTTGGTTGGTAGCTTCGTTTGATTCCAACTTTTGGTTGGTGAGATTTTGTTGAAGTGATTCCAACTTTTGGTTGGTAGCTTGTGGTCGTTGTATTTTATCGGGTGTTTTCAACTTTTGATTGATAGTTTGGGTTCAACTTTGTTCAGTATTGCGGCAATTCCAACTTTTGGTTGGTATCTTATGTTCATTACCTTTTGTTGCATACTGACTTTTGGTCAGTGTATTCCCCAGCGAAGTAGCCCCTCCATTTCACCTTCAGTCAGTGTTGTGGTGATTCCAACTCTTGGTTGGTAGGGTTTGGTTTTTATCCCCGGAGAGTAACCTTTATCCCATCTTTTGGATGGTCTCCTTTGATTATTATCTTTTGATGGGTGTTTATCCTATGCAGAGTTGTCTGGTTAGTCTACTCTTTCCTCAATGAAGTCCTCTTCGGGTTGTAAAGTCGTTGAGGTACTTCTATCACGGTTTGGTGGGTATTTTTTGACCTTTATCCCAACTCTTGGTTGGTACTCATTTGCTGGTCATCCCATCTTTTGGATGGTTTCATTTGATTGTTATTGGGTAGACGCTTGGTCCCCACAGGGCTGCTTGGATAAGCTTCTCTTTTATTTTCCCAGCGGAGTTTGTCTTTTCCTCATGTCGTAAGTCTGTTGATTGTACGTCCTGCAGGTTCTTGATTTGAGTTTTGTCCCCAGGAGGTTACCTTTGGTCGGCATTCTCGTTTTATCCCAACTCTTGGTTGGTATCTGGTGTTTGTTATCCCAACTCTTGGTTGATATCCGGTGTTTGTTATTCCAACTTTTGGTTGGTATCCTTTGGTTGTTATCCCAACTTTTGGTTGGTATCTGATGTTTCATATTGGATTGTATCCTCAACATGTCGCATTCCAACTTTTGGTTGGTATTCTCTATTTTGCATCCTCGCAGGTTACAAATTTCCGGGTTCTTTTAGTATTCAATCACCTTCTACCTTAAATGTTTGAAAACTGATGCTTTTCCCCATCAGGTCCAAGTCGATGAATAGGGGCAGCTGTAGCACCCCAAAATTTTCCGTTTTGTTTTAACCTTAACTGGCTTTTGTTTCTTTGCATTTTGCATTTTTGCATATTATAGCATTTGTTCTTGAGGCATGGGATCTAGGCATTTCTTTGACTCAGGTTTCTTTTTTTAGTGCAAGAGACTAAACAACAAGCATCAGAGGCTCCGACATTTATTTTATCGCGCGATCGAGCGGCCGATTTTATTTTTATTTTGCAGGATAATTTGTAGCTCAGGAGGAAACATTCAAGCTATCTCAGGCATTCTCACAGTTTTGATATTCGAAAGTAAGTTCCAAAGGCTTAACAGAGCTCAGAACGGAAGAAAACGGACAAATGTGCACTTTGTCCTCCAAAACGCGCCAAAATTCAAAATTTTAAGGTGTTAACCGATTGACCAATATGGTTAACCGGTTAACCAAAGCAAAATCAGGTCAAATTTGAATTTTTAAAGGTGTTAATCGATTAACCCAAATGGTTAACCGATTAACCAAGGCAAATTTTGCCTCTGCACGTGAATTTTCAAAGGCAGCCACTTTGGGGTCCATTTTGATCACTTGTGAATTTGATTTTACACCAGAAGAAGGATTTAGAACCACTTTGAATTTTCATTAGTTTTCAAAATCAATTCAAATTCCCTCCAAGTTCTCATTCCTAATCCCATTCCAATTTTCATAACCACGAACCAAACCACTACTCTACTCCTAACCTAGAGCATATTTAAGTAATTTGCTCCAAACCTCACCCAATCAATCCTCATAATCTCATTTCATTTTCAGAATTCACTCTCATTATCTCAATTTTCTCCCAACTTTTTCACTCCAAAACTCCATTAAACCTCTCTTTGCTTGAATTTATTGATTCTCCATTGGAATCATAGAATTCTAGAGCTAATCCTTCATCCTTCATCCTTATCATCTCTAATTCTCCATTCAATTTTCGTGCTAGCGTGGATCTGAACTAGGAAGCTGATTTGGAAAAGCTTATTTGGATCCGTTTTGCTTAATTTTGCTTGATATCCACTTCTACAACTAGAAAACACTTGGATCTTGAAGAATCTCTGGGTTTCTTGCTTGGATATGCTCAATTGAAGTTCAATCAACATTTACCAAAGGAAATCTCTGCTTTGTAGGTTGGAAATTCTAGATCCGATCCTGCTTTTGAGCTTATTTGCATAATCATCATGTCGATCTTCATTTTCGGTTGATTTTATGGACTTTGATTTATGTGAATTGTGATCTTCTTGTTTGAATGTGTTTACATGTTGTTGGATCACTGAATTCTGGTATTAATTTTGTGTATAATTGATTATATGATCATTTGGATTATTGCATAAGTGATTAATTGCTGAAATTGCTTTTGAGTTACTGTTTTTCTGCTTCTGGTACAATGTTAATCGGTTAACCAGTTGCAGTACAAACTGGTTAATTGATTAACCAGTGCACATTTTCAAATTTTTTAAGTGGTTAATTGGTTAACCAATAGTGTTAACCGATTAACATTGAACCAGAATGCCATTTTTGCTTGTTTTCAAGCATGCTTTGTTGATCTCTCACTTGGAATCTTCATGGATCGATATGATGCATTTAGAGTGAGATGTTTTGGATATGTTTCACTGTCCGTGTTTGTTTAATTTAGATTATTCGACACGCGTGCTTCGGTTTCCATTTGAATGCATACTTTGTGGATGTTGTTCAAATGAGGAGTGCATGTTTCCTTTGCTTGCATTGCTTGGTTGAGATGTGCTTGTGGTGGCTGCTGTCCCACACTTTTTTTCCTCCCACTTTTCTTTGATGATTGATGGTCGATGGTTGTAGGAGCTTACTTCTCCCATTTCATCTCATCCTCCTTGCATCTTTTTGTGTTTGCATTCCTTCTTGTCCTTCATTTTGTGATTGATTTATCTTGTGTTTTATTGGTCTTTTGCCATGATCCCTTAGGATTCCTAGTCCTTCCATTTAGGATGGAGTAGGAGAGACATTAGGTATTCAATCCAAGCATGATAATATTAGGGTAGATTTCCCTTTCAATCCCAACTTTAGGTTCATTTTGCATGACAATGTTAGGGCCGAGTTTCCGTTAGACCTTCCGTGCGTCTCTCTTCTCATCTCAAAACGCATTTTAACTCATCTAATAAATATGATGAATGTTGTACGATACGAGCCTTGAGTACATGGGAAATGATGAGTGAGGGGTCTCCTCACGCTTGTCTAGAGTGTTTAGTGTACGTCCCGTTTGGGGACGATATGCAACGCATTTGTTCCTATGTTATAGTCTTTAGTGCAACGTGAATCACAAATCAAACTAATTCACTTCACTAAAACTCACAAATAAAACATTAAACCTTTTTATCCTTTGAGATTAATTAAAATCTTTTTTTCAAAAAGAGTGTGTTAAGCTTTGGTTCTACCGCAAACAGGCATCATCCCTAACTGTTGGAAAGAAGGTTTAACCCTACTCAATTAAAACACTTGAACCAATATGTGGTTGTGTCAGGCCAAACTACGTTTGCTCTGATTTCTCATACCAGATGAGGATACGTAGACACTAGACGACGATGTCTTGGCGAACAACCTTCCCCACCTTCATCCGTAGTTTTCCGAACTACGTTGACTCTAACTTTCCCATTGCACGAGGGAATACGTAGGCATAGAGCGGCGATGCTCTATCGAGTCTCTTTTCTTTTCTTTTGTCCTGTGAGTCAGCCTTTGATAGATAAACACACCCTTTGATTAGACAACAAGCGTGGATCCCGTTGATTACAACGGACGTGAGGGGTGCTAATACCTTCCCCTTGCGTAACCAACTCCCGAACCCAAGATTTGGTTGCGATGACCTTGTCTTTTCCCTTTTCGTCAGGTTTTCTCTGATCGTTTCCTTTCCCTCTCTTTGGGATAAATAACGTTCGGTGGCGACTCTTCTGTTTTTCCGCCGGCCTTTTTCGCAGTTGCGACAATTTCGTATTGAGGTTTATGAAAGAAACTATTCATTTGGATCAAATAGAGATTCCAAACATGGTATGAATTTTTAAGTTAGGATTTATTTTAATATTTAACGAATATTTCATCTAATTAATTAGTTTTAACTAAGTCATGCATATTATGTTATATTATGTAGTACTTTGATGAATTCAAGTGTGCTACTTACTCGAAAGATAAACTGAAAGAAATTAAGGAGGAATGATGTCAATACATTCTTGAGATGAGAAGTATATAAGGTATATTGTCTTTCTTTCTTTTGTGTGAAGTTTATGCTCCTTAGAGATTTTTGTTGTTGTAATGTTCTGTATTAGATAGGAATAGTTTTGGAGGTCATGTTGTATAGTTTTGGAAGTTGTTGTATAGTACTGGTAGTTGTTGTGAATTGAGGATTGATGTTTGTAATTATGTTTGGTCAATCTTTTATAAGTTAAAGGTTTTGGAAGTGGATAGAATTATGGATGTTTTCTTGGTGTATGAGGTTTGTGTTGAATTATAATGGTTATAAGGTTTATGTGTTGAATTATAGTGGTTATAAGGTTTATGCATTGAATTATAATGGTATATATATGTTGAGTTATAACAGTATATAAGGCTTATGTGTTGAAATAAAGGCCTGTGTTGAATTATAAAAGGTTTGTGATAAGTTTTGATAAAAATTTGAATTCTAATGGTTTGTGCTGCCATTTTATAATTAAAAAATAAGACTTATGCCAACACTAACGCTTCCTAAAAAAGTGCACAATAGACAGCGCTTATAAAAAAATGCTTCCTAAAAAAGTACTTTTAAAAAGCGCTATTTACGTGGGGAAAAGAAAGCGCTTTGTAAAAAAAGCGCTGCCTAAAGGGGGGAAAGAAAGCGCTGCCTAAAGGTGACATTAGAGAGCACTTTTGCATTTAAAAGGGGACTTAAGACAACACTTTTACATTTAAGAAAACACTGCCTTTACCAACAGCAACGCCACTTTAGGCAGCGCTTTTAAGCGCTGCTAAAACAAAAAAAAGCGCCGCGTTAGGTATTTTATGGTGTAGTGTATAGTAGGCTCTTTGATGTATTATATGGTCTATACGAGGCCAAACAAAGCATATGAAGTGAACATTCTAAGAAGATATATGACCAATTCTAGAAAGGAACTCTGACAAGCTTTGAAGTGGATTATGAAATACATAAATGAATCTTTGAGTCAGGTCTTGGTTTATGGTGGATCCATGAGCGATGGTGAAGTTGAAGTCGAAGAATTTGTCGACTATAACTACGCAGGATGTATTGATACCAGAAAATCTCTTTATGGATATATTTTCACTATGTTTGGTACATCAATCAGATGGAAAGCTTCTCGTCAGAAGGTTGTTGCCTTAGCACTCCTTGAAACTGAATATATTGCCCTCGCTGAAGATGTGAAAGAAGTAGTGTGGCTTGAAGGGTTTGTTAAAGAACTGAAACTTCAAGGTCGAATTATCATTGTTAAATGTGATAGTAAAAATGTCATACATATGTCGAAGAATTCAACCTATCATGAGAGAACAAATTACATTGATGTTATGGTGCATTTCGTCAGAGAGAAAATTGAAAGTGGAGAAGTCAAAGTGATGAAGGTTTCGACAGATAACAATGTTGTAAATATGATCACCAAGTAGATAGTTCTTCCATTGTATGCATTTGATAAACCTGCATGATGAAAGCTAGTTTATTCCATTAATGTTGTAGAGTTTGTTCAAAGGTGAAGATTTGTAGTATTTTAGATAGAACTCTAGTATCGACAGAAATAGCTTCATCTTTCGATAGGAGTCGAAAATGTGCGTGTTGTAATCGAAGCTTGTTCTAGTATGCAGTTGTATAAGTTAGCGTATTGGTTAAGTTAGCTTAATGTTTAAGTTAATTTATTGTCTGTAAATAGGCTGCTCTCTCAGCCTGTTGAGAGAGAGTTAAGGTTGGTTGATATTTACTGGTAAACAATTTGCTATAATCGTGAAAGTAAATAGTAAAATAATTTTAACTAATTCTTGTTCTTCTTTTTCCCTCTTCTCTCTATTTCGTAAACTTAAAAAAAAAGTTTTTTGTGTTTGTTCAAAAAACTTAATCTTTTTTATAATTTTATTCATTCTTGCGACTTTTGTCACAACAATAACCATGATACTTACTATGATAGTAATAAATAAACATGTAAAACTTGCAAATAATAAAGTTAACACAATTTCTTAAGATTCTTAGAACCTTATCTACAAATTAGTTTATTTTAATTTTCAACAATATATCAGATATTGAATCAAAATCAAATTAAGATCCATCAACACTTAAATGGTGGCTTAAAATTAAGGTTAAACACTTTCTATACAATTCATCTCTTTGATGACACAATCCTTTACGATGGCGTGAGATACAATTTTCATTTTTTTTCTTCTTTTGTGCACGTTTTGTAACCGAATGCACTTTTAAATTTTTAGCTGTTCAAAGAATAAAACTTAGGCACAAAACCATAACTCTGACAATAGTAAATAAAAGAAAGCAAAACTCCACTAAAATTTTCTATATAAAATCAGCAATTAATTAAACTTTGATACGTAATTATCTTCACTTTATTTATGTTGCTGACGTTGCTTTTGATTATATAATTTATAATAGTGTTAATTAGATTCTAATCAATTTACTTAATTTGTAAATAATACTATGATACAGACCTGCAAAAGATTCTGATATAGACATATCGTTGGAAACACACAAATCTCGAATACAGTTGGAGCTATCATTGAAGATAATTTTGAATATTATTGTCTCAAAAAGAGCCATCTACAAATCTCTTAAAATAAAATAAAGAATAATGCACCTTGACACAACTTTAAGTCTATAACATTTAAAATCAAAATGTATTGAAACACAAGAATTAGTAATAAATAAATTCTCAATATAATAAAATAAATTTTCATATGATTTTGACCTAACCCCTGTAATAATTGGTAAACTACGTGTAGATCCATGCACGTGAATTGTTTTACTCCGAAAAATATTGTTAAAAAGTGATAAAAATATAAAAGCAATAACGTGTCAAATTATTGTTCACTAAGCAATCGAATAACGTGTTAAATATAAAAAAACATTTGATATACTTATACTTTTGCTTTTAGTGACTTTTACACGGTTTATACATATTGAGTAAATTTTTATATCATACTATAGTATAAATAAAAATAAATATCATATCTATTCTAATATTACACTATATGAATGTCTTAATTATTTGAAAATAATCATCATTAATAAATCTATACCCTACGAAAAAAGTTGTGTAGGGATATTGGTTCACTTCAAACAAACATTAGAGGGCCTAAACTGCACGTGGAAAAGGGTGTGTCGGGTTGGCCTACGCCATGGCTGGGGTGCACTAGAAAACATCAAAGAAACTTTTCTAACCCTAAAAATACTTCAAATTTGTTGGATAGTTGTAATGATAGTTGATGTCGGATTATGATTTCAAACTTATAATCCTAGCACAAGAGACACCCAATATTGAATCTTTTACAAAAAGTTTTGAAGATTTGTGCATAATAATGTTTAAAGGATAGTGAACGGATGTTCTGTCATGTTTAAGTATGTCTCCTAAAAAATTTGTATAGAATAGAGTGCAACAGATATAGTTAAGAGCAGGGAAGACATGAAGATATTACATTCCTAAAATTTAATAGTATAAATTTTTATTAATGTCACACCCATAAAAGTCGGGGTATAGGGCGGGGCAAAGCAAATATATTAGAGGAGTTTGGTCTAAAATCTTGTTTCGTTCTGCTAAAAAAAAATATAAGCAAAAAAAACATGCCTCGCGGATTGGGTCTGATTTGCCACCTTTAATATTGTGTGTTCTATATATAACACCTTGTTTTGTTAGATTATTTTGTTTAATCGATTTGTGCATTTTGTGTGTTAATTGCTTATTATATGATTGTGGGTTATATGCCCTTGAGGTGGGAGTGTGGAGAGAACTTAGAAGCGAATCGAATTAATTTAGAAATTATTAATTATTAAAATGAATAGTATTGTACCTGAGTTATTTAAATAAAATAGAAATATGATAATTGAGCCAATTGTATGATTTAAGAGAAATATATGGTAAGAGTAGAGAGGTTGAAAATTAGTTGGGTAATAATAATAATAAGTAGGTAGAAGTAATTAGAATAATATATATATTCTAAAAATTAGGGAAAATAGACTTATTATATCAATACGTGAAAAAGAGGAGAATAGAGAAACAAAGTTTTGGAAAAGGAGTTCTAAAGCTTGAGAGAAGAGATCAATTGAACCTCATCTTACTGAATTTTTCAGAATTACAAGGTAAAGGGGAGATGTGCTTCTCAATGGGTGTTAAAGCATGAGGGGTAGATGGAGGGACCATTAACCTCCTTAGGGTTGGGTGTTTTGACTCATAATTTTAAATTGTAATGCTATGATGGTTGTTTTATGATTATCATATGTTGAATTTTGTGTGCCTATATGTGTACAATTTTCTGTTTTGAGATATTGATGTTTTCCACCATGTTTGAGGGTTTGGAAGGTTGGGAGTAAACATGAATTGATGAGATTGAATAATTTTGTGGATGTCAATATGTGATATAATGTGAATTCACTATTTTAATTATTGAATAATTGTAGTAGCGAGATTGAAGGTTTTTACGGAATCGAAATTAGAGGTCCAGAAGGCCTCCAATAGTTAAAAACACATTTTTTTCTTCTGGTTTTTAGATTCATGGCGTTCGTCATGGGGCCGTGGCGGACGCCATGGCATGGTGGTGATGGGCGTCACCGAGGTTGTCGCAGTCAGACAGATTTGGATTCCAACGCGGTTTTGATCATAACTTTTGATTTGTGAGTCCAAATCGACTGTCATTTAAAGCGTTGGAAAGCTAACGGGAATTACTATCTAATGAAATTATTTTGAGCGGATGAATGAATTGCGATAATCAGAGTATTTGATTACATTGGTTTTTGTATTATGATGAAATGTTTTTTATAAACAAATATATATATATATATATATATATATATATATATATATATATATATATATATATATATATATATATATATATATATATATATATATATATATATATATATATATATATATATATATATATATATATATATATATATATATATATATATATATATATATATATATATATATATATATATATATATATATATATATATATATATATATATATATATATATATATATATATATATATATATATATATATATATATATATATATATATATATATTATAAGGGATACCCCAATCCTACTACAAGATACAACACATTATACTTCTACTAATTAACCACAACAAGATATTACACAATCTTCCTACAAGAAAATGGATGGATTTTTATACCATTCATAATAACTACACTTACTCCTAGTAGAGGATCAGCATCCAACCACCACCAAGAGTTTTGAATTATCCTATGTACAATATCAGTTGGATTACCAATAACATCATTGAAAATGATCTGATTCTTTTCCACCTAATAGTCCAACAGACAGTTATCCAAATGAAGCAAGTTGGCTTGTTCGAGCATTTCGTCTCCATATTTGAGAACCAACGCAACATATGGTCACAACAATTTTCTTCAACATACCATGTTATCTCAACCCAGTCCGATATCAATATCCAAACCACACGATTTAATGGACAAGAACAAAAAACGTGATTAACATCTTCAATAACTTAAAAGCAAAACACACAAACCTTTTTGTGAGAAATAAAGATTACTCCCCTAGGCGACCAGATTGATCCTTGTAGGGAGCCTGTCCAACAACATTCTCCAACTAAAGATCTTAGCTTTCAAAGGAATCTTTGTTTGCCAAAATAATTCCAGAGCAGTCTTGGAAGCAATCTCCAGCTCAAAAATTCCACTAGCTTGCAGTAGAGTATCATAACATTATTTTATCGTGAATGATTGATGAGTTCTACTTTTCTTCACAAATGTAGCAGCTATACCCGTATGAAGCCTAGAATCAAATAGCAGATCCATAAGCCCCCTAAGGTTTTCTAACAACCTCCCATTGAGATTCCTCTCATAAAAACCCAACTTCCACTGCCAAGCATTTCCGACCCACACGCCCGTGTCCCTAACAACCTGCAATTTAATTTCAAATTCTTCATATAGGTCATGGAATAAAATCTTCAATAGGATCTCTAATAAGCATTCTAAAATGGCACAAGGGAACCATCACATACTTTACAAGATAGTTACCTCAAGAATCCTTCTTCCACCTCCATATCTGCTAACTCCAAATCCATTTAGTCATCAATGCTCTATTAAACACACCAAACTCCTTAATCCCAATCCCTTCAAACTCCTTGGGATTGCACACCAACTTCTATCTAATCCATGCCATACTTAAATTTTCAGTCGGGCCATACCACAAGAATCGCCTCTGAACTGACAACAAATTGTTGAAAATTTTGACAGGAACTTTAAAGAAGGAAAGATGGTGAACCGAAAGGTTTGTTAGCACTACATTAATGAGTTATTCTCCCCCCAATTGAGATCATTCTTCCTTTCCACTTTGAGATCCTAAACCTGAAACAAGCAATGACGGGTTTCTAGAATTCAACATGTCTATAATTCCCTCTAACTGTTAGTAAAAGGAATTTGAGCATAATCCTTCCAAATTTATAGGCCAGTAATTGAGTAGAAGTAGTCATGAAGGAATCTTCAATACCTACACCAAAAAGATAACTTTTTCAGAAATTAGTTTTGAGCCTCGAGATCAACTCAAAACCTCTTAGGATAGACTTAATACCCCATAGATCAGTCCACGAGCCATCATGTACTAATATAGTATCATCAACAAATTGAATTAAGCTGACGGATTCTTCCTCATTTAATTTAAATCCATTCAGAATATGCTTATTATTCGTGTTCCTCACCAGTAGAGCCAATCCTTCTGTCACTAGAGAAAATAAGAAAGGCGAAAAGGGGTTCCTTTCTCTTAGACCCCTTGAAGCCTTGAAGTTATCCTTAGTTCCACCATTCATAATGACAGACATGTTACAACTTGTTGCACCCCAAAATTTGCCCAACCTTTTCCTTTAGCTGGCTTTTGTTTCTTTGCATTGTTCTAGCATTTGCATTTCATAGCATTTTCATTTAATAGGGGATCAAGAGGTTGTGCCTAGCAAGAGGAGTCTACTAAGAGTATTGAGCCTAAGCAAGGGGTGTTACTCAAGTTTGAATGGTCATCAGGTCATCTAGAAGTGGGCAATAGTCTTGTGAAAGGATTGAGGGATGTATGTGGGTCAGCTCCTAACTTGGAGGCCAGTTCAAGATCATCAGAAGTTTATGAATGCATGATAACTTTTAGGATTTATTAGTCCCCCATTAGTGTCCTTTCTCCTCTTCTCATCTTCATACAATCTTAACATACTTAATAAGGATAATGAATATTGTGCCATGAGCCTTATGCATGGGAAATGGTGATTGAGGGACCACCTCTCAATTGCCTAGAGTGTTTAGTATACGTCCTTAGGACGATATGCGACGCATTCGGTCCTAGGTTTTAGACTTTAAAAACACAAAAACACTTCAAACCTTTTTCACCCTTTGGGGTTCTTAATCAGGAAAATCTTTTCACAAAAAGAGTGACGTTAACTTCTAGTTCTACCGCAAACGGTAACGCTTAAGTCTCCAATGGTTGAGCTGCATACACCAACTGCTAGAACTCCTTGTTAACCCTACTCGGGCCTAAAAACTTTTGAACCAACCTGTGTTCTCTTTAGCCCGAACTACGTTTTCTCTGATCTTTCATACTAGATGAAAGTACGTAGGCACAAGATGTGATGTCTTGGCGAGCAACCTTCCCCCTTTTTTAGCCGTAGTTAGTCGAACTACGTTGACTCTGACTTTCCCATTGCACGAGGGAGTACGTAGGCACAGAGCGGCGATGCTCTACCGAGTCACTTCTCTTTTCTTTTCTTCTTTTTGTCCCTAAAACCTTTAGCTAGGTAGTTTCAACACACCCTTTTAGATAGACAACAATGCATGGATCCCGTCGAGTAAGACGGACATGAGGGGTGCTAATACCTTCCCCCTGCGTAACCGACTCCCGAATCCAGACATGGTTGCAATGACCTTGTCTTTTCCTTTTTCGTTAGGTTTTTTCGATCGTTCCCTTTCCCTCTGTTTGGGATAAATAACGAAAGTGGCGACTCTTTTGTTTTTTTTTCGTCGGTTATTTTTCGCAGTTGCAACACAACTGAGTGGACCTCCTCTAATCCATTGCAACCACTTGTCATAGAAATTCATCGCAGTCAAGACCTGTATTAAAAATTCTCAGTCTACGCAGTCGTATGCTTGTGCAAAGCCGCCCTTGAATAACATACATTTACATTTCTTCCTTTTTGTGAGATCAGTTGACTAGTTAGTTACCAAAACTCCATCTAGTGTCTACCTCCCCGAGATAAACGCATTTTGAGAATTGGACACCAATATTCCTATAACCTTACTCAACCTGGCAGCCATGAGCTTTGAGATCACCTTGTATATACACCCAATAAAGATAATGGGTCTATACTCTTCTAAGATCTGAGGATTTTCAATTTTGGGAATAAGGGCGATGAAAGAGGATAACATTGCCTTTAGAAGTGAAGTAGTTTTTTCAAACTCTTGAATGACGTTGATAACATCTCCACCTATGATCCCTAGCACCTCTTTAAGAACTCTAGGTTGAAGCTATCAGGGTTTGGACTTTTATTTCCATCGCACGCTAAGATGGAATCTTGGATTTCTTCTACTTAGAAGGGTTCAACCAACATTTCATTCTCACTTGTATATAATATAGGCAATGTTTACATGATGTTGTTAAATGAATGATTTGTTAGAACACAGATTGGTGTTTCTTATATCTCTATGTTTTGATGATAACTCTTATGGAATTTTGTAATGAGCAAATATACACTCTAAAATTTGTTCAAGTATTATTGTTTCAGGTATAAAATTAAATACTCTTAAAAGAAGCAAAATAAGTACAAAGAAACTATGCAAAGATCTGAAGCATCAGATGCAAGACTATCAGAAGATTCTGAAGCGCTGCCAGAAGGATCTGAAGCAGAAGCTACATAATGATCTGAAGCGTTACTGAAAGAAGTATACAAAAGCTGAAAGCTCTGATCTTATCAGACTCTGAAGTTCTTTTCACTACAAACTCAGAGGCTTTTATAACCAGACTCTTATCATTAATATTCATGCTCAAAGCACATACTGCTGCATACTCTGATGAAGAATCTGATCAAGACTGAAACTCTGATACATTAAAGATCTGATCATCTATCAAGACTCTGGACTCATCATTCATCTTAAGCTCTGATCATCTTAAAGGATTTCATACCTTTTAAGCTTACTACAAGTTCTAAAGTGCAGATTGTGAAGACTTCATCTTGAAGGAAGCTTGTTGAAGAAGCTGTAAACTTGATTAGACATGGTGCTACTTCTAAAGTAACCAACGGCTAATTTGTCCAAAGAAGTGACGTGGTGCAAATCCCAAGGCTTCTACAACCATACCTTTCTGCAAAAAGCATATCTCTGCCCATACTTTTGGTGATGAAAAGTCATACAATCAAAATATTATATTCAGCTGCACATCACTCAAGGCATTTGAAAAAGCTATAAAAGGAGAACTACTTCAACATTTTGAGGTTGCTAATTCACTACTCATCTTTTGCTCATTACTAGATCACTCAGAAAGAAATACACGTCTGAATCATAAAAGAGAAAATCTTTCAAGATCTTACTCATTTTGATATTTTATAAAACCACATAGTTCCTGTTGTACTTAATCTTAAGTGTAAACATCACAGTTGTGATACAACTTATTAGAAGCATTCAAACACTTGTTAGTTTACATTAAATTGTAAGAAGTTTCCTTAAGAAGACCAAGGTGTGGTCAGTAGTTCTTGAGAAGACTAAGACAGTTGTTCTTAGTGCTTTCTATTATAATCAGTTGATCAATAGTGGATTAAGTCCTTGTAGAGAAAGGCAAATCATCTTTGATAAGGTGGACTGGAGTAGTTGAGTTCAACGAACCAGGATAAAAATCTTGAGTAGTACTTTTAGCCATATTTCTTAAAACTCTTATTCAACCCCCCCCCCCCCCCCTTCTAAGTGTTTTTCTCACCTTCAGTTGGCATCAGAGCTCCGGTTCTGTTTGTGCTATCACTTAACCGTGACCAGAAAATATCCAGTGGGAAAAACTCTTGATACTCTTGATTGGTATACATTATGGCTGCTGAAACTCCAACATCCAACAACAACAAATATGAAGAAAGAGTCGGCACAAAACCTCCCATGTTTGATGGAGAGAAGTTTGATTATTGGAAAGATAGACTGGAAAGTTTCTTTCTAGGATTTGATGCTGATCTTTGGGACTTAGTCATTGATGGATATGTTCATCCCACTGATGGAAATGGCAAGAAAGTTGACATAAAATCAATGACTGAGGAGCAAAAGAAGGAATTCAAAAATCACCACAAGGCTAGAACTATATTGCTAAATGCTATATCTCATACTGAATATGAGAAAATAACCAACAAAGAAACTGCCTTTGATATATTTGAATCCCTGAAGATGACTCATGAAGGGAACTCTCAAGTCAAAGAAACCAAGGCTCTGGCGCTGATCCAGAAGTATGAAGCTTTCAAGATGGAAGAATCTGAATCTATTGAAGCAATGTTTTCTAGATTCCAGATTCTCACTGCTGGCCTAAAGGTTCTGGACAAGAGTTACTCTACAGCTGATCATGTCAAGAAAATAATCAAAAGCTTGCAAACCAGATGGACACCCATGGTCACTGCTCTGAAGCTGGCAAAGGATCTGAACAAGATTACGCTGGAGGAACTAATTAGTTCTCTAAGGATTCATGAGATTGAACTAGAGGAAGACGAGCCTCTAAAGAAAGGTAAGTCAATTGCGTTAAAATCTAATAAAGTTGTTAAAGCATTGCAGGTATTAGAAGAAAGCTCTGAAGAGTCTGCTTCTGAATATGAAGAAGAACTATCCTTGCTATCCAGAAGAATCAATAAACTTTGGAAGAATAAGCAAAGGAAGTTCAAGAACTTTAGAAAACCAGATCAACACAAAGAATCTTCTGGGCATAGAAAATCTGGAGAACATTTTGGATACAGAAAATCTGGAGAATCCTCTGGACACATACGATCTGGAAAAAGAGAGGTTGTTTGCTATGAATGCAAAGAACCTGGGCACTACAAGAGTGATTGCCCAAAGCTTCAGAAGGAGAACCCAAAAAGAAAGTCAGATCATAAAAAGAAAGTTCTGATTGCTACCTGGTATGATTCAGAGGCATCTGATTCGTCATCAAAGTCAGAAGAGGAATGTGCAAATGTAGCATTCATGGCTGACATTGAGGACAATGCTGAATCATCTGGATCAGAATCAGAATCTGATTCTGAGGAGGTATTTGCTGAACTTTCTAGACAGGAACTTGTTGAAAGTTTATCTGATATTCTTGAAAACTATAGTAAAGTTAAAATCAAATACAAAACGCTTCTAAAGCATATTGAATTTGAGAGTAACAAGTTTGAATCAGAAATAGCTGAACTAAAAGCTGAAAATCTTCAATTGAAAAATAAATTAGAATCTGCTAAACTAAACTCTGATTCAAAATCTGAATCATGCTCTAAAAATATTTTACAAGAGTATGACTATAGTTTCAGAAAGTTTCTAACTAAAAGCCTAGATATAAGTAAATTGGCTTCAATGATCTATGGTATTAGCATAAACTATAGAAAAGGTGTTGGATATAAATCTTTCTCTTATGAAGATTCAAATCCAAAATCTGTAGATAAACTGGATATCAAGTATCCTCCCTTATATTCTCAGTTTACATTTGGTCACTTAAATGACATTAAACACACAAGTTCTAATCAAAACAAGTTTGTGTTTAATAAATCTAAAGCTAATCAGAACAAGTCTTATGTTGAAAGACAGAAGTTCAGAAAAAGCTTTAAGGCAACTAACCAAAAAGGACCCAAGAAAATCTGGGTACTTAAGGATAAGATCATCTATGTTGCAGACATCCTTAGCAGCAAAGTCAAGACTCCAGTCATGGTACCTGGACTATGGATGCTCACGACATATGACGGGAAAAAGGTCTATGTTCCAAAGTCTGGAGCTTAGATCTAGAGGAGATGTCAAGTTTGGAGGGAATCAGAAGGGCAAAATAATTGGCTCTGGAACCATAGGCAATGGTAAACTTCCTTCCATAACTAATGTCTTACTTGTTGAAGGGTTAGCTCATAATCTATTGTCCATAAGTCAATTAAGTGACAATGGTTATGACATTATCTTTAATCAAAAGTGTTGCAAAGCTGTTAGTCAAAAGGATGGCTCAATCCTCTTTAATGGTAAAAGGAAAAACAACATTTATAAAATTAGTCTTTCAGAACTTAAGGTTCAGAATGTTAAATGTCTTATGTCTGTTAATGAGGAGCAATGGGTCTGGCACAGAAGATTGGGTCATATTAATATGAGACGCATATCTCAGATTAATAAGCTTAATCTGGTCAGAGGACTTCCTAATCTGAAGTTCAACTCAGATGCTCTTTGTGAAGCATGTCAGAAAGGAAAATTTTCAAAATCATCTTTTAAATCCAAAAATGTTGTTTCAACTTCAAAACCATTAGAGTTACTTCACATTGATCTGTTTGGACTAGTGACAACTGCATCCATCAGAGGCAAGAAGTATGGATTAGTCATTGTTGATGACTACAGCAGATGGACATGGGTAAAATTCCTAAAACACAAGGATGAGTCACACTCTGTGTTCTTTAACTTCTGCAAACAAGTCCAAACTGAAAAAGATCTCAAAATTGTTAAAGTCAGAAGTGATCATGGTGGTGAATTTGAAAACAAACATTTTGAAAAATATTTTAATGAAAATGGCATTGCTCATGATTTCTCCTGTCCTAGAACTCCACAGCAGAATGGAGTTGTAGAAAGGAAAAATAGAACTTTGCAAGAAATGGCCAGAACCCTGATCAATGAGACTAACATGGCAAAATATTTTTGGGCAGAGGCAATTAACACAACATGTTACATTCAGAACAGAGTGTCAATTAGACCTCTTCTAGAAAAGTCTCCTTATGAATTGTGGAGGAATAGAAAGCCAAACATTTCTTATTTCCATCTGTTTGGATGTATTTGTTTTATACTAAACACTAAAGAGAATCTTAAAAAGTTTGATTCTAAGGCATAAAAGTGTTTCATGCTTGGATATTATGAACGCTCTAAAGGCTACAGAGTATACAATACTGAGACACAGATTTTGGAGGAATCTATACATGTTAGATTTGATGATAAGCTTGGCAATCAAAAGCCAAAGCAGATTGAAAACTTTGCAGATGGAGAAGTTATTCTCGTAGAATCTGAGAAATCGGAGGTAGAGATAGCTCAAGAAAAAGCTACGCCAGATGCAACTCCATTAGCTGCTCAAATGAATAACATGAATATTTCTGAAGAACCAACAGTTAAAGGATCATCCAGAATCAAGGCTTCTCATCCTGAAGAAATGATTATTGGGAAGAAAGATGACCCTATAAGAACAAGGTCGTTTATCAGATCATCTGGAACATCACTTCTTGGGTTGGTGTCTATTATTGAACCAACATCTATGGATGAGGCTCTGAGTGACAATGATTGGATACTTGCAATGCAAGATGAGCTAAATCAATTTACAAGAAATGATGTGTGAGATCTGGTTCCTAGACCAAAAGGGTTCAACATTATTGGAACAAAGTGGGTATTCAGAAATAAACTAAATGAGCAAGGAGAAGTTGTAAGGAACAAGGCAAGGCTGGTAGCTCAAGGGTACAGTCAACAAGAAGGTATTGATTACACTGAAACTTATGCTCTAGTGTCAAGGTTAGAGTCAATACGTCTTCTTATTTCATTTGCTGCACAACACAACATCACTCTATATCAGATAGATGTTAAAAGTGCCTTCTTAAATAGTATTATAGAAGAAGAAGTTTATGTCCATCAACCTCCTGGTTATGAAAGTGATAAATTTCCAGATCATGTTTTCAAACTCAAAAAATCTCTTTATGGTTTGAAACAAGCTCCCAGAGCTTGGTATGAAAGATTAAGTAATTTTCTTCTGGAAAAGAACTTTATAAGAGGCAAAGTGGACACAACTCTCTTCTGTAAAACATTTAAGAAAGATTTATTAGTTTTTCAAATTTATGTGGATGATATTATTTTTGGATCTACCAATATTATGCTGGGAAAGGAGTTTGCTTTGTCTATGCAGGTTGAATTTGAAATGAGCATGATGGGAGAACTTATATTCTTTCTGGGAATCCAAGTAAATCAGACTCCAGAATGTACATATATTCATTAGACTAAATATGTCAAAGAGCTTCTGAAGAAATTCAATCTGAATGAAAGAAAATTGGCTAAGACTCCAATGCATCCTACAAGCACACTTGGTAAGGAAGAGGTAAGTAAGAAAGTTGATCAAAAACTTTACAGAGGTATGATTGGATCTCTCTTATATTTGACTGCTTCAAGACCTGATATTTTATTCAGTGTGTGTATGTGTATTAGATTCCAATCAGATCCCAGAGAATCACACTTAACAGCTGTTAAGAGGATTCTAAGGTATCTAAAAGGTACTACTAATGTGGGTCTGTGTTAAAGAAGATCTGATGAGTATAAATTAGTTGGATTCTGTGATGCTGACTATGCTGGAGACAGAGTAGAACATAAAAGTACTTCTGGAAGTTGTCAATTTCTTGGAAGTCATCTGATCTCTTGGTTCAGCAAGAAGCAACCCACAATTGCACTTTCAACAACAGAGGCAGAATATATTGCTGCTGCTGGATGTAGCACTCAGATGCTCTGGATGAAAAGTCAACTAGAAGATTATCAGATCTTTGAGAGTAACATTTCTATCTTCTGTGATAATACTTCTGCTATATGCTTATCTAAAAACCCCATTTTTCATTCTAAAGCTAAGCATATAGAGATTAAACATCATTTCATAAGAGACTATGTTCAGAAGGGAATTATCAATTTAAACTTTGTAGATACAGATCATTAGTGGGCTGATATCTTTACAAAACCCCTTGCTGAAGATAGATTTAAATTTATTCTGAAAAATATCAGCATGGACTTCTGTCCATAATAGAATATTCATCAGATGAAATTTCTTTCACATGATAAATGTCTAAACTCTGAAGTATTTCGTTTGTTGAATTCTGTGTTTATTTCTTTGTGTGTAAATCTGAACTAACAAGGCTCAGAGGATCTGAACATTGCCTAACGTGTCATTTCTCAAAGAGTTTCAGAGGCATATGCAAGCAAACACGTGTAGCTCAGAATCTGGAAAGATAGAGTGCACCATACTGAAGTGACATTTGAGGTATTGCTTTGAAAATCCAAAATCTCTTGATTTCCCCCCTTCTGTCAGAATCTTAAATGTTTGATATGATTTTATTCTTTGCATTGATTGCTTGATTTGATTATGGTTCACTTCACTCAATGTTTGTGCACGCTTGAGTGTATGTGTCTTTTTGCATGCCCTAAAAATTTTCTCTTATAAATTCTCTTAACTCTTCACAAATCACACTTTACACTTATCATCTCTCATATGCATTTTTGCCTTCTCTATTGTTTCCATCTTACTTCAAAACCCAAAAATCCTCGTAAACCCAGACGCATGTCAAGAACTTCAATGGCTTCACCTTAATCAACACCTGCTCAGATGAAAACTTCAACTATTGCATCATCTCCTAATGCTGCTGGTTCATCCCAAACTGCTGTTGTGTACAAAGCACCAGTAAGAAATCTTCTCACTCCAATCAGAGAACTTGAGGTTCTATGTGAGAACTTTGTGGATTTTGAATCCATCAAAGAAAATGGTTTTGATCTCCTTTCAACTATCAAAGCTCAGAACTGGGAAAAGTATTTTGACAGGATGATGGGTCCTGTTTATCCAGCTTTGGTAAAAGAATTCTGGATACACGCTCAAGTATGCCCTAAGTTTATTCACTCATCTGTTCTTGGGAAGGAAATTGTCATTACTGAAAAATTAATCAGACAACTACTTGAGTATAAGGAAACTGAGGGAATCACAAGTATGGCTATTGATCGTGTGGATTTGGCTGACATTTTTCAAGAAGTTTGTGTTTCTGGGGAACCATCTAACAAGGTCAGAGATCTGAAACCTATTTACAGAATCTGGGCTAAGATCTTCATGAGTTCTATCTTTCATAGAAAATCTTCTAACTCACCAGATTATGTAAATTCAAAACAAATGTACTTCATGTACTGTATGAGGAAAGGAAAGAAGGTGGATTTACCTTATCTTCTGTTCAATCATCTTCTGAACCATATCAAAGAAACAAGAGAAGAAGTTAGGGTTAAAGCTGGAAAAATCAGAAATTGGATCCCCATGGGAAGACTGATATCAGACATTCTAACAGAGAATGGTCTTGTGAAACATCAGTTTGATGCTGGGGTGACAGAGGATATGTCCTATGTTATAGGATCTGTCATAAATGGGAACACTCTGAAGAGAATGAAGGTTATTTCAGAGCTTGTTGGAAAACCCAAGAAATTTCAATCTGAAGACGTCAGCAGAAGGAGAATTCCTCTAGCAGATTTTCCTATGTTCAGTGCTGATGAACCTAGGCACATCATTCTGACATTCATTGCTGAATGTTTAAGAGATGGTATTCCTCTGCCTCCTAACATAGTACAGAAGGAAGGAGAAGTATTGCCAAATCTTATGAGAGAAAGGCGGAGGAAAAGAAAGGCTGAGGAAGGATCTTTTGCACAGCCCAAGAGGAAAGCCTCTGATGCTGGTGACAAGCCTGAAAAGGACAAGAAGCAAAAGGAAAATCCTCCAGAAGCTACTGTGGAAGAAATCAGAGAAACAATTCACCAGGTATTAACATCTGATCCCAAACCATATGTACCTTCATCCTCACCTTCACCTCCACCATCTTCTATTAAACCATCTAAACCTAAATCATCTGTACCTCATTCATCTGAACCCATTTCATCTCCTAACAAACATTCTCAACCACCTTCTGTTCAACTACCATCTAAACCCCCTCAACAGAAATCGTCTGAACATCAACCTCCTCAACCAAACAAATCTGAACCACAACAACAACCATCATCTCAATCACAAAAACAACAATCCTCTGAACATAAACACAATCAGAACAACAAAAACAATCTGAACCACTCTCATCTACTCAACCACCTCAAGAACCAACCATCAAAAATCCTCAACCATCTGTCCAACAATCATCTGAAAACATTCTGGATATATCACCACTTGCAACTTTGTATGTCCTCTCTTCAACTTCATGTCATTCAACTGAATCATCTGATTCTAATGTTGTTATATCAAGACCATCTGATACTGACACCTCCATTCCTCAACTTACCATACCACAAACATCCATACCCCAAATCATATGAACATCCATCATCTAATCATCCACCTCCTGAACAAACTCAAACACCTCTTGAACCATCACAACCAGTCACCATAGAAGATTTTCTCAACCCAAAACCCAGATCAGATGTTTCTACTCTGTTCAAAAATTTCAAGAAGGAACTACGTATGGGAATTGCTTCTGTGGAGAAAGAATGCATGGCTAGTTTGGATCCTGCTAAATCTGAAGCTTCTTGGAACAGATTCATATCAAAATTCAACTCTGTTGCATCTGACCTCAGAACACTCTGTGCTGATGATGCAAAGGCTAAGTTTGATGAAATGGTTAGACAAACTCTGCTGAACATTATCACAACTCTAGTGCTTCTTCTAGAAGATGCTCCTGCTGAAAATTCTGCAATGATAGAAGATACTCATGCATCTGACATGGAGATTGATCATCCAATGGCAACTGCATCTACTTCTGAACCTTTTGCATCTGAGATGAAGACTGAGATTCCAGATGTTGTCCAAGAAGTCAAGGAAATCAGAACATGGATGATAAAACAGGAACAGACTACTGAAGAAATCAAGACTTGGATGGCCAAGCAAGAAGAGTCCACTGCTAAGATTACGGATCTTCTAACACTGATTGCTTCTCGCCAGCCCTAGTTTTCTTTTTCATGTCTTTGCATTCTCGTTTTTGCACGTGTTTTCTGTTTGTTTTTTTATCATCTGCTCTACGAACTTCTTATGCTTTGTGATTTTCTGATCTGATTAAATCTGGCTATTTTGTCTTCCATTCGTGTGTCATATTTTTTTCTCTCTTCTTCTATTATCTTTTCTGTCTTTAAAGTTCTTTTTGATTATGACAAAAAGGGGGAGAAAGAGAATTTGATTGTTCAACATAAGCAAATGCTAAAAATGAAATTCAGACATTGTTTTAATCTAACATTGAATCTTAAGACTTTCAGATCTCATTATCTCATCTAACAAAATGATTTGAAGTTACCCTGAGAATTATCCAATCAGGCTCTGATCCTTGAAAACAAATTCCGGAGAGCTTAATTCTGGAAAGCATCCAAGTTGATGCTGAGTTTTTCTCTCATCAAGGATTCCTACCAGGTTCTGACATATACTCAAGCAAAATGGGAAGTGTTCTCTTCTATTAGAGTATTCATTTCAGGGGGAGATTCTTAATTTCAGGGGGAGTTATTTATTTTATTTCTATTCATTGAACAGAATTCCCTATGTTTTGTCATCATCAAAAAGGGGGAGATTGTCAGAACACAGATTGGTGTTTCTTATATCTCTATGTTTTGATGATAACTCTTATGGAATTTTGTAATGAGCAAATATATACTCTAAAATTTGTTCAAGTATTATTATTTCAGGTATAAAATTAAATACTCTTAAAAGAAGCAAAATAAGTACAAAGAAACTATGCAAAGATCTGAAGCATCAGATGCAAGACTATCAGAAGATTCTGAAGCGCTGCCAGAAGGATCTGAGCAGAAGCTACAGAATGATCTGAAGCGTTACTGAAAGAAGTATACAAAAGCTGAAAGCTCTGATCTTATCAGACTCTGAAGTTCTTTTCACTACAAACTCAGAGGCTTTTATAACCAGACTCTTATCATTAATATTCACGCTCAAAGCACATACTGCTGCATACTCTGATGAAGACTGAAACTCTGATACATTAAAGATCTGATCATCTATCAAGACTCTGGACTCATCATTCATCTTAAGCTCTGATCATCTTAAAGGATTTCATACCTTTTAAGCTTACTACAAGTTCTAAAGTGCAGATTGTGAAGACTTCATCTTGAAGGAAGCTTGTTGAAGAAGCTGTAAACTTGATTAGACGTGGTGCTACTTCCAAAGTAACCAACGGCTAATTTGTCCAAAGAAGTGACGTGGTGCAAATCCCAAGGCTTCTACAACCATACATTTCTGCAGAAAGCATATCTCTGCCCATACTTTTGGTGATGAAAAGTCATACAATCAAAATATTATATTCAGCTGCACATCACTCAAGGCATTTGAAAAAGCTATAAAAAGAGAACTAATTCAACATTTTGAGGTTGCTAATTCACTACTCATCTTTTGCTCATTACTAGATCACTCAGAAAGAAATACACGCCTGAATCATAAAAGAGAAAATCTTTCAAGATCTTACTCATTTTGATATTTTATAAAACCACATAGTTCCTGTTGTACTTAATCTTAAGTGTAAACATCACAGTTGTGATACAGCTTATTAGAAGCATTCAAACACTTGTTAGTTTACATTAAATTGTAAGAAGTTTCCTTAAGAAGACCAAGGTGTGGTCAGTAGTTCTTGAGAAGACTAAGACATTTGTTCTTAGTGCTTTCTATTGTAATCAGTTGATCAATAGTGGATTAAGTCCTTGCAGAGAAAGGCAAATCATCTTTGATAAGGTGGACTGGAGTAGTTGAGTTCAACAAACCAGGATAAAAATCTTGAGTAGTACTTTTAGCCATATTTCTTAAAACTCTTATTCAACCCCCTCCCCCCTTCTAAGTGTTTTTCTCACCTTCATGATTAAGCATGATTATGATGGTGGTGGTGTGCAAATGATGTTTCTTATTTTTATATCTATGCATGTTATTGGTTATGTGAATTATGTTGCTAGTGGCATAAACGGTCAGAAGAGGGGCAAATTTGTATGTGTTGTTGTTGTATGTTGAGAGTCTATGCATTCATATTATCGAAACTTCGATTATTTTTAAGGAGCCTTGATCCTATGGTGATGGATCAGGTGCTAGTAGCTAATTCCTATTATGGAGGATTATTGAAGCGTTACCTATGGTGATGCTAGCGATTTGGTGTGCTTCGGTTCCAAGAGGGAATCAATCCTATGTTGGGGGTTGTGAAGTGAAATGGACCTGGGTGTTCATAATTTAGTACCATATACGTTTTGAGTTAGCTATCGAGTACATTTGCATTTGTGTTGCATTTGGTGATTATTTTTTGTGTTATAACGTGTGTTGAATGTCAAACTTGCTTTAAATTGATCCTTATTTATTGAAAATTTTCAACTCTTTTTTAATGTTTTGTTGGATTAACTCCATGATATCATGATATTCTTTAATATTGTTGAAAATACCTTTAGTTTCTTTGATTTATGTGTTATTGTGCATAAATTAGGCATAAAAACATCAAAGTGTAATACACAAGTAATTGGACAAGGAAGCCAAAGGAAAAGAAGAGATTCAACATGTTCGCTGTGCAAACACCCAGCCAGGAGTAGCAGCGAATGTTCACTGGGAGAAATCATCGCGAAGCCCCAACGAACCCTCTAAATTTAGAGGCAGTAAAAAAGGGCACTAAGTTCGCTAGGTGAACTGGTAAAGAATGTTCGCTGTGGCAAGGTCTTAGGGAAGAACTAGAGAACAATCCCATATTTGAGGAATTAGCTAAAGGACCATAAGTTTGATGTGCAAAGTTGTAGCGAGGTAGTTCACAGGGTGAAGAATTGCTCGCACACAGAACTTCAGATATTTCTCAGGGGCGGTTTAACTGTCCAAAGATACTTCAGGTCCCTAAAAGTATGTTCACTGGGAGAAGAAATGGTTCACAGTGCGAACATGACAAATTCCAAAAGTACTATATAAGTACTTTTCACATTTTTTGGGGATCATAACCCATTTTTCACACAAAAACTTCATTTCTCAACATTTCTTCACCAAAAGGGGATATTTTGCAAATAGAAGCTGGATTCACATCCTAGTTCGATTCTTCAACATGGATGCTCATTCATCTTATTTAAAAACTTGTAAAGTAAGCTACCATGGTTATCGATAGCTAATTTCCTTTGTATCAAAGGTAGAGGTAGTATACCATTAGCTTGTAAGTATTTATTTTGATTGACCTTGTATGTGAGCAAGTGATGATTAATATATGATGAATATTTTTGTTCTTAATGATCCATTCTTGTTTTGTAAGACTCTAGACATATATTTTGTGAAACTTGACTTAAAATATTCATCTATCGGTTTATAGATTGGAGAAATCGGTCTAATGTCAATAGTTGCTTTGTGTTGAACTTAAGGCTTACTATATTGGTTTTTATATGGAGAAATCGTGTAGCAATGAATACAGTGTTTCTCACGATGTCGCTCTAGAGATAGATGATGTTGAGAGAATGTCTGGCGATATTAATTGGATCCGACTTGACATGCAAGATTGAAAGAATATGTATAAGTTAGGGTATATGAAAACTACTTTTGATATAATTTTTAATCAAATCTTTAGAATTTATAAGCTTTGCTACTAAAAATGTGACAATTTTATGAACAAAACTTTGAAAACCCTCTTTCTTAAAACAATAAACTGTTGAACGACAAGCCTCAAAATATCTGCAATCAATGTGGAGACGATAACAACACCCCCCATTTAACTACGATTTGAACAACGTGGGGATGAGAATACTTGACATTTTGATATTGTTGCAATTGGTGTGTGACATTTTTAGTTAATATAGTTTCGATTTTTTTTCACTGCTAATTATTGAAGTGTATTCTCACTCTTTCTGTTTCAATGTTCCCTTTACATGGAGGCGTGCAGATACTCAGAAGTAGCATTGATGAAGTAGGTAGAAGATAACTCTTGGATTTACTTCTTTATGTTGTCGCTTTTACTAGTGGTGCCTTTCAATCTTGCATGTGAAGTCATATCCGATTACTATCGTCAGGCATTCTCTCAACATTGTCTATCTCTAGAGCAGGGTCGTGAGAAGTACTGTATTCATCGCTACACGATTTCTCCATATAAAAACCAATATAGTAAAATTTAAGTTCAACACAAAGAAACTATTAACTGATTTCATCAAACTCAAACCAAATCTTAACTAAATGGTTTAACTATAAAACAAAACAGAACCAAAATTTAAATCTTGGTTTGGCTCTCAGGTTAGGTTAAAATCAACCTAAACCAACCCATGGACAACCTTATATATTACGAGTAAGAAATCAACCTTATAAGGTTGTACATAGGGTTGATTTCTTACTCGTAATATATAAGGTTGTTCATGGGTTGGTTTAGGTCGATTTTAACCTAACCTGATAGCCAAACCAAGATTTAAATTTTGGTTCTATTTTGTTTTATAGATAAACTATTTAGTTAAGATTTGGTTTGAGTTTGATGAAATTATTTAATAGTTGCTTTGCGTTGAACTTAAAGTTTACTATATTGGTTTTTATATGGAGAAATCGTGTAGCGATGAATACGGTACTTCTCACGACCCCTCTCTAGAGGTAGACAGTGTTGAGAGAATGCCTGACGATATTAATCGAATATGACTTCACTTGCAAGATTGAAAGAATACGTATAAGTTAGGGGTAAATGAAAAATACTTTTGATATACTTTATTAATCAAACTCTTTAGAATTTATAAGCTTTGCTACTAAAAACGTGACAATTTTATGAACAAAACTTTGAAAACCCTCTTTCTTTAAATAATAAACTGTTGAACGAAAAGCATTAAAATAGCTACAATCCATATGGAGACGATAACAAACCCCGAATTTAACTATGATTAGAACAAAATGGCGTCGTTGCCGGGGATTTTTTGATATTGCAAGCATTACAAGAGTTTATTAATTTAAGAACTTTATATTGTATTCTTACCTCTGTGTATTTTTCTTGTGCTACTTAATTTGTTTGTTTAAGCGTGCAAATTTTGTTTATGCGAGGGAGTGTACCTGTTGTTGCACCCCAAAATTTGCTCAACCTTTCCTTACTTGATTTGTGTTTCATTGCATTTCATTTGCATAGTTACATCATTCACATAGTTCTAATCATTTGCATATCATAGCATATCACTCATCCAACAGGGGATCAAGTATGATTCTTATCAGAAGAAGCCTAACAAGAGGTCTTCTCCAAGTTTGAGAGATCATCCAAACCATCAAGAAGTGATTTGAAGTCTTGAGAAGTTTGAGTGCCTACATGTGGGTTTTGCTCCTATCTTGAGGAATATTGAGAATCATCAGTGGGATGTGAAACATGGAATATGAATTTGAGGTGTGTATGGATCTCATGGGATGCCTAGAGGGCCCTATTGAAGCTGAGACAAGCCATTGATTCAAGTACAAGAGCCACGGTTGAGGTGCAGTCAACTAGGGTTTCATATGAGTCAATCCTAGGTCAATTGAGTAATTGAAGAGCATCAAAGCTTACTTTGAGGTCATGGGGTTCATGGAATGGTATGTTGATACATGTGTGGTTATGTGCCAAGATCAAGCAAAGAAGAATCAAGGATGTGGGAAGTTGCTAAATTAGGGTTTCAGTGTAAAATCCCATGTTTAGTGCCTAACTTCAAAGCTACATAAGTCAAAATACAAGTTTCAAATGGATCTTCGGCCAACATGAAACTTTTAGAGCATCTCAATACCTTTAAATTTAGTACTAGAAGTCCTCAAGGGGATTTATAGAACTCAAGTTATGGTCCTTGCAAATTAAAGGTCCTCAGATGCCACTGAAATTTATCTGTGAAAGTCACTTGACTTCCAAGCAACTTTTTCCATTTATGGGGTTTTCAAATGGATTTTTGGTGAACATGAAATTGTTCCTCATGATCTTAGCTTTCCATAGAGTACTAGAAGTCCTTGATAGGATTTGTAGAACTCAAGTTATGATCTTTGCAAGCCAGGGGTATTTTGGGTATTGGTGATTATAGGTCATTTGTGATCATAGGTCCATAACTCCAACTTGCAAGCTTCAAATGGAAAATTGTTCAACATGGAACTTGTTCAAAATGATTTTTTGAGTGTAACCAAGTGGTCATGAGAGTTTGGTTTGGCTTGGAACCTAAAGTTACTTGAAATGGCTTAAAAAGGAAGAAATTAAAGTGATTAAAAGGCCAAAAAATGGAATTTCTTGATTGGTGTCCAAACAAGGTCATATTATAGGTCATTTTTATCAGAAATGACATTCTAAGAGTGATGACATTGTTACATTTTGCATTTGGGGTCACTTTCAAGTACTTCCCTTTTGTAACTTAAGATTGAAGCAACACTTGAATTGCACATCATGGAATCAAAAGCAAGGGAGATACACATCCCATTCAATTCTAAATGGCATGAGATGAGAAATTCAAGTGAAATTGGAAGCTGAAACATAGCAATTCATGACTGTGGCAAATGAGATTTTCAAGAGCAAGAGAAATTCAATTTCTCATTGTGGTTGTTACAGAAAGTTCTAGAGGTTTCCAATCACTTCTATATATGCATTGCAACTGATTCAGATCATTTTTTGGGCAAGGATTGGATAGAAACAAGAATGAGCAACTGAAATTTTCACATTGCATATCAGAATCGGGTTTTGGAATTGAAGAGGATTCATTACAAATTGTTGATTGGAGAAGCTTGGGAAGAGGTTCTTGAGTGATTCCGGAAAGAATTGGAGCTTGGATCGAGCAAAATCATCATTTGTTCATCTATTTTTACCAGGTTTGCAACTTTCAGCTTTTGCTCTAATTTATAGGTAATTGAGTAGAAATGATTATGTGGTTAGGTTGTTGATGGTGCTTAGATGGATTTAGGCACAAGATTTGAGCAGTTAGAGACATTTTAAGTGTGATGCTATTTTCTGTTGAAGCTTATATCTCTTGATTCTTGATGCTATTCTCTTGATGACTTTAATTTTAAGAATCGTGACTATCAAGTTTGGGGTGGATTTCTGAACTTTTGATCGGTTTTGAGGATTGAGTGAGAATCAGAAAATTTAGAGGTTGGAATTGAATTCAGTGATGGATTTCAAGTAGGATTGGGTGTTAAGTTTTGTTGTTTGATGAACTTTGGAGATGACCTAACCGGAGACGACGGTGGCACAAAGCTCAGGCCATCGTCCCAAGCTTTCCCTCTCAGTTTTTGAATTTTGGAGAAGATGAACATTTAGCCATAGGATCTTGGTTGACCTTTGACTGAGAACACAAACCAATGGCCACGATTGCATGATATGTTCTGAAGAGGATTGAAACAACATCAAAGCGCAGCGTTTCATTTAAGTTCTGGCTTTGGGCTTAGTAATATCATTGCTTTCTACACACCTGGTTAGGCCCATGTTGGATTTTGAACTGAAATACATTGCTATTTGCCACACAGGCTTTTCATTTATCTTGGTTTTTCCTGATTTTGTTTTGGTTGTGTTGGGCTTAAGCCTTCGCTTGCTAGTAGCACCCCCCAACTGGGCCCATATCTGATTAACAACATGGAACAATTTCTATTTCACACACATGTTTATTAATTTTCATTGTTTTTCTTTTATTTTATCATTTTGCATATAGTTAGGAATAAATTCATAACAAATAGAAAAATTAGTCTTTTTAGGCTAGATTTTTTTCCCTAACTCCTTAAAGAGTGTAGAATTTAATAGGATTAAAAAATTCATAATTCATGCATTTTATATTTTTATTACATATTTTTCATTTTAATTGCTTTTATTTTGGGTATGGTTGGTATGCTTTCTTGCTGATTTTAGTATGGATGATTGGTGTGGAATTTTTAGGTGATTCTTTTTGGGCTAGTTAGCTTAGATATGCATGTACCTCTAGTAAGTTTCTCATATTTTTGTGAGATAATTTTAGGTTGTTTTGAATATTGAACACTAGGTGTTGTAGTTTTAGGGTTTTAGGATAGTACCCTTAGGTTTATGGCATAGTTCTAGGTCTTAATGGATGGTTAAACCCCTGTTTTTTGTATGGAGTGATTCTTAAGAGGTTTAGGAACCTTTAGTATTTTTTGTAGGATTTTACAATCATTTTTGGTATTTTAGTTAGATTTATTTTTAAGACTAACTTCTAGGTGTTTCTAGTGAACTAACTTGACTAGTTTAACTCAATAGTTCCCTTTAGATTAGGGTGGTGGTGCTATTGTGCTTGGATGAAGATGAAGACCAATTGAAGATGCTTTGGAGAGATTGAAGGATCTTGGACATGAAGAATTTCTCATCTTGTGGAGTGCTTGTCAGGAGCTTAGGGAAACCAGGGATTTAGGAAGAGCATTAGACTAGTGTTGTTTCTTTCTTCAAACATGGAGTATTTTGTTCATCTCCATTCAATCCAATGACATAAAGTCCTCTTAAATAAGTCACATCTTTCCTTTGGAGGGATGAGTGGCATGCTTTAAGAGTAGAACTTTGAGGATGCCTTCCTATTACAGTGTTAAGATCTTGATGACTTCCTTTGGTCATCACTGAGTTTCTTAACACTTCAACTTGATATTGTTGAATGATTCTCCCTTGGAGGTTGCTTGTTGAAGCTTGGTAAATAGAAATTTTAGAGCTTGTTGAAGTTGGGAGCTGGTGGAAGCTGGGATCTGGTTGAAGTTTATGCTTGTTGAAGCTGGTTGCTTGTTGAAGCTAGGGTTTTGCTGCTTGTTGAAGCTTGTTGCTTGTTGAAGCTAGGAGCTTGTTAAAGTGTGGAGCTTGTTGAAGCTTGGTGACTGTTGAAGATTGAAAGTTTGTTGAAACTTGAAGATAGGGGTTGTTCATGAAGATGAAGGTTGTTGCTGTCAACTTTTTGCTGTCAAGGTCATCTGTTGCTGTCAGAGCTGCTGCTTGTGCTGTCAACTGTAGGAGTTTGGTGCTGCTGCTTGGGCTGCCTCCTCTGTTTTATTTTGGTTTTTTTGTGTTGTTTGTTGGCTTGTACAGCTTGCCCCTAGGTTTGAAGTGAATGTTGATTCACTTTGCCTATTGTTTTCCCGGGTTCTAGGTTGAGCAGGACTCCCTTGCCTCGCTTGTATTGCTGCATTGCATGCATTTTACTGTATTTGCTTGCTTTCTTTTCTGTTTATCCCCTAGGATCTCTGATTTCCTCTGTGCAGGAGGGAATTATGACAAACATTAGGATTCTTATCCATGCATGACAACATTAGGTTAGTTTTTATTCCCTTTTCAACCCTAGACTTTTTAGAGCTTCTTACTCTTCTTATCTCAAAACAACTCAAAAATACAGTAATAAGGTTAATCGATGTCGTACGTTACAAGCCTTAAGCTATTTGAGAAAGGGTTGTTGGAGAGTTTCTTTCCAGTAGTCTGGCTGCTTAGTGTGGTACCCTTTGGGTGACACACGACGTAGTCACTCTCAAATCATAGTCTCTAGTGCGTCAGAGATTGCAAACAAACTAAAAAACACTTCTTTCGTAAAAGATTCAAAACAAACATCAAAGTGTCATTTTTGTCCGCTTGGACTCTTAATCAAGAAAAACCCTTTTTGAAGGTAATAAAAAACAGTCAGACAAATATGTGTCTTCCGTAGCCCGAACTACGTTTGCTCTGATCTTTCATGCTGTATGAAAGTACGTAGGCATAGGATGCCGTATCCTAGCGAGCAACCTTCCCCTCCTTTCCCGTAGGTATGCGAACTACGTTGACTCTGATTTCTCGTTCCAGACGGGAATACGTAGGCATAAAGTGTGATACTTTGCCGAGTCATTTCATTTTCTTTTCTTTTAACCCAGACCTGTAGTGTAGATAGAACAACAATCCGTACAAGAAAACAAGCGTGGATCCCGTCTTGTACGACGGACGTGAGGGGTGCTAATACCTTCCCCTTGCGTAACCGACTCCCGAATCCAGGATTTGGTTGCGACGACCATTCCTTTCCCGTTTTGCGTTAGGTTTACTCTGAGCGTTTCCTTTCCTTCCGTTGGGATAAATAACGCACGGTGGCGACTCTTCTGTCATAGTCGGCGCCGATTTTCGCAGTAGCGACAGCTGGCGACTCTGCTGGGGACTCCAACGGTTCCCTACGCGAGTCAATCCTAGCGCTTGTTTTCCCGTCGTGGGTTTTGTATGGATTTACCTTTCTGTATTTACTTTCAGCATTATATTATTGTTGTTATGCTGGGTAGGGGGTCAGATTGAGAGATAAGTCGGACCTGGGCTTGAGTGCACCTAGAATTAGTTGTGGAAAGTAGTGGGCGTGTGCATGCTTTGCATGTACTAGTGTCCCGCAAAATCCACGCTCAGACGAGGTTCTTCTGGTTGACTTCCTTTTCAACCCTTTGGGTTGAGGGGGTTGTTGGTTAGTTGGATTGTCGACTCTGGGGACCGATCAATTGGAAGTTGGCTAAGTGAGGCCTCTTCAGGACATGGTGATGCCACACCTTCTGGGTATTGTATCATCAGTCTTGAAAGTCTGTGACGCCGACGACCGCATAGGATGCCGTACCTTGTGTCAGTTGATAGGACACCCACCTGTGAGAGGGATTGGGGCATGCAGGAAACTTGACCTCCAGACTACCCGGTTTTCTTGATATGGGATCAGTATGTGTGGTTACTTGGGGTTCTTCATCAGAGAATTGTTTTGGGTCTGTTGAGACCAGGTTAGAGCTCTGTTATAGGTCTGTTGAGACCAGGTTGGAGCATTGTTATGGGTCTGTTGAGACCAGATTTGAGCAGTATTGTGGGTCTGTTGAGATAGGATTGTGGACGGATCTCTTCAGCAATATATCACTTGATCTTTGTTGCATGTTTGCATATTGCATTGTTGCATACTCATTTTGCATATCATTAACGTGTGTCTGTGCTGCAGGTGCATTTCATACCTTATGATTCTAGTTGCCCGGATTTCTGTCTGCTATTATGGATACTCTGAAGAAGACAGTGGCTTACAAGTTGCCTACTCCAGATGTTACTTCTTTGCTTGGTTTGATATCTCTAGCTGATGATGATGTGAAGAGAAGCTTCAGGAAGAGTTATGGGAAACTGCTTAGGTTGGTTTGCAAACCAACTACGTATGAGCTGAACGAATTGTACGTGCTGATGCAGTTCTATGATCCCCCACTGAGGTGTTTTACGTTCCCTGACTTCATTCTGGCTCCGACTATGGAGGAATATGCTGAGATCTTGGAGTTAACCATTCAGAATAGGGTACCCTTCATTCATATGGGTGCTGAGCCCAAGCTGGAGGATTTGGCTGTTGCTTTGCATTTAGACTCCTCAGAGTTGCTGTTAACCTCGTGGAATGGAGTTTCTGGTTTTTCTCTCAAGTTCTTGGTTGGGAAAGCACACGAGTATGCCAAGAGTGGTTGTTGGATTGTGTTTAATGTTATTCTCGCTTTGTGCATCTATGGCATTATACTGTTCCCGAACATGCCTGACTTCGTTGATTTGGATGCATTCCATATATTTGCTTCAGGCAATCCTGTGCCTACACTGATTGGAGACTTCTATCACTCACTGCATTATAAGAACGAGAATAGGAGGGGCAAGAACGTCTCTTGTTGTGTGCCTTTGTTGTCTATGTGGTTTGATAGTCACCTGCCCAAGAAGGGCATCTTTGCTGAGTCTGCAGCTACAGTGGAATGGTCTGAGCGTCTGATGGGGCTTTCTTCGGAAGATGTTGTTTGGTTTGATAGGGATTTACTGGGATCTGAGGTTATCTACAGCTGCACAGGATATCCTAACGTTCCTCTGATTGGAAGGAAATGGTGCATTAACTACAATCTGTCATTGTTGGTCAGGCAATTCGGTTATGCTTTGAGAAGCCCGCCAAAGGAGGAGGAAGTGCAGGAATCTCTGTACTTCACAGCTGATTTGAAGGGAGAATTATTGTCCAAGCTTCAGCATGCTTGGAATAATATCAACAAAAGGGGTAAGCCGTTGTTGGGTAAGAATGATAGTCAAGCCTATGCTCCGTACCAAGTCTGGATGCAAGATAGGGTAAAGCAAGCGCTGATGCTGTTCCCTGCAGTATTACCTCCTGCTCCCCTCGTAGTTGAGGAGCCAACTACTGTGTCTATTGAGAGATATGCGCAGGTTGTGAAGGAGAAATAAGAGCTGATGAAAGCCAACGAGAAGTTGGAAGAAGAGCTAGCGCAACTCAGGAACGAAAGGAATGAAGCTGTATATTCCTCCGAGCAGCAAACAAAGTTGGTGAACCAGTTAGGTACAGAGTTGACTGAGCAACGAAAGAAGCGTGAACATTTGGGGATAGATTTCAAGAGCTCTCATGACATGCTGGAGTCTAAGAAGAAAGCACTTGATATAGCCTACCGGGAGATCTCCACATTCAACAAAACTTGGAACGTTGCGCTGACAAATAACAAAGAAAGAGAAGACAAACTGAAGTTGCAGATCTCTGAACGGGAAGATCAGTTGAAAGCTAGCCAGAAAAAGTTTGAAGAAGAGGTTATGCGGAGATATGACGTTCATAATGCTTTGAACAAAGTTGTCAAGCGCAAGAAAGAGTCTGCATCCCAGAAGCGGAAGCTAGAGGAGTGTTTTGGAGAAGGTGTTTGGGAGGAATCCATTGGGGATCTCCAGCGTGTTATCAGGCAAAGAGACTCGCTCGTCGAAGGGTTGCTTTCTCAGCCGGACCATCCCAAGACCAAGAGATTGTTAGAGGAGTATCAGGCATATGGTCGCACTTGATTACCTTATGCACTGTTGTATATGCTTTATTTGCATTGTGCTGGCCATCACCAGGATTGTTGGTTGAGGTCATGCCTTCTTGTTATTGTACACTCAGTGATATTGTATTTCTGACTTGATGGGCTTTTCGCAGCAATATATGAGATGTTTTTTCCCATGAGTGGATCCGGGCTTCTTAGCACTTCACTTCACTGTCACTGCACTGGCACTTTGGCACTAGAATCAGGGGTTGATCTCCCTAACACACAGACACATATTGCATCTGCATATTCATTTTTGCATTGCCAGTTACTTGTTGAATCTGCATCTTATTTCCTGCATCTCACAGGTTTTCAGGATTGACGACCAGAGAATTCACCACCATTCAAACAGAAACAGCTGTAAGAAAGATAATGGATCAAGTTCAGCATGAGATGCGCGGCAACATGACGCAGTTCATACAAGCAATGGAAACCATGGCTAAGGGCCAGGAGCAGCTGCAGGCTATTGTACAACCTCTGATTGCACGGGCTAATGATAGTACTGCTGATATTACCCTTCAGGACCGTCAGGGTTTCCTTCAGGGTTTTGGACGCCGACTTGCAGAGATAGACATGGAGCATGTTCAAGATGAGTTAATTGAAGTTCGAGTCCAACTGGGGCAATTCATGAAGGACATGCACGTGTTGCGCTCGAATTAAGAGACGCTCGAAGAGGAGAATTACCGATTGAAGGCTCAGGTAGGATTGATGGCTAAAATATTGAGGAATGTACTCAGAAGAGAAGGTGAGCAAATGTCCGAAGCTGAGGTCGGTTTACTTGCCCCACAGGGGTCGGAAGAACCAGTACCCAGGCATGATAGGCCTAAGAGACCCTCTACACAATTCGAAGCTCGGGATTCTCCTCGTCGGCAGTCGCGACTGATTTCTCAGGATAACTCAAGGGGGTATGGTAAAAGGATGAAGCTCTCTGGTAGGGTATTTGATGAGATTCCGGTGGATTATGATCAGTTGGTGCAACTCTTGTTCCAACTTCAACTGATTAAACCCCGCACTTTGGATCTATTGACTGGGCAGCCACCACTAGGCTATGATGTGAACGCCCATTGTATCTTCCACTCCGGTGCACCGGGGCATAACATCGCGAACTGCAAGTCGTTCAAACAGAAGATTCAAGATTTGCTGGATGAGAAGGCAATTGAATTTGTGTCGGGCGGTATAAAGGTCTCAGGGACCGATATTCCTATTTCCCTACCAGAAGTTGCAAAAGAATCGAGGCATATCCTGGAATCATTGGAAACTGAATCCCCAGGTCCATAACAGCTGCCAATGCCTGGGCTGAATTTGAGGATGACAGTGCATGAGCCTAAGGAGCGGGTTGATCAAAACCAGCAGCACATGAAACGCCAGCGTCCGGCTCAGCGAAGAATTCAGGAAGGGAAGTCAAAGAGGGTATTTGAGGCACCTCCATCAACGTATGCTGAACTCTTTCAGACCTTGTTAGGGTTGCACCTTGTTGAAAAGAGAATGTTGGCCCCACCAATGGGCGCACCTCCATTTGGTTTCGACGCCAGTAAGCATTGTGAGTTTCATTCCGGGGCACCCGGACATGACATTGAGGGTTGCCACGCTTTCAAGCATAAAGTCCCAGATTTGATCGACAACAAGGCTATCAGCTTTTCTGATAGGGTCCCCAATGTGGTGCAGGGCCACGGACAAGCAAAGGTCGGGTTGATGAAAAGGGTTCCTAAATTTGGTCGGGCCGTGGAAAACAGGTCAAGACAGCAGCAGGCTACCTCCAACAATTGTTTCTAAGGATGGTTGACTCGCCAATAAGTCAAAATGCAAGAAGTCCGATTCTGAGACACTGGCATTTGTCATGTTATCTTGTTCATGTCTTTGCATTTGTAGTTGCCTTTCTGTTCAATTGCAAATTTCGTTTGTAAAACTTGTTACTGATATTGATAAATGAAATAAGTATGCATGTTTTGAATTAATCCAGTCATGTTCACTCTTTGTGTTTTCATTTATTTCAAACGCTTGTTAAGTGGAATCCGGGGAAGACGACGAAAACCTATGACGAATAAGCTTCCGATTGTATGCTTTTGGATAAAAACCTGTTGATGATGTACAGGCATTGTTTCAATCTATAAACACCGGAGATATAAGGAAGATAATCCCTTGTTAAGCCCTTTGAGCCTAGTAGTAGGAGTTTCTTTCCGAAAGTGAAAAAAACCCTAAATCTTAACCCGGGGCAGGGTAGGCGTCAGTTAGTTTGACCAAGCATTCAAATTACAAAAGGAGTGTCCGTTCGAGGATCAATCACACTTGTATAGGTCATGCCTAAAAACCCGCAATGGTTGAACGTCAGGAGTGAGACAGTCACATTATCCCCCAAAGAGTCAGACAACTAGTGTCCCACGACTTGTTCAAAAATAAGAAGAGAATCCAAAGCCCGCTAAGTCGAAACTTCAAAACAAGTGGCTTAGGCAAAAATTAGGGCATCCCGCTGGACTTTAGAAGCGAAAGATACTCAAAAGAGTCAGTCCAGGCAAAAGTTAGGGAACAAAAAATTAAAAGACGAAAAGGATTACCAAAGAAAAATCCTCAAAAAGGACAAAGTCGTGTGACTCTAGGCACCCAAAGACGATAAGCGAATGACTGTCACTCCGAAAAGCAAGTGGTATCCTGAACCATCACTCCTATTATTCCACCTTTAATAGGTGAGAGTTGAGGTCAAATTAGCTGAACATAGGATTGGAGAACATCACGGAGAATGGGTGGGTCGAAATAAACTTTGAGCCTATATCTTTCCTTGTTAACCGTGAACCTGACCATGTTACAACCCGAAAAAGTCCTAATTGAAACAGGTTTAGTTCGAGAGTATACTTCGGTAAAGATCACATCGAAGCTGACTCCTAAAAGGATTTCTCTTATCAGCATTAATATTGACATTTTGATAATTGATTCATTATATGTCACAAAATTTCTCCAGTGAACAGACTGGATTTTCAAAACTGTCATATGCATTGCATTTAATATATCTTTTATGCAGAACAACTTGTTTTACTTGCGAGTAAGCGCATGCAGCAGGAATATTTCCTACAGTGGGAAGTATGATCAGGATAGAATGCAGAATGTCTGAATGTTTCATGAGTCGGGGCAGGATATATCAATTAATCCCCAGTGGGAGTCAGCCATCCAAGAATCAGTTAATGTGGGGCAATTAGGTTGAGATTTGGCAGATCTCTCGCAGCGAGGGGCATTGCTTCACGAATCGACCAATCAGGGGCAAAAGATTATTGCAAGACCGGGGCAGGTCACCCTAAGAACAAAAGATTTTGTTGGGACATCCTTTTGGGTTTGACGTGCAGAAACAGTTCATATCTAACCATCAAGGTACAAAAATCGAAGAGTCGTTATCAGGAAGTTGGTGCCGGTTCAGGGGCAAGGTATTGTGAGATAGCACCATGACTAGCTTTTCCTTCCAAGACGAAGTGTTCAGACTGGGGCATGTTGGTATTTTTGGGGCAAATTTACGAGAAGGTGGATGGAACTCATGTTTCCCCAGCCAAAATCTCTTGATGAAGAGCCTGATTTCAGTTGATGTCGTTCCTCGACTAGTCGCATCTTATCCCCAGAGAGTTGGAATGACGTTATCCCTTACCGAATGAGGGATTATTCTCCCCAGAAGAATGTCCTTAGGGAAGTTGTCCACAGGATATCCCCATAAAGTCGAAATCAATGTCCCTTGTAGAGGTTGCGCTCCTCAGCGAATCGAAGAGGTGCACGTTCAATCTCCAGTATAGGAGATTCCCGTAATAGTTAACCAAGTTGTTGGTTCGAAAGGTTTATATCCGCGAAGGATGGGTTTTCTTGCTCCCCACAGGTCGTCATGCCTCCGTCAGGATGATTATCCCCAGCGGAGTGGTAACTCTGAATGTGTAAACTGTGCCCAGACAGTGTGCTTTGCCCAGAAGTGTTGCTTCTTCCCCAGCTAAGTTTGTTCACCAGCAGGGTGTTTTGTTCTTTCCTCCTAGTGGAAATTGGTGTTTAATCTCTCCCTGGCAGAGTTGGTTGTGTTTCTGGCGTTTATTTCGCCAGAATACTTTGTGATATTCATTCTCCCTAGCGGAGTTGGTTTTATCCTCAGCATTCATGTTGTTGAGACAACACTTATCAGAGTGGCCCCGGTAGCTTGAGCCTGCATTTGCATTTGCATATATCGTCATATTTACATCTACTCAAACGCGTAGCATTTCCGTGTCGTACGGAGTATTACGCCCAAGGTTGTCAAACTCGCGGGTAGACTCGTAAACTCGTACGATTTTACGAGTCTATGAAGCGAAAACGAGTAGACTCACACGTAGAATCATTTTTTGATAAACTCGAGTATACTCAAGTAGACTCACATAAACTCGTATAGACTCGCGAGTCTATGGTGAGCTTATAAGTCTATAAATTTTTTGAATTTTGTTTTTTTTAACCCAAAAAGGGCCCAAATTTCCCAAAAGATTTTATTTTATTTTAAAAAATCCTTACTTTTTGCTTGTACGAGAATTAGAAAGCCTCTCTCCTAGTCTCTTATTTTAGCAAAGTTTCTTCCTCCCTTTATCCCTTAATAAACAATGTGCGTTTATTATGTCTCTTGTTTTGTTCGCGTTCATTCCCGTAAATCAATCATTTATTGTGTAAGTATTTTTCTTATATGTTTTACTTGGATGCTTCTCTTGTATATTCTCTTGTGTAAAGGTGATGAATGGATAATTGAAGATCCTAATGCAGAAAATATGTAAACTAAAGTTAATGTTGAGTAAGATGATATTATTGTTAATAATATTGTGGAAGTTGATATTGTTGTTACTAATATTGTGCAAAGTAGTGGTGGTGGTGGAAATGGAAATTCAAGCAATCCAACTTTGGTTAACGATGAAAAAGGTGTTTCATCCGGGGTAGAATTTTATGATGATACTCAAGATACCGAAGAAGATGATGGTGATGATTTTACTGGAGTTTTGGATGTTTAAAGTCATTAGCATATTTATTTTATGATTTTTTGCTTTATGTAGTAGTCAATTAAGAAGAAATTGATACTTTAAGTCTTTAAATACATACTTTATTATTTTGTTTGTTTTATTGTTGAAATTTTTTATTAAGAACTTTGTTATGGAGTATGAAATTTATATTTTGATGTTAATTGGTATTCTAATATATATATATATATATATATATATATATATATATATATATATATATATATATATATATATATATATATATATATATATATATATATATATATATATATATATATATATATATATATATATATATATATATATATATATATATATATATATATATATATATATATATATATATATATATATATATATATATATATATATATATATATATATATATATATATATATATATATATATATATATATATATATATATATATATATTTGTATCATATATGAGGTATTTACAAGTTTAAAATACATGTGTGTGTCATGCATGTGTCACATATAGGTTTTTAAAAGTCATTTTAAATTTTCCATAGACTCGTACGAGTTTGCGAGTCGAGTCTGCGAGTCGGGTCTACGGACCCTTTACGAGTCTGAGTAGACTCGCGAGTTTGACAACCTTGATTACGCCATTTTCAAACATACACATTTTGAAACATAAATCAGGTTGGTTAACCTTTTGCTTTCAGGTGTGTTTTCTCAGCAGGAGTATGGAGTTCTAGCTCAGATCTATTATCAGGTATTCGAGGTCTCGCCGTGAGACGTGTGATGATACGGTTCATGATTCAAAATTTCAGAAGCTGCCACCGGTTATTGAAACAGGCGTCCGACAGTTTGGTTTCCAAATATCCCTAGTAGAGTCCTCCTCAAAGTCGCTGTCGCGTCGGCGCTAAAAGGTTTGTGGGTTGGGACCAATGGAGTTAGCTACTGCAGAGATAAGCAGAGAAAATGTATTTAGAGTATCTTCCCGTATGGATAAACGAATGTATTTTCCTACTGGTTGGCAGAAGTACTTCCCCGGAAGTCGCCAAGTTATTGCCTATGATGATAGGATTTCTTCGTGTTGACGAGATGATTTCTCTGTGTTGACGGAATGTGGAGCCTTATGAGGACAAATTTACCTTTCTCCGTGTTGACGGAATGTGGAGTCCTGATGAGGACAAATTTACCTTTCTCCGTGTTGACGGAATGTGGAGTCCTGATGAGGACAAATTTACCTTTCTTCGTGTTGACGGAATGTGGAGTCCTGATGAGGACAAATTTACCTTTCTCCGTGTTGATGGAATGTGGAGTCCTGATGAGGACACATTTACCTTTCTCCGTGTTGATGGAATGTGGAGTCCTGATGAGGACAAATTTACCTTTCTCCGTGTTGACGGAATGTGGAGTCCTGATGAGGACAAATTTACCTTTTTCCGTGTTGACGAGATGTGAGTCCTGACGTGGACAATTTATTCCTATGTTGATAGGAGTTCCTCGTGTTGACGAGACGCAAATAAGATTTTGTTTCCTATGTTGATAGGATCTCCTCGTGTTGACGAGGTGTAGACAACTCATCCCCAACGAAGTCGTCGGGATTTCTCCGTGTTGACGGAATGTGGAGTCCTGATGAGGACAAGTTTTATTCCTGTGATGATAGGATATCTCCGTGTTGACGGAATGTGGAGTCCTGATGTGGACAAAGTTTTATTCCTATGATGATAGGGTTTCTCCGTGTTGACGGAATGTGGAGTCCTGACGTGGACAAAGTTTTATTCCTATGATGATAGGGTTTCTCCGTGTTGACGGAATATGGAGTCCTGACGTGGACAGGTTTATGATGGGATTTCTTTGTGGCGACGAAGCGTGTGTCCTAACGTGGACAAAGTTTTGCTCTTGTTGAGGGGATTTCTTCGTGTTGACGGAACAAGCGTCCTGACATGGACAAAGTTCTATTCCTGTGTTGTTGAGATTTCTTCGGGTTAACAAAATGTGAGTCCTGACATGGACAGATTTGGATTTACTCGTGATTTGACGAAATTTGGGTCCAGATGTGGACAAGGTTACTCCTGTGATGACATGATCTCTATTCGTGTTGACGAATTTGTTTCTCTTATTGTGTTGACAAGGTTAGTCCAGTTGTAGACAGAGGTGTTCTTGAAAAAATTGTTCAGTACCTGTGGCGTTACATAGGTGGTTGAAGTTGAAATCAGAATTATTATCAGACGTTGGATCAGTTGTTGCCGTAACAACCAGATTCAGTTGGTGGATGTTGTTCCCCAAACAATTGTGCAGTTTATTTCTGCGGTTGGCAAATTTCCGGGTTTTCTTGGTATTCAACCATCTCGTACCTCGATTGTTTGAAGGCCGTTCGCTCTTCACCCAGTCGGGTCCAAGCCGTTTGAATAGGGGCAGCTGTTGCACCCCAAAATTTGCTCAACCTTTCCTTACTTGATTTGTGTTTCATTGCATTTCATTTGCATAGTTACATCATTCACATAGTTCTAATCATTTGCATATCATAGCATATCACTCATCCAACAGGGGATCAAGTATGATTCTTATCAGAAGAAGCCTAGCAAGAGGTCTTATCCAAGTTTGAGAGATCATCCAAACCATCAAGAAGTGATTTGAAGTCTTGAGAAGTTTGAGGGCCTACAAGTGGGTTTTGCTCATATCTTGAGGAATATTGAGAATCATCAGTGGGATGTGAAACATGGAATATGAATTTGAGGTTTGTATGGATCTCATGGGATTCCTAGAGGTCCCTATTGAAGCTGAGACAAGCCATTGATTCAAGTACAAGAGCCACAATTGAGGTGCAGTCAACTAGGGTTTCATCTGGCTCAATCCTAGGTCAATTGAGTAATTAAAGAGCATCAAAGCCTACTTTGAGGTCATGGGGTTCACGGAATGGTATGTTGATACATGTGTGGTGTTGTTCCAAGATCAAGCAAAGAAGAATCAAGGATGTGGGAAGTTGCTAAATTAGGGTTTCAGTGTAAAATCCCCTATTTAGTGTCTAACTTCAAAGCCACATAAATCAAAATACATGTTTCAAATGGATCTTTGGCCAACATGAAACTTGTAGAGCATCTCAATACCTTTAATTTGAGTACTATAAGTCCTCAAGAGGATTTATAGAACTCAAGTTATGGTCCTTGCAAATTACAGGTCCTCAAATGCCACTGAAATGTATCTTTGAAAGTCACTTGACTTCCAAGCAACGTTTGCCCTTCAAGGGGTTTTCAAATGGACTTTTGGTGAACATGAAAGTTGTTCCTCATGATCTTATATTTCCATAAAGTACTAGAAGTCCTTGATAGGATTTGTAGAACTCAAGTTATGATCTTTGCAAGCCAGGGGTATTTTGGGTATTGGTGGTTATAGGTCATTTGTGATCATAGGTCCATAACTCCAACTTGCAAGCTTCAAATGGAAAATTGTTCAACATGGAACTTGTTCAAAATGATGTTTTGAGTGTAACAAAGTGGTTATGAGAGTTTGTTTTGGCTTGGAACCCAAAGTTGCTTGAAATGGCTTAAAAAGGAAGAAATTAAAGTGATTAAAAGGCCAAAAAATGGAATTTCTTGATTGGTGTCCAAACAAGGTCATATTATAGGTCATTTTTATCAGAAATGAAATTCTAAGAGTGATTACATTGTTACATTTTGCATTTGGGGTCACTTTCAAGTACTTCCCTTTTGTAACTTAAGATTGAAGCAACACTTGAATTGCACACCATGGGATCAAAAGCAAGGGAGATACACATCCCATTCAATTCTAAATGGAATGAGATGAGAAATTCAAGTGAAATTGGAAGCTAAAACAGAGCAATTCATGAATGTGGCAAATGAGATTTTCAAGAGCAAGAGAAATTCAATTTCTCATTGTGGTTGTTACAGAAAGTTCTAGAGGTTTCCAATCACTTCTATATATGCATTGCAACTGATTCAGATCATTTTTTGGGCAAGGATTGGATAGAAACAAGAAAGAGCAACTGAAATTTTCACATTGCATATCAGAATCGGGTTTTGGAATTGAAGAGGATTCATTACAAATTGTTGATTGGAGAAGCTTGGGAAGAGGTTCTTGAGTGATTCTGGAAAGAATTGGAGCTTAGATCGAGCAAAATCATCATCTGTTCATCCATTTTTACCAGGTTTGAACCTTTCAGCTTTTGCTCTAATTTATAGGTAATTGAGTAGAAATGATTATGTGGTTAGTTTGTTGATGGTGCTTAGATGGATTTAGGCACAAGATTTGAGCAGTTAGAGACATTTTAAGTGTGATGCTATTTTCTGTTGAAGCTTATATCTCTTGATTCTTGAGGTTGTAATCACATTTGGATAGCAAGATTTGATGCCTGATACGTGTAGTTCACATTGATGACTTTAATTTTAAGAATCGTGACTATCAAGTTTGGGGTGGATTTCTGAACTTTTGATCGGTTTTGAGGATTGAGTGAGAATCAGGAAATTTAGAGGTTGGAATTGAATTCAGTGATGGATTTCAAGTAGGATTGGGTGTTAAGTTTTGTTTTTTGATGAACTTTGGAGATGACCTAACCGGAGACGACGGTGGCGCAAAGCTCAGGCCACCGTCCCAAGTTTTCCCTCTCAGTTTTTGAATTTTGGAGAAGATGAACATTTAGCCATAGGATCTTGGTTGACCTTTGAATGAGAACACAAACCAATGGCCACGATTGCATGATATGTTCTGAAGAGGATTGAAACAACATCAAAGCGCAGCGTTTCATTTGAGTTCTGGCTTTGGGCTTAGTAATATCATTGCTTTCTACACCCCTGGTTAGGCCCATGTTGGATTTTAAACTGAAATACATTGCTATTTGCCACACACGCTTTTCATTTATCTTGGTTTTTCCTGATTTTGTTTTGGTTGTGTTGGGCTTAAGCCTTCACTTGCTAGTAGCACCCCCCAACTGGGCCCATATCTGATTAACAACATGGAACAATTGCTATTTCACACGCAGGTTTATTAATTTTCATTGTTTTTCTTTTATTTTATCATTTTGCATATAGTTAGGAATAAATTCATAACAAATAGAAAAATTAGTCTTTTTAGGCTAGATTTTTTTCCCTGACTCCTTAAAGAGTGTAGAATTTAATAGGATTTAAAAATTCATAATTCATGCATTTTATATTTTTATTACATATTTTGCATTTTAATTGCTTTTATTTTGGGTATGGTTGGTATGCTTTCTTGCTGATTTTAGTATTGATGATTGGTGTGGAATTTTTAGGTGATTCTTTTTGGGCTAGTTAGATTAGATATGCATGTACCTCTAGTAATTTTCTCATATTTTTGTGAGATAAATTTAGGTTGTTTTGAATATTGAACACTAGGTGTTGTAGTTTTAGGGTTTTAGGATAGTACCCTTAGGTTTATGGCATAGTTCTAGGTCTTAATGGATGGTTAACCCCCTGGTTTTGGTATGGAGTGATTCTTAAGAGTGTTGCACCCCAAAATTTGACCAACATTTCTTTACCTAGCTTATGTTTCATTTCATTCACATTAGCATTATCATTTGCATCTCATTGACATGTGTGCAGGGGATCAAGAGGTATGATTACCAATCAAGATCTATACAAGAGTTTGAAGCTAGCTAGGAAGGTTATTCAAGTGTTCAAGGGTTGATATCTTTGTCAGAATGGTCAAGAGATCCTCAGAGAGAGTGGTTGAAACCAAATGCGTATGCCTCCTAACTTGAAAGTTGTGGGAGCTCCTCAGATGATTCTGAAGCCATGAATGTGAACTTGATGTCTTGAGATATCTCATGAGAAGTTTTGAAGATCACTTTGAAGCCTAGACAGGTCATTGTGCAAGATTAAAGAAGCCTCAGCCATGAGTGGTGTAATTAGGGTTTGACTGGGTCAACCCTTGGTCAACTGATGATTTGGAGAGGGATGAGACCTAATCCAAGAGCCATGTGATCATGGATTGATGCATTGAGATGCTATAAGGATGATTCCAAGGTCAAATCATCATGATTGAAGAGTTTGAGAAGTTTCAAGCTAGGGTTTCTAAGGCTTGACAGTGTAAAATCCCCTAGTTTGACCCCTACCTTCAAGGCAGTTTAGCTCAAGATGTGATTTTCATCTCATCTTACCCCCAACATGAATGTTGTAGAGCTTGCTCTTAGCTTTAATTTGAGTACTAGAAGTCCTTGATAGGATTTGTAGAGCTCAAGTTATGACTTTGACAAGTTACAGGTCATCTGAGGTATGTGAATCTGGGGCCTTGAAAGTCGCCCAACTTGCATCAAACTTTTTCCCAAGAAGGATGATTCCTATGAACTTTTGGTCAACATGAATGTTGTTACTTATCCTCGTATCTTTATATAGAGTACTAGAAGTCCTTGATAGGATTTGTAGAACTCAAGTTATGGCTTTGACAAGTCAAGGGCATTTTGGTCATTTGGAGATTACAGGTCATTTCAAGCATAAGGCCATAACTCCTATTTCCAAGCTTCAAATGGAAAAATCTTCAACATCGAACTTTCTTAAAATGATGTTTTAAGGCTAGTAAGGAGGTCATGAGATGTTGAAAAGGATTGGAGCTCAAATTGGTAAAAATGACCTAAAATGAAGGCATAAGTTAAATAAGTCAAAGTTGGAAATTGAAATTTCCAAGCTACACATCCAAACCATGGCATGTAATAGGTCATTTTGACTCTAGAAAACATTTTAGAAACAATGGTTCAGCCACATTTTTTATTTGAGGTTTAGATCATGGACTTGCTTTGGAAAATGGTTACTTACATATTAAGGTACATATGCAAAACACAAGGAAAAGCAATGCACAAGCTAGCAAAGCATCTTAACACCTCATATATCTCATCTAAGGAGATTTTCAAGTCAGATACAAGTGCTTCAAGAGGTATAACACAAGATGGCATGTGAGACGGATTGAAATCAAAAACTCATGACATGAGAATCTCAAATTCTCATTGGATGATTCCAGAAAGTTCTGGATGGTTTAGAATCATCCTATATAGTGATTAGAACTTGCTCAGATGCAAGGTTGGTGAGAGATTAGAGAGGAGAGTGAGATAGCCATTTCAATTTCTTCCATTGCAAGTTGAAATCAATTTCTACATTCCACACCATTTCCATTGATTCTTTCAATCCTAACATCTTCCATTGATCATACTGAATGTGTGCATACCAAATTGAGAGCAAGATCGTGTGAGATTGAAGAGATAGCATTTGGATTTTGGGAGCTGCAAGTCACCATCGGATTTGGAGATTCAAGCTTTCTTGATCAAATCTTTTGCAAACAGAAGCATTAGCATTAATCAAGGAGTGATTCTGAAGAGATTGAGAGATTGAAGTGGAGTTTTGACCTATCTGGTATTCAAGATTTGACAGGTTTTCAACTTTTCTTCTACACCTTAATTTAAGCATAATTAGTTAGATTTGTTAGGTTAGAATGGTTAGAGACAAGTAGGAGATGGATTCTGGAAAGTTTGAAGGCATTTGGTGAAGTTCAAGATAGTGACACCATTTCTGTTTACCACCATAACTTGCTGAATCTTGAGAGATAATCGTGGTATGATAGAAAGAATTGACCAGTGTAGCATGAGGAAGAGATTGCTCACTTTAATTTCAAGAATGGTTATAGTTGAAGTTTGAGCATAGTTTTGATTCATTATCGGGTTTAGAGATTGAGGATGATTCTTTGAATTCTAAGGTGATGATCATAATCAGCATGGAATTTAGAACAGATTAGGGTTTTGAACCATGGATTTTGGTTGAGAATTGAGGTGATACGATTGTGGTGAAGACTCACTATGAAGCTCTGTTTCCATGGCTTCTTCATTTCAAACCCTGGCTGAAGGAAGAAGACAACTCCATGGTCGTCAGATGCACAAGGACTTGTTGACGTTATCTTGATCCCACGGCTGTGATGTAATTTCACGTTTGAAGAGGATTTCTGAAGATACCCCAAAACGCAGCGTACCACTTAAAGTGAGGTCTTGGGCTTTAGTAGATTTTGATAGTCACACCCCCTTCCATGGCCCAGTGGTGATTTGAGCTAGCTTTCTTTACTAAATGCACCGCGTATTATTCTTTTTTCTTCATGATTTTGTTATTTGTTTTCTAATTAAAATTGGGCCTAGCGCATTTATTGTTTGCACCCCCGTTTCAAGCCCATTCTCATATTGAACTGCATATTATTGTTGTCTGCACCAATGTTCTCACATTTTATTTTCTTTTTCTCCATTTTTCTTTAATCTTTGAAAAATCATATTAAATAGAAAAATAATGATTTTGGCATGGGGATTTTTTCTCCTATTTCACATTTATGTCTAGAAAATTATAAAATCAAAACATTTGCATTTCATGCATTTTTGATATTTTTTGTATATTTTCTATTTTAATAGCTTTTTAATTCATTTTATGTTGATTCATAGATTTGTAGAATTTTTTTTAGCTAGTTCCCTTTGAATTTTTAGGCCATTCTTTTTAGGATAGTTAGATTAGGACTTTATCTCCCCTCTGGATTTATTTCATAATTTTGTGATTTGTTTTTGATTAGTTTTGATTAGATGACTTTAGGTTGTGTAGATTTAGGTCAATCCTTAACATAGGTCCACAATAACACTAGAATTTTGGGTTTTTAGGTCAAGTTAGATATTGGGACATATAGGGTATTAAGGGTAAGTATATAGGATCCCTTAGAAATTATATTAGATTTTAATATAATAGTATACTATTTTTGATTGATTTTTGTAATTGATTGTTGTTTGTGTTGCCCTTGTGGGCTTGTATTTTGTTTTGCTTTGCTTTGTGGGCTTTTTGGGCTTGGTCTTGCTTTGAGGAGCATGGAGGAGCATAGTATAAGACTTGAGGATTGAAGAAGGAGCTTGAGAGCTTGAAGACTTGTTTGTTTTGTTGTTGTTTTAGGGTTAGGAATTAAGCAGAGCTTAGACTTAGTTAATTTCTTCCTTAAACATGGATGGTATCTGTCACCTCCATTCTTCCCCATGATTCAAGGTCCTTCCATGGTATTCACCTCCCTCCTTTGGAGGGATAAGTGATTGTGCCTAGGAAGTAGAACCTTTGAGGGAACCATTCTTTTGATGTTGAACCCTTATAGGTCACCTTTGGTGGTCAATAAGCAGTTTAATATCCTAGCTTATCCAGTTAAGTGATTTCTTCTGATTTGAGTATCTTGAAGATGTTGGGCTTGAGTGTGAAGATGAAGACTTTATTGAAGAGTATGAAAGAGGATGATTCCCTGAGCATTGCCATTTCAGCTGAAGCTTGAAGAGCAAGAAGAATAAGTTGATACTTGAAGACCCAGTAAAGACTGAATGAAGAGCTGAGGCTTAAAGAATTGAAGGATGAAGTTGACACTTCCAGATGATTAAAGAGTACCCTGTAAAGCTGAAGCTTGGAGAAGTGAAGACAAGTTGATACTTGTGTTGAGGGGTTGAAACCGGGGAGGAGCAAGTTGACACTTGTTATGGAGGATGATAGCCTTGAAGGGTGGTTAAAGTCTGAAGACTGAATTGATGTTGGAAGAGCTGAAGCTTGGGATTGAGAGAGAGAGTTGTTGATCTGCTTTCTTGTCTGTTTTCTTTTCTGTGCTGATGTGCCTTGTTTGACTTGCTTGATGCATTAGAATAAGTCCATGATTAGACTGACTTTAATCTAGGAGCATGATTGCACTAGAGGTTGAGTTACTCCCTCTGCTTGTATTTTTACTGTATGGCTTTGCTTGCGGGTATTCGGTAGAGCCCAGCTCCCTTGCCCATGTGGTTTGTGTTTGCCTGATGGCATTTTATTCCATTTCCTACTGTATGATGGCAGTTTACTGTTTTGCTTGATAGCATGTTATTTCTTCTGTATGATTACTGTTATTCATTCTGGCTTGAGGTCGAGATGAGCTTGTGGAGGCTGATGCGCCACACATATTTCCTCCCTCACTTGCATTGCATGCATTTTACAGTCGTTTACTGTTTACTGTTTAAGCTGATGCTTTATCTGGTTCTGTTTATCATTGACATGATCCCTTAGGACTCTCATCTCCTTTGATAAGGAAGTGATGATAAAACTCTAGGTTGAAACCTATGCATGATAACTTCTAGGAGTTCCCTGTTTCAAACTTCAACCTTAGGATGAATCCTTGGCATGACAACAGTAGGACTTGATAGTCTCCCCGTAGTTGAGCCCGTTCTCTCTTCTCATCTCAAAACAGCTTAAGATACAGTAATCATGAATTATTTCTTTCGTACGCTACAAGCCTTAAGCTATCTGAGAAAGGATTGTTGGAGAGTTTCTTTTCAACAGTCTGGATGTTTAGTATGGCACCCTTTGGGTGACATGCGACGCATTCACTCTCAGGTCATAGTCTTTAGTGCGATTGAAATTGCAAACATCCATAAAAAATAGTTCTTCCGTAAAAGACAGAAAACAAACTTCAAACCTTTTTGCCCCGTGGGCCCGTAATTCAAAGGAAGCTTTTCTGAAGAAAAGAGTGTCGTTAAACTTCAGCGCCAACGCAAACAGGCTTTGTCCCTAACTGCTGGAACTGCTGTTTAACCCCACTCGATAAAACAGATGAATCTGAATCCCCGTAATCCGTAGTGTCCCGAACTACGTAAGCTCTGATCTCTCAAGCCTGTTGAGAGTACGTAGGCACAATACTGATGTATTGGCGAGCCACCTTCCCCCGTAACCCGTAGTTAGTCGAACTACGTTGACTCTGATTTCTCATTCTCTGATGAGAATACGTAGGCATAAAGTGCGACGCTTTGCCGAGTCATTTTCTTTTCTTTTTATACCGACCTTGATAGGTAGATAGATAAACCAACTCGTCCAGTAAACACAACAAGCATGGATCCCATCGAGTACGATGGACGTGAGGGGTGCTAATACCTTCCCCTTGCGTAACCGACTCCCGAACCCAGACAACGGTTGCGACGACCTTGTCTTATACCTTTTCGTCAGGTTTTTCCGATCGTTTCCTTTCCCGCTCCGAGGGATAAATAACGAAAGGTGGCGACTCTTCTGTTTTGCCGACACCTTATTTTCGCGGTAGCGACAAAGAGGTTTAGGAACCCTTAGAATTTTTTTGTAGGATTTTACAATCATTTTTGGTATTTTAGTTAGATTTAGTTTTAAGACTAACTTCTAGGTGTTTCTAGTGAACTAACTTGACTAGTTTAACTCAATAGTTCCCTTTAGATTAGGGTGGTGGTGCTCTTGTGCTTGGATGAAGATGAAGTCCAATTGAAGGTGCTTTGGAGAGCTTGAAGGAGCTTGGACATGAAGAATTTCTCATCTTGTGGAGTGCTTGTCAGGAGCTTAGGGAAACCGGGGATTTAGGAAGAGCATTAGACTAGTGTTGTTTCTTTCTTCAAACATGGAGTATATTGTTCATCTCCATTCAATCCAATGACATAAAGTCCTCTTAAAGAAGTCACATCTTTCCTTTGGAGGGATGAGTGGCATGGTTTAAGAGTAGAACTTTGAGGATGCCTTCCTATTACAGTGTTAAGATCTTGATGACTTCCTTTGGTCGTCACTGAGTTTCTTAACACTTCAACTTGATCTTGTTGAATGATTCTCCCTTGGAGGTTGCTTGTTGAAGCTTGGTAAAGAGAAAGTTTAGAGCTTGTTGAAGCTGGGAGCTGGTGGAAGCTGGGATCTGGTTGAAGTTTGTGCTTGTTGAAGTTGGTTGCTTGTTGAAGCTAGGGTTTTGCTGCTTGTTGAAGCTTGTTGCTTGTTGAAGCTAGGAGCTTGTTGAAGTGTGGAGCTTGTTGAAGCTTGGTGCCTGTTGAAGATTGAAAGTTTGTTGAAACTTGAAGATAGGGGCTATTCATGAAGATGAAGGTTGTTGCTGTGAACTTTTTGCTGTCAAGATCATCCGTTGCTGTCAGAGCTGCTGCTTGTACTGTCAATTGTAGGAGTTTGGTGCTGCTGCTTGGGCTGCCTCCTCTGTTTTATTTTGGTTTTTCTGTGTTGTTTGTTGGCTTGTACAGCTTGCCCCTAGGTTTGAAGTGAATGTTGATTCACTTTGCCTATTGTTTTCCCAGGTTCTAGGTTGAGTAGGACTCCCTTGCCTCGCTTGTATTGCTGCATTGCATGCATTTTACTGTATTTGCTTGCTTAGTTTTCTATTTATTCCCTAGGATCTCTGATTTCCTCTGTGCAGGAGGGAATTATGACAGACATTAGGATTCTTATCCATGCATGACAACATTAGGCTAGTTTTTATTCCCTTTTCAACCCTAGGCTTTTTAGAGCTTCTTTCTCTTCTTATCTCAAAACAACTCAAAAATACAGTAATAAGGTTAATCGATGTCGTAGGTTACGAGCCTTAAGCTATTTGAGAAAGGGTTGCTAGAGAGTTTCTTTCCAGTAGTCTGGCTGCTTAGTGTGGTACCCTTTGGGTGACACGCGACGTAGTCACTCTCAAATCATAGTCTCTAGTGCGTCAGAGATTGCAAACAAACTAAAAAACACTTCTTTCGTAAAAGATTCAAAACAAACATCAAAGTGTCATTTTTGTTCGCTTGGACTCTTAATCAAGAAAAACCCTTTTTGAAGGTAATAAAAAACAGTCCGAAAAACCTGTGTCTTCCGTAGCCCGAACTACGTTTGCTCTGATCTTTCATGTTGTATCAAAGTACGTAGGCATAGGATGCCGTATCCTAGCGAGCAACCTTCCCCTCCTTTCCCGTAGGTAGGTGAACTACGTTGACTCTGATTTCTCGTTCCAGACGGGAATACGTAGGCATAAAGTGCGATACTTTGCCGAGTCATTTCATTTTCTTTTCTTTTAACCCAGACCTGTAGTGTAGATAGAATAACAATCCGTACAAGAAAACAAGCGTGGATCCCGTCGAGTACGACAGACGTGAGGGGTGCTAATACCTTTCCCTTGCGTAACCGACTCCCGAATCCAGGATTTGGTTGCGACGACCATTCGTTTCCCGTTTTGCATTAGGTTTACTTTGAGCGTTTCCTTTCCTTCCGTTGGGATAAATAACGCACGGTGGCGACTCTTTTGTCATAGCCGGCGCCGATTTTCGCAGTAGCGACACCTGCATACCAACTTCTTTTTGATCCTGAGATTGAAAGAACTACTCATAGGCTCAATAGCAGAACTAGACGGAGACGACAACTTTATAAAGAAATACAAGAGCGCGGAGAGGCTCTTTCATCTACACCCATTGTTATGCCAATCATGGCAGATCCAGCACTACCACCCTCTACTTCAATCCCATATGTTAACAGTCCAAGACACAACACCCACAATGGGAGGCATTCTGAGATGAACACATGTATCCTTGCTCTTTTGTATCAAAATCCTTTTACTAGTATATACCATGAGATCTGTTCACACATCTAACAAATTTTATGAAATTGTGGGTGCAATGGAAGCGCCGGAAGCAGAAGAGGAATCCTTGTTTAAGAGACCATTTCCGCATTCCTTAATCAAGAAGGCGAAGGAATGATATCTTTATCAATCAACTCTAGTGATGACGGATTGGAATTTATTGGAAGAAAAGTTCCTTGAACGGTTTTCCCCCACAATAGATTCATGGAAGCGAAGACGGTGATTTCGGTGTTTACTCAAGGTGGAAATGAATCTCTCAATGAAGCTTGGGAGAGGTTCAAATCTATGTTACGAAAATGCAAAGGCCATAGTTTTGTTGAATTAACTCAAGTGCACATCTTCTAGAATGGGCTTCAATCGGTTCACAAGACTTTGTTGGATGCTGCTTCGGGTGGATCATTAATGTCCAAAAGCGCTGAAGATAAAATTGCTATTATTGATAGGATGACACTCAATGATCACCAAGGAAATCACAACCGTGGCACACCTTAAAGAAAACCGAGTATGATAGAGTTGGGAACAAATCATGCTATTCTTGCTCAAAACAAATTACTCTCGCAACAAGTGGAGTTGTTGGCAAAGAAAATGTCAATGCATCCACAACAAATCAAAGAGATGCAAGAAGTTCACAACCAAAATCAACATGTAGCAAGTTGTGAACTTTGCAAAGGTGATCATCCTACCGGCTTTTGTCCATCAATCATTGAAGAAGCCAACTATGCGAGAAACCAAAATCAAGGCTTTCAACCAAGACCACCATATCAAAGAAATAACCAAGGCTACCAACTGATAGGTAATAGCCAAGGTTACCAACAAGGGTGGAGGCAAGAGCCGAGTTATTCAAATCGTCAACCTTACCAAAATTACAACCAACTGCAACCAAACTAAGGAGGAGGCTCTAAGATTGAGGAAACTTTCAACCAATTTAGGCAAATATCGATTCCACTAAAAAAAGTACGGATGTGGAAATTCAGAATCTTGAGACTTAAGTTAGACAATTGTCCAAGCAACTAGCCGACCAACATAAAGAAACCTTTCCGGATATTACTCAAGTGAATTAGAATGAGCATCGCAAGGCCATTTTTACAAGGAGTAGAAAAGCAATTGGTGGGGGAGTAAAAAAAATGTTGAAATTGAAAAGGAGGATGAAATTGTAGAGGAAGTTGAAAAAAAGAATGATAAGAAGAAGTTGAAAAAAAGTGAAAAAGGAAAGGAGTGGGAGGGAGAAGTTCCAATAAAAAAGTTACCGTACCCTATTTCTCCTACGAAAAAATAAAATGAAAAGCATTATGTGAGATTATTGGATATATTCAGTCGGTTGAAAATAACCATTCAATTCTCTGAGGCTTTAGAACAAATGCCTAAGTATGCCAAAGTCATGAAGGATATAATTATGAAAAAAGATGTACACGGATAAGGAAATCATTAAGCTCAATGCTAATTGTAATGCTATTATCCAAAGCATTCTTTTGCGGAAAAAGGAGACCCGGGAAGAGTAGCTCTACCTATAACTATAGGTAGTGATTTCAAATGCAAAGGTTTGGTCGATATGAGAGATATTATTAATTTGATTCCTTTATTTATGGTCAAAAGACTCTAGAACATGGAGATAAAGTCAACCAACATGAATTTATAACTTGTGGACAAGTCTAGGACTCGTCCTCATGGAGTTTTTGAAGACGTGTTACTGAAAGTCGACAAATTTTTATTTCCGGTTGATTTCATAGTCATGGACATGGAAGAGGATGAGGATAAACCAATAATCCTTGGAAGACCCTTCATGAAGACCGCTAGGATTTTAATCGATGTTGATGAAGGTATAATGAAGGTGAGGAGAAATGATGAGGAGGCGTGTCTCACACGTCTTAAAGGGGTGGTGTATTCAAATAAATTTAAGAACAATTTTCAAGTGAAAAAAGATGATGCAAGAATTGCGGCAAAGAAAAATAAAAACGAAGACACAAAGGTTGCATCAAAGAAAAAGAAGGAAGAAAGAGATTGTGTTGAAGAGTTGTTTAAGAAGAAGGATGAAGAGGCCAATGAGGCTTTATGAAGTTATGTTAGGACTTTTCTTTCTTAAGGAAAAGTGGATCAAGAACAGGTCATGATAACGGTTGAGGTCTTTGGTGGTAGAGTGTTCTTCTTGGAAGCTAATCCAATCGCTTTTAGTTTTGAGGTTTCAAACCTCCGGACCGTCGAGCTCAAACGACGTTAAACAATGTGCTAGTTGGGAGGCACCCCAACATTATAAGTACCCTTTCATTTTTTAATGATTTTGTAGATTAATATAGTATGGGAAGTGTTGTAGTAGAATGAGATGAAAAGAAACAAAATTTTCAAAAATCTGTCTTATTTTCCTTGAGTTCGCTACACGAACCTGGGGCGAATGTTCGCTGGAAGTTTGCTAGGCGAACTGAGCGAGACAGAGAAAAATAAAAGTTTTTATGCCACATCACTTAAGTGTTATTATGTGCTGGGCCTAAGCTACATGGGCCCAAGACCCTCTTTTCAGATTTTATATGGTAAACTTTCCCCCATTCTTCTTTGTGCCCTTCCCTTTTCCCTCTTGTCTATTTACTTTCCACAAAAACACCCAAAATACATTTCTTTGCTCTCTCCATTTCTTCTATGCGAGTGAAGTTTGTTTCCAAGTTTATTGCAAATTCCTTTCTATCCTTTCTACACAATTCAGGTTTGAGATTTCTTTATTCATTCCTTGTTCTTTTTAGAAAAATGTTGTTAGGGTTGATTTGAGCAAATGTTAGAAACTTTCTTCTAGGCTTTGTGAATTTTTTTGCATGTTCTTGATTACTGGTTTATATTGCTTTACATGTCAAGTATTGAACTTTAAAACTTTGAGAATTGAACTTGCTTAGGTTAAAGTTGAATTAATTTGAATGAAGCTTATGAACTTTGAACCTTTGCTTGAACAAATGTGGCTTGGTTGGTGCTGTTAATTGATACTCATTTTGTACTATGAATATCAATGATTGAATGATTAAAAATTACTTTTTGGTTGTATTTTTGTTGAATAGGAAGAACCTGGAATTTTAAAAATTCGCATGGTTTGCCTTGAGTTTGCTAGGCGAACCTGGAGCGAAAGTTCACTAGGTCTCGCTAGGCGAACTCAGGGCGAACATGACAACAAGTTTGATTCTTAAGTTGTACTGAGATTTCTTGTTCTGAAATTTTGTGCATTGCTTTCTCACTAATGTATCATGTGTTTGGTTTGCTGGTTTTGTTTGGTGAATATGCAGATGGCACCTCCAAAGGCAACTCCTTCCAAGAAAAGAAAGTTTAGAAGTACACCCCATTCGCAACCAATTTAATATGATTATGATTGTTTCAAGGGAGCTAAGCAAGCTTCTCGTTATGTTGCTCTCGAGAAAAGGAATATTTTATTAGAGAAGAGGTTTAGCATTAACCCTCAAGGTTCCTACCGGGCGGTAGCGGAAATCCTTCACAGAAAAAAAGTGGGACAAGTTAATCACACCTTGTGACAACTATAACGTAGAGCTCGTAAGGGGGTTCTGCGCTAATGGCCTTCTGGATGACGACGAGGTATTTTCTTGGACTACTATGGTTTATGAAAGAGAGGTGAAATTTGATTGGTATACTATTAATCATGTTTTAGGTAAACCTCTCACCTTGGGAGAGGAAGAAGTTGATGAGTATCATAGGACTTTGAGGCTGCATAGAGACATAGAGGCCATTTCTGGTGCATTTTTGTTGGAGGGAAAATCAGTGGAATTGAACCCATCTGGGGTTCCAAAAAGATACCACAAGGAGGATATGCATCTGCTAGCACAACTTATGCTTATTTTGGTGTTGACAAACATCAAGCCTAAGTCGCATACCTCCACTGTTGTCACACCCTAAATTTGTCCTCTCTTTTTTTAAACATTTTTGCGTTCCGATTTTATTTTCAGTATTGCATCACCCGCTTAATTTCATGCCATTTATACACGTGTCCACCCACGATTGGGTGTTTTTCAAATCTCTGTTATTTCGCCCAATGAGAGCGTGACACGCGGCCTAAGGATGTTATTTTTGTAAATTTTAATTCCACTTTTAGTTCCTAACTTTTTTCTTTTCGAAATATAATATTTTGTACATATATTGTTTGTTAATACGATTAATAGATAGATTTAAATTTTTATTAGAATTTAGAAAATAGAATAGATTTTTTTATTAGTGTTAAATTAGAATTTTTAATAGAGTAGTCTAGATTTAAAATTTTTAATTGATTAGTTTAGAAAATAGACTTAATTATAATTATAATTTTACTTAGAATTTAGAAATAGTTTTTTTTTTAAATAGAGTTTTAATTAGGATTTAGGATTTAAGATAGAATTAGAACTTAATTAGATTTTTAACCTAGAATAGAATTTATTTGGTTTAGAATGTAATTAGATTATTAATATTAAAATTAATTAAGATAGATTTTAGATTAGTTTTCTTAATTAGAATAGGATTTATTAATTGAATTAGAATTATATTTAATTTGGATTAGTTTATTATTAGAGTTATTATGAATTAAAAAAACAGAAAATTAAATCAAAAAAGAAGTCAAACAGGATATGTGTTGTGTTCTTCAGTATATATGCACCACTGTAGATCTTCTTCTACAATCCAGAAAACCCTAGCCATTTTTATTGTTCCTCTCCCCTCTCTCCAAACAAGGCGCCACCATCCCCAACTCCAATTGTCTTCGTCCCCTTCAAATCCAACCGTGATTCTCCCTCCTTTCTATTTTTCGCTGCCGCTCTAACTCAACTCTCACAAAACTCAAACCAGTAACCCAAAAAACGAAACCCACTTCCTCTTTCTTCTCCGCCATCTTTGAACATCAACAACAAATCCCCAAACAGCAAACTCAAACCAGCAACCCAAACACAAAACCCACAAAACCTCCAGCTTTCACTTTAAGGCGTTTTTTTCGTCTTCATCACCTAGGTTCGGACATCGTTTTCTAGGACAAACCCGCGGAGGATTCACGGAAACAACTAACACCAACTCACAGCTTCTCACACTCGGACGAAGTATTGTGCATCATTTTCTTCGTTTACATATTTCAACGACTCACGCGACGAAGCGGCACGATTTCACCATCAATGCTAGAAGTACAAAGGGTAAAACGACTCGAAACGAAGATTTAGAGATGGATTAGAGCTGCGAAGTCGTCTGAATCGATTCAGGTTCAGGCGGCGGAGATTTTGCCGCGGTTAGCAGAAACTGTTGAGGGAGAGGATTGTGTTCTTGGGAAGTGAAATTGACGGCTTTGTTGCTGATGGCCCATCGTGTGGTGGATGTGGCACCCCCTCATCATGTTATACACCATTTTTTATTTTTGATAAAAAAAAAAGGGGAAAAACAATCCAAACGGGTCCCCATATGGCCAAAACCAGTTCCACTAGATTTCACCTTTATTTAAGTTTGTGTTTGTTTAGATTTTCAAATCTTATGTTCTAAATAAGTTAAGTTTTTGTATATAATATTTATTTTTAAATAAGTTAGTTTTTTTATAACATTTTTTTAGAGTTTTATATAATTATTTTCTAGATAGTTTTTTAGAATTATAAATATACTTTTCTAACTAATTTCTTTAAAGTTTTGTTTGTATACATTTTTTTTCTAATTTTATTTCTTAGAATTTGTATATATATTTCTCTAAAAAAATAGATCTTGGTTTTTTCATTTATTTTTCGATATTTTCACTTTATTTTTATTCTCGACTTTTTATTCATCTTCATTTATTTATGTCACTTTTAGGTCGATGACGAGACCACAAAACCATCATCGGTCAAATTATTGATAGATGAAGGTTTTCCCGATACCACTTCTTTCTCTCCTCATTTCTTCTTCATTTTGATTTTCATTAAACTTCATCGATCTATGAAGTCTTCTATTCGTAAGCGTCGAGTCGTCGAAGTCGATAACCTTCTCGATTTCAAATCTATGGAAAATGACCATTTGGGTCATTTTCTTTACTTTTGGATCGTGATAGGCTACCTTCGATTAATCGACATAATGTTTGCGATTAAGACGAGATCCCACCTTTTTTTGGTTTGTGCGACACGATTAAATTGGAAAATGATCCTCAATATCATTTTTCTATCTTTCTCTCGCATGAATATCAATCTACGCGACCTCCTATAGTTCGACTTTCATCATAAGTCAAGCTACGACGGTTTAGCGTTACATTTGTCCCGATTTATTTCACTAACTACTAACTACTGACTTTAATTTCAGTCAAATATTAACTGCTTTAAATTCAGTCAAATATTATTTTAAACATTCTTGTATATATTGTTATTTATCCTGTATATGTTCATCTCTTAATCTTTTACATTCTTTCAAAAAACACTTAACAAATTATCGAAACCATAAAACTCAAAATTGGTGGACTGTTGTTTGTTTATTCGAGTGTCGGATCTTTGGATATTTTCAGGAACCCAAGCATGAAGTCGTGCTCGACTTTCACTCAAGGCGTAGTATATGACACATTGCACACACAAGGCTTCCTCTTGGGCTACTTGACAATGAAACTTTTTATTTTCGTGCAATCCCGTGTAATTTGCATGTACCCCTCTCCCATTTTCGATGTACGTATTTTGTATTTCTTTGATTGCAGTTTATCGTCTAGGAGCACCCCCAGGGACATGAATATTCTGTTTTCAAACTAATTCTCGATTCATCGTTGAGCCATTTTCAAACCCACTTCCATTCCACCACGTTTTTGCACGCAAATACAAATCAAACCTTGATCCAACGTCAAGCGGATTTTCTCAACCAACCTTCAAACCAATTTACTTTTCTCCTAAAAACCTCGGTTCTGTACCGAGTGCATTTCCAAATTCGTTTCTAAACAAAAACTTGAATGGTCGTGGAGTGGTTAGGCGTAAGCCTTCTCCTATCCCGAGTACTTGACATTACCTTTAGGGTTCACTGTCGCAAAGCACTCACCATTCAAGACCAAAAACATTTTTAATAAGAGAATAAAGTTCTCTTTGTATTGAACTAAAGAGAGAGGATTGAGTGTAGACTTCTTCCTCTCCGAGTGTCAGGATACTCACTGTAGAGTGTGTGGTCTCGATACTCGTCTTTCAATACGAAGACACGACTGTATTCGCCACATGATTTTCATAACAAAACTTTGAGATAAAGAATTGGGTACTACCCGCAAGGGGTTACTATCCGAGGACCTATTTCACCCCTAAAAACACCTTTCACAAATCAAATGTGACACCTTTCATGGATAGGCAAAAATCTATCTTTTCAAAAAGAATATGTTACGTCCTTTCTACCGCAAACATGTAACATCTAAGTCTCCAACGAGCAAGCAGTGATACACCTAAACTGCTAGAATGTGCTACGATAATATCATCCAACAAAACACCGGTTAAAAGTAGCATGAACTATGTTGCTCTGATTTTTCATGCCAGATGAGAATACATAGGCACAAGACGACGATGTCTTGGCGAGCACTCTTCTTTCTTTTCCACCTTTTTCCCCAAAAAGGATATGTTATTTCCTTTCTACCGCAAACTGGTAACACCTAAATCTCCAAAGAGCGAGCAACAATACACCTAAACTGCTAGAATGCATACGTTAACATCATATACCAGAACTTCTCCGCAAATCATAGGCTGAACTACAACTGCTATGATTCTTTACTTCTTTTAAGTAAAAGAATGTAGGCATAAGGGCCACAATCCTTGCCGAGAAAATTCCCCTGTATATCCGTAGTCCCCCGAACTACGTCGACTCTGACTTTCTCATATCTGTTGAGAATACGTAAGCCTAGGACCGCGAAGTCCTATTGAGTCTTTTCTTCCCCTTTTCCCCGTTTCTAACCCTTCTCTTTATCCGTTGGAACACTCTTTATAGCAGTAAACGTTTAGCAACTATCTTCTCACGTCGATAAAAAATGGTTCCCATCGAGTACGATGGATGCGAGGGGTGCTAATACCTTCCCTTCGCATAATCGACTTCCGAACCCGTTCTTTGGTCGCGAGACCATCTTATCTGTTCTTTTCTTAAGGTTTTCTCGATGTTTTCCTTTCCCCTAATGGGATAAATAAAGTTCGATGGCGACTCTTATGTCTTTCTTTTTCGCCTCCCCGTCGTTGCATTTTTCGAGTAGCGACAACTGTGACCACTCCGGTTGCATACTTGCCTTATAACATTTTGATTAATACTCAGATTGATGTAGATAGGATTATCGTTGATGAGATGCACATTTTTATTGAGAGTGGACTTAGATCAGGATCGCGAGCTAAATTCCCCTTGGTCTTCCCATGTCTAATCATGGTTTTATGCGTGCATTTCAGAGTGAAGGTACCCTCCCGCCGTCAGGTGCAGATCCCGACTGCTATTGATGATAATTACGTGGATAAGTTTTGCAGGCCGAAGGGCATGAGAGAAGGAGAGACTTCTGGTGCTGGTGCTGGTACAGGTTCATGAGCTGGTGAGGAGAGACTTCTAGGAACGCTCAGCTCTAGTAGTTTTCTTTATTGTGGGTAGTGTGCTTTCTTTGAATTTAATGTTTCCATTTTGTGTTGATTAAATTTGAGAACTTCTAGATTGGTTTCTATTTACTAAAAGTATCCAATAAATATTCTTCCAAGTTTGGATGGTGATGATAGGAATTGATCATGTAAATGCTAGCAAGGTACATGGTTACCTCTTTCTAGGATGCTAGTATGTTTAAGAATATTTTTCTTTGTGCAAATGTAATTTTGTTTTATTTTGCAACTTTGTTTGAATACTTATATCACTTAGGTTTCAATAGCCACCAATTTGTGAGAAACCTCCATTGTTTACCAAATCCATAGGATGACTGATAAGTCTTGTTGAATATATTTAATTCATGCTTAATCCTGTGATTATTTTGATTTTGTGGAAGCATTAGATATGATCAAGGCATTTGTTAATAATGAGCACAACCATATCCAAAAGCAACTTACCAATGAGTAGTGAAAATTTGCTAACCCTTTTGAGCTTAATAGTTTAGATCCTAGTTTAGTGATGAACTTGGTATTTTTACATATTTTAAAAGTTAGTTCATCATTGAATTGTGTAGGATTCTACTTTTTTTTCTTGAACCTTTGAAATTGTTCTAAATTTTCTTCCTTGCCATAAAAAGCAATAAACATTCGCTTGAGGTTTGGTTGAAACCAATTTGGGGAGAGTGAAAAGAAAAGTGGTAGGTTACTCAAAATTTTGAAAAATTTCAAATAAGCATTGAAAAGAAAATTGTGTATACGAATTGTGAAAAAGAAAAAGAAAAAGCATGCTTGCTTGAATGAAAAAAAATGAATAATGTGCATAATGGGTGTTGGAAGGGTGAGCAATAGAGAAAAGAAATTGTTGGATGAAGTTTTATAGTGAATGTTTCTTTTGCATTGTGAACTTAGAATCCTTGGCCTTATAAATGTCCCTTTGTTGTGAACCTAACCAAGCTACAACCTTTAAAGACCATAGTGATCTTCTTGCTTCCATGAATTCTTTGATGATTGATTTAGATGAATGTATGAATTGAATTGTATTTGCATCATTTATCAGGTGAGTGAAATTGCCACACGCTTGCAAACACGTTAATTTCTTCAATTCTTATTCAAAGAGGAGTATTAGAGTGATTCAAGCATGAGAATTTAGTTGTTATTTGAAGCATTGCATGATATTTGTTTAAGAACTAAATTCTCTTGCATTGTAAGATTCTAGGAAATAGTGAACATTGCTTGTGTGCATTTGTTTGTTTATTTAAGCTATAAATTCATTATTGGTTGAATTAAATGCTCGAGCAAATCCTCTTGTTTTCAATGAGAACATACTTTTCTTGAGGACAAGTAACGATCTAGTTGGGGAGAGTTTGTTGAATGCCAAACTTGCTTTAAATTGATCCTTATTTATTGGAATTTTCAACTCTTTTGTTATGTTTTGTTGGATTTACTCCATGATATCATGCTCTTCTTCAATATTATGGAAAATATCTTTGGTTTCTTTGATTTGTGTGTTATTATGCAGAAATTAGGCATAAAAACATCAAAGTGTAAGACACAGGTAATTGGACAAGGAAACCAAAGGAAAAGAAGAGATTCAACATGTTCGTTGTGCGAACAACCAACAAGGAGTAGTAGCAAATGTTCACTGGGAGAACTCATGGCGAAGCCCCAGCGAACCCTCTCAATTTAGAGGCAGTAAGAAAAGGGCACTAAGTTTGCTGGGTGGATTGGTAGCGAATGTTCGTTGGGAGAGGTCACAGCGAAGGACCAATAAACCATCCCATATTTGAGGCAGTAGCTAAAAGACCATAAGTTTATTGTGCGAACTTGTAGCGAGGTAGTTCGCAGGGCAAAAAATTGCTCGCACAACGAACTTCAGATATTTCTTTGGGGAGTTTTAACTGCTAAAAAGCACTCAGGTGCCTAAAAGTGTGTTCATTATGCAAATAAATGGTTCACAGTGCGAACACGACAGATTCCAAAAGTATTATATAAGTTATTTTCACATATTTTGGGGATCATAACCCATTTTTCACACAAAAAACTTCATTCTCAGCATTTCCTCACCAAAAGGTGATATTTTGCAAATAGAAGTTGGATTCACATCCGAGTTCGATTCATCGACGTGGTTGCTCATTCATCTTCTTCCGAAACTTATAAAGAAAGTTACCATGGTTATGGGTAGCTAATTTCCTTTGTATCAAAGTATCAAAGGTAGAGGTAGTCTACCATTAGCTTGTATGTATTTCTTTTGATTAGCCTTGTATGTGAACAAGTGATGATTAATATATGATGAATATTTTTGTTCTTAATGATCCATTCTTGTTTTGTAAAACTCGACATATATTTTATGAAACTTGACCTAAAATATTCATCTATCGGTTTATAGATTTGAGAAACCGGTCTATGGTCGATAGTTGCTTTGTGTTGAACTTAAAGCTTACTATATTGGTTGTTATATGGAGAAATCGTGTAGTGATGAATACGATATTTCTCATGACGCCGATCTAGAGATAGATGATGTTGAGAGAATGCCCCACGATATTAATCGGATCCGACTTCACATGCAAGATTAAAAGAATACGTATAAGTTAGGGTAGATGAAAATTACTTTTGATATACTTTGTTAATCAAACTCTTTAGAATTTATAAGCTTTACTACTAAAACGTGACAATTTTATGAACAAAACTTTGAAAACCCTCTTTCTTGAAACAATAAACTGTTGAATGAAGAACATCAAAATATCTGCAATCCCTATGGAGACGGTAACAAAACCCCCCTTTAACTACGATTCAAACTACATGTGGATGAAAATACTTGATAGGTTGTTGTTGTTATAATTGATGTGTGACGTTGTTAGTTAATATACTTCCGATTATTTTTCACTGCTAATTATTAAAGTGTATTCTCACCCCTTATGTTTAGAGACTGCCTTTACATGGGCATCATGGAGATACTCAGGAGTAGCATTGCTGAACTAGGTACAAGATAGCTCATGGAGTTACATCTTTATTTGTCGCTTTTAGTAGTGGTTCCTTTCTCTGATCATGTAACATCAGGTTGGGTTAAACGCTTGTTTTATTCCTAATGTTGAAGTCATAAGACTAATTTTGTTGTTGAGCTTTATTAAGATGTTGAGTTGATTTATTACAACTCTCTTATTTTGTTATTAGAACTGAATTTTGAGACTAAATGTTGTTACTTACTTTATCTTCCATAATTGTTAATGATAATTCTGTTGCAATGATACTTTAAAATGGAAGTGAGCGTTCGATGACAGGTTATAAATATCTTATTATATGAATATGTGATACCAATCAAATAAGATGGATGTCGTGTAAACATCCCAGATATGATTTTGATAAGTTAGATGTCGTGTAAACATACTTATTACAAATGGGTGTATCGGAAGTTACTGTTGAAACCCATTTTACGAAATAGGTCGTGTGTTTTATGAATGTGTGACACCATATGTGGTTATATTTTATATTTAAATTATGCAATAAATTATGTGTGGGGTTTAGTGTGTTACACTATAAGGACATGATGCCGTTTACTAAAGAATTGGTGTTTTCATTCAAAAAGAGATAGAGATACAGGTTATTGTCCACTTGCCTTCTATTTTGTGTGTGTGTGTGTGTGTGTGTGTTGTGTATGTGTGTGTATGTGTGTGTGTGTGTGCGTGCGTGTGTATGTGTGTATATATATAGTGTCCCTTCTACAGGTACGTCACTCGAATATTTAGTGTCTCCGTCTATAACGCTCGATCGTGCGTGAAACATGTATTTTTTCAACAAACTTTACATAAAGGTTCGTGGGGTTTAACTACACTCCCTAGATTTCAGGGAATCAACTACACATTTTTTGAGTGGTTATTATATCCTAGGAAGACTTGGATCCAGGCCTGAGGGATTATAAATACCTCAATATTGTGATGGATGAACCTAACGACAACATATAAATACATATATACACGAGCTTCTCACCCCACATGAGCTAGTTCTCAACCTCACAACCTTAAAGCCTCTGACAAACCTTAACCACTAAGGGTTATCATGCATTTTTACTTTTAGCAAGTACAATTGGTGCACACTATGGGGCTATAGTAAAACTAACATAGGTCACACTCGTCACACCCTTAAGTCTCTGAAAAAAACCTAGACATATACTAAGAACCCAAAATCACCTTTTTGAGAGAAGATGCAACCAATGCCCCCTCCCAAAAATGATCCCATGATCGTCACAATTCATTATGCCAATTGGTATGTGAATTGAGTGTTGATCGACCCTAACATCTTATTAGACATCCTATTATGGAATGCCTTATAAGGGCTTTAACTTGATCCCGATAGTATTAGAGATATTCAAGGATCCCTGGTTGGTCTTTCAGGCGAGCAGGTGTAGATTAAGAGCCACATCACTCTCAAAACATTATTTGGTTTAGGGGTGAGCGCCCAAACTATTGAAGTAATGGTATACGCCACATCCCCTTACAACGTTATCATGGGAAGGCCCACTCTAAAATTATTGGGGGTGGTCTTGTCCACCATTCACTTACTTCAAATATTCACTACTTGAAGGGAACATGGGTACACTCATAGGGTATCAGGAGACCTACCAATAATGTTACTATAGTAGCCTAAATAACGAGAAAACCTTTCACCCTGGGTGTCATCCCTTGTCTAGAAATATATGAGTTTAACGCATCAAGCCAAGACCCCAGGTTAGTGGCACATTGTGAAAGTATTACTCCAATAGAGGATTTGAAAGAGGTCCTGATTGAGACTTTGCATCACTAGGTCACTAAGTTCGGAACCTCGTTATATGAGTCTAAAGAAAAGGATTTTATAACCCTGCTTAGGAATAACATCGAAAGTTTTCCTAGGCTCCATAGGATATGTTGTCGTAGATACCAGAATGGTGTGTCACCACCTTGCTATATACCTTTTGTCAAGCCAATGTCTTAAAGGCGCAAGGTTGGCTATGAGAAGAGAGCATCCATTGATGAAGAAGTTCATAATCTGACAAGCACTGGTTTCATAATAGAGGTCAAATACCCTTCGTGGTTAGCTAACTTGGTCCTAGTGAGGAAGGATCAAACAAGTGGTGTACATGGGTTGACTTCACTGACCTCAGTGATGTATATCCCAAAGATCCATATCCTCTACCTAAAATAGACTGACTGATTGGTAGATCTTCAAATTACAAGAAACTGAGTTTTATAGATGCCTATTCAGGGTACAACCATTTAATGATGGATCCCATAAGTGCACCCAATAAGACATTTATGTCCAACCATGGAAACTACTATTACAATGTCATGCCCTTTGGGCTTAAGAATGCTTATGCCACCTATCTAAGACTCATGGATGTAGTGTTCTAAAAACAAATAAGGCATAAATTGGAGGTTTACATTGATAACATGATAGTGAAGACCTTATAAGGGGTGTCATGCAGCAGACTTGGAAGATATCCTAGGTTTAGTCAAGAACTATAACATGTGTCAGAATCCGGCCAAGTGCTTATTTGGTGTACAAGCAGGCAAATTATTAGGTTTTATGCTTACCAAGAGGTCCATAGAGGTGAACTCAAACACATTCCAAGCCATCATAGACATGAGGAGTCCCTCTAATGTCAAGGAGGTTCAATAACTAACTGGGCGTTTAACCGCTCTCTCTCATTTTCCTTCGTACGAGAACGACAAGGCTTTCCAATTTTTTTGCTATGTTGAAGAAAATTGTAAGGTTTGAATGGAAATAAGAATTTTAGGTGGAATTCTCAAAGCTGAAGGCGTTCCTACCATCGCCGCCTATCCTGACACGCCCAATATTAGGTTCACCTTTATATCTCTACTTGTCTATTACTAACCAAGTCTTGAGCTCAGTGCTCGTCCAAGAAATATATAAAGTGGAACGACCTATCTATTTTGTGAGAAAAGTGTTCAGGGGCACTGAGTCACGTTAACAAAAGATATAAAGGCTCACGTAGGTAGTATTGGCGACTGTCACGTAAGAAAGCATAGACCTTATTTTCAAGAACATTGGAAATTGGTAAAAATAAACTATTCCATTCGCCAGGTCCTCAATAATAAATATTTAGTAGGAAGAATGTTATCTTGGACAGTCAAGTCATTTGAATATGACATCCAATACATTCCCAAAGGAAGCATCAAATCATGTGTATTGGTAGAGGTTTAAGTAGAGTTCAGCATGCGAATTGGCTATAAGATTTCTCCCATCTGGATCCTTTCGCTGGACAGAGCCTCTAACATGAAAGGGAGTGACACTGGGATAATTCTATAAGGGCCAGATGACCTATTGATTGAGTGATGACTAAAGTTTGAATTCAAGGCATGCACTAATTAAGTCATGTATGAAGCTCTCATTGTTGACATATCCCTCACCCTAGAAGTAGGCGTATCAACTCTGAAGGCCAATAGTTGCCATAGGTTGGTAGAAATGCATGCCTGCGGCGAGTATCAGATGAATGAGCCTCGACTCATCAAATATTTAAAGAAAGTATGTGACTTTTTCGAGTGTTTCATAACTTTTAAGATATTACATATGCCTAGGGAACAAAGTTTCAGCACAGACCTACTGTCCAAGCTTTTCAGTTCAGAGAAAACAGGGTTCAGCCATACTGTGATACCAGAAACGCTCGTAATCCCTAGCATCAAGTTATGGGAGGAAAACATTATCGATATCTCCTCGGGTGGTAGTTGGATGACGCCTATAGTTAATTACGTGTAGACATGTGAACTTCCACAAGACGAGTTAGATGTAAAGCAAATCTTAAAGCATGCAACAAAGTAAATTTGGATGTTGAGGAAGCTTTATAAAATGGGAAGAGTCTCCCTTATGTTAAGGTGTTTGGGTGAATGTGAAATCACCTTGGTTCTAGCTAAATTCTATCAAGGGGCTGGCAAAACCTATATTGGCGGGCGAGCTTTGGGCCACAAGCTATTAAAATAAGGTTACTACTAGCCTTCTCTAATGAGGGACAACATGGATTTTTTCAATAAATGTGACTAATGCCAAAGGATACTAATATACATCATGTGTTAGCCAAACTCCTACATTCTGTGATAATGCCCTGGCCAATCTATTAGTAGGGAATGGATATTCTGGTCCTTTTCCCTATAGCTTCTGGCCAGCTAAAGTTTCTGATCATAAGAGTGGATTATTTCACAAAATGGATAGAGGCCAAAGCTATATATAATATTAAGGCATAAAGAGTCTTCATCTTCTATTGGCAAAGGATTATGTGCAGGTTTGGTTTACCAGGTATTATCGTTTTAGAAAATCAAACTCAGTTCACTAGTACTTTTGTGGTCGATTTTTTCAAAGATATGGGAGTAAAAATCAAGTTCGTATTAGTCGTTCACCCATAAAAGAACGGGTAGGCAGAGTCAACAAATAAATTAATACTAAAAGCGATCAAGAAGAATTTGAATGACTCTAAAGGATTTGGGGCCGATAAGCTACATGAAATACTATTATCATATCACACATCCTCTCACTCCATCACAGATTGGTGTTTAATACACAGATTGGTGTTTAATATATCTCTATGTTTTGATGATAACATTAATGAAATTTTGTATTAAGAAAATATATACTCTAATTTTGTTCAAGTGTTTTTGTTTCAGATATTAAATTAAATATTCTCATGGAAGCAAAAATGCATTTGAACATTACTCTACGCAAAGCTCTGAAGCACTAGAAGCAAGTCATCAGAAGACTTTGAGCGCTGCCAGAAGAGACTCTGAAGCAGAAGCTGCAGAAGACTCTGAAGCGTAATTGAAGAATTTGTATGAAGAGTTTCAAGCATTGTTTCAAGAAGACTCTGAAAGTAATTTTCGTTGCAAGTACAAAGGCTCTGATATTCAAACTCTGCTCTGATTGATATTCACGCTGAAGCACATTGGCTGCAAAACTCTGATAACATAAAGACTCTGATACCATCAAACTTTGATCACTTCAAGACTCTGATGTTGATAACTTTGAGACAGAAGCTTGTTGAAGAAGATATTATTCACAGATATATCCGTTGGCATATTCCAAACAACTCTTTCCTTATTCGTGTATGGCACAGGAAATCAGACAAAAGGGATTTGTCTGAACATTCCTCTTCTAGGAAAGCTAAAGTCAATAGAATACAAAAAGGCTACAGCTACTCTTCTATGCACAGTCTTCAAGCATTGAACTTTCTGCTCTATAAAAGGATGTCTTCAACAACATTTCAAAGTTGACGAATCATTCAGAAATCAAATTGAAAACTACTCTCAAGATCTCATACAATATATTTCATAAGCTGAATAGTTTTTATTCGTTCTTAATCTAAGTGTAAAAATCACAGTTGTGATATAGCTTTTTAGAAGCATCTTAAACACTTGTTAGTTTACATTTATTTGTAAAAGCTTCCTTAAGAAGACCAAGTTGTGGTCAGGATTTCTTGAGAAGACTAAGACAGTTGTTCTTAGTGGTTGACACTGTAATTTGTTTGAATATAGTGGATTAAGTCCTTGTTTAGAAAGGCAAATCACCTTGGTAGGGTGGACTAGATTACTTGAGTTCAACGAACCAGAATAAAAATACTGTGTTGTTTTTATTGCCATAATTATTTCAAAACCCTTATTCAACCCCCCTTTCTAAGTGTTTTTCCACCTTCAGTTGGTATCAGAGCTCCGGCTCTATTGTGCTATCACTTAACCGTGAAAGAGAAAATATCCAGTGGGAAAACTCTTGATATATTTTGATTGATACATTATGGCTGAAGCTTCAACATCCAACAACAAATATGAGGACAGAGATAGAATCAGCACTAAACCTCCCATGTTTGATGGTGAGAAGTTTGACTACTGGAAAGATAGAATTGAAAGCTTCTTTCTAGGATATGATGATGACCTTTGGGATTTAGTCATTGATGGTTATGTTCACCCCACTGATGGGGATGGCAAAAAGATTAACAGAAAGTCAATGACTGAAGCTCAGAAGAAAGAATTTAGGAATCATCATAAAGCAAGAACCATTCTACTAAATGCTATATCTTATACTGAGTATGAGAAAATTACTAACAGAGAAACAACATTTGGTATGTTTGAATCTTTGAAGATGACTTATAAAGGGAACTCCCAAGTAAAGGAGACCAAGGCTCTGGCGCTGATCCAGAAATATGAAGCCTTCAAAATGGAGGAATCTGAACCTGTAGAAGCTATGTTCTCTAGATTTCAGATTCTCACAGCTGGCTTGAAAGTTCTGGACAAGGGTTACTCCACTGTTGATCATGTCAAGAAGATCATCAGAAGTTTGCCAACCAGATGGAGACCAATGGTCACAGCTCTGAATCTTGCAAAGGATCTGAACAAGATCACGCTGGAGGAACTGATCAGCTCTTTGAGGACTCATGAGATTGAACTAGAAGAAGATGAACCTCATAAGAAAGGTAAGTCTGTTGCTTTAAAGTCTAACAAACCTACCAAAGCTTTGCAGGTTATAGAAGAAAGTTCTGAAGAATCTTCTTCTGAAGAAGAAGGTGAATTGTCCCTGCTGTCCAGAAGGATCAACAAACTCTGAAAGCATAAACAGAAGAAGTTCAGAAACTTCAAGAAACCAGATCAACATAAAGAGTCTTCTGGACACAGAAGATCTGGAAAGAAAGAGGTGGTCTGCTATGAATGCAAGGAACCTGAGCACTATAAAAATGAATGCCCAAAACTTCTGAAGGAGAAGCCAAGAAGGAAGTATGATAATAAAAAGAAAGTTCTGATGGAAACCTGGGATGATTCAGATGCATCTGAATCTTCATCAGATTCAGAAGAAGAATGTGCAAACATGGCACTTATGGCTGACGTGGAGGACCATGCAGAAACATCTGGATCTGAATCAAAATCTGATTCTGAAGAGGTATTTTCTGAACTTTCTAAAGCAGAACTTATTGAGAGTTTATCTGAAATGATGGAAAACTATAGTAAGATTAAGCTCAAGTACAAGAAGCTTGAAAACAATCTTGTATCTGAGAATGATCTTCTGAAATCAGAAGTTGCTGAGCTTAAAGAAAACAATTTGAAAATTAAAAATGAATTAGGAAAAGCTCAACAAGATTCTGAAGTTGAAACTAAGTCAAAATCTAAAAACATTTTAGAAGAATATGACTATAGTTTTCAGAAGTTTCTGTCAAGAGGCCTAGATAGAAGCAAGATGACTTCAATGATCTATGGCGTAAGCAGAAACAACAGGAAGGGTATTGGATATGAATCTTCTTCTGAGAAGGATTTAAATCCAACATTTGTTGATAAACTGATCATTAAGCATACTCCTCTGTATACTCACTTTAAGTATGGTCATCTTAATGATATTAAACACACACGTTCTGGTCAGAACATTCCTGTGTTTAAACCTAAAGTTAGTCAGAACAAACCTGCTATCAAAAGACAGAAGTTCAGACAAAACTTTAAGGCAACTAATCCTAAAGGACCCAAAAAGATATGGGTACCTAAGGACAACATAATATCTGTTGCAAATGTCTTTAGCAGCAAAGTCAAAACACCAATCATGGTACCTGGACTCTGGCTACTCACGTCACATGACGGGAAGAAGGTCTATGTTCCAAAGCCTGGAACTTAGATCTGGAGAAGACGTCAAGTTTGGAGGGAACCAAAAGGGCAAGATAGTTGGCTCTGGAACTATTGGTAATGGTAATCTTCCTTCCATATCTAATGTCTTACTTGTTGAAGTATTAACACATAACTTATTGTCCATAAGTCAATTAAGTGACAATGGTTATGATATAATCTTCAATCAAAAATGTTGCAAGGCTGTCAGTCAAAAGGATGGCTCAATCCTCTTTAATGGAAAAAGGAAGAACAACATTTACAAAATTAATCTTTCAGAACTTAAGGTTCAAAATGTAAAATGACTTATGTCTGTAAATGATGAGCAATGGGTCTGGCACAGAAGATTGAGGCATATTAATATGAGACGTATATCTCAGATTAATAAACTCAATCTGGTCAGAGGACTTCCTCAGTTGAAGTTCAACTCAGATGCTTTTTGTGAAGCATGTCAGAAAGGAAAATTTTCAAAATCTTCTTTTAAAACTAAAAATGTTGTTTCAACCTCAAGACCATTAGAGCTGCTTCATATTGATCTGTTTGAACCAGTGAAAACTGCATCCATCAGAGGAAAGAAGTACGGATTAGTCATTATTGATGACTACAGCAGATGGACATGGGTAAAATTCATAAAACACAAGGATGAGTCACATTCTGTGTTCTTTGACTTCTACAAACAAGTCCAAACTGAAAAAGAATTTAAAATTGTTAAAGTCAGAAGTGATCATGGTGGTGAATTTGAAAATAAATTTTTGAAAAATATTTTAAAGAAAATGGCATTGCACATGATTTCTCATGCCCTAGAACTCCTCAACAAAATGGATTTGTAGAGAGGAAAAATAGAACATTGCAAGAAATGGCCAGAACCATGATCAACGAGACAAACATGGTAAAACTTTTTTGGGCAGAAGCAATTAACACAACTTGCTATATTCAGAACAGAGTGTCTGTAAGACCTCTTATGGAGAAGACTCCCTATGAATTGTGGAGGAATAGAAAGCCCAACATTTCTTATTTCCATCCGTTTGGATGTGTATGTTTTATGTTGAATACTAAAGAGAATCTGAACAAGTTTGATTCTAAAGCACAAAAGTGTTTCATGCTTAGGTATTCTAAACGCTCTAAAGGCTACAGAGTATACAATACTGTGACAAAGATTGTGGAGGAATCAATTCATGTTAGATTTAATGATAAGCTTGGTAATCAAAAGCTAAAGCAGCTTGAAAATTCTGCAGATAGAGAAGTCATTCTCACAGACTCTGAAGACTCAGAGGCAAAAAAGGCTCAAGTAAAAGAACCAGAAGCAACGCTAGATGCAACTCCATTGGCTGCTCAGATCAACAATTTGAATATTTATGAAGAACCAACTGTTAAAGGATCATCCAGAATCAAATCTTTTCATCCAGAAGAAATGATCATTGGAAAGAAGGATGGCCCTATCAGAACAAGATCTTTTATCAGATCATCTAGAACATCTTTATTTGGTCTGGTGTCAGTCATTGAACCAACCTCTGTGGATGAGGCTCTGCAAGACAATGATTGGATACTTGCCATGCAAGAGGAGCTAAATCAATTCACAAGGAATGAAGTTTGGGATCTGATTCCAAGACCAAAAGGATTCAATGTTATTGGAACTAAATGGGTTTTCAGAAACAAACTGAATGAGCAAGGAGAAGTTGTGAGAAACAAAGAAAGGCTAGTTTCTCAAGGATATAGTCAACAAGAACGAATTTACTACACAAAGACTTATGCTCTTGTGGCCAGGTTAGAGTCTATACGCCTACTCATTTCTTTTGCTGCACAAAATAACATAACTCTATATCAGATGGATGTTAAGAGTGCCTTCTTAAATGGTATTATAGAAGAGGAAGTTTATGTTCATCAACCTCCTGGCTTTGAAAATGATAAATTTTCAAAAAAATGTTTTTAAACTTAAGAAATCACTCTATGGTTTAAAACAAGCTCCTAGAGCTTGGTATGAGAGATTAAGTAATTTTCTTCTGGAAAAGAATTTTATTAGAGGCAAAGTGGATACAACTCTCTTCTGTAAATCATTTAAGAAAGACTTGTTAATTTGTCAAATTTACGTAGATGATATTATATTTGGATCTACCAATATTACACTTGGAAAGGAGTTTGCTCTATCTATGCAGGCTGAATTTAAGATGAGCATGATAGGAGAACTCAGATTTTTTCTGGGAATTCAAGTTAATCAAACTCCAAAATGCACCTACATACATCAGACTAAGTATGTGAAGGAACTTTTGAAGAAGTTTAACATGACTGAAAGAAAATTAGCAAAGACTCCAATGCATCCTACAAGCACTTTGGGTAAGGAAGAGGTAAGTAAAAAGGTAGACCAGAAGCTCTACAGAGATATGATTGGTTCTCTTCTGTATTTGACTGCTTCTAGACCTGATATCCTCTTTAGTGTTTGTCTGTGTGCTAGATTCCAATCAGATCCTAGAAAATCTCACTTAACAGCTGTTACGAGGATTCTGAGGTATCTAAAAGGTACTACTAATGTGGGTTTGTGTTACAGAAAATTTGATGAAGTTAAGTTAGTTGGATTCTGTGATGCTGATTACGCTGGAGACAGAGTTGAAAGAAAAAGTACTTCTGGAAGCTGTCAGTTTCTGGGGAGTAACCTAATCTCTTGGTACAACAAGAAGCAACCTACAATAGCTCTTTCAACCACAGAAGCAGAATATATAGCTGCAGCTGGTTGTAGCACTCAGATGCTCTGGATGAAGAGTCAACTAGAAGATTATCAGATTTATGATAGTAACATTTCTATCTTCTTTGATAATACTTCTGCTATATGCTTATCTAAAAATCCAATTTTACACTCTAAAGCTAAGCATATAGAAATTAAACATCACTTCATTAGAAACTATATTCAGAAGGGAATTTTAAGCTTAAACTTTGTTGATACAGACCATCAATGGGATGATATCTTTACTAAACCCCTTGCTGAAGATAGGTTTAAATATATTCTGAAAAATATAAGTATGGATTTCTGTCCAGAATAAAATGTTTATCAAAAGAAAATTTACTCAGATGCAAAATGCTTAAACTCTGAAGTATTACTTCTGTTAATTTCTTTGTTTATTCATTTGTGTGTATCTGAACTAACAAGACTCAGAGGATCTGAACATTGGCTAACGGTTCATTTCTCAAAGAAGTTTCAGAAGCACATGCAAGCAAACACGTGTAACTCTGAATCTGAAAAGGTGGAGTGCACATTACTGAAATGACATTTGAGGTACTGTTTTGAATATTGAGTTTCTCGTTTTCCCCCCTAATTGTCAGAATCATTAAATGCTTGAAATGGTTATATTCTTTTTATTAAATGCAATTAAATTCTAAGTGTAAACACGCTGAACGTGTGACTCTATGTGTGCCTTAATTTCTTCTATAAATTCCACAACACTTCACTTCTCACACTTTTCACTCTCTCACACTCTTGTATGCATTTCTGTCTGTTTCACTGCTTTCATCTCTCTCCCAAACCCAAAACCATTCGTAACCCTAAATCTCTCTCAAGAACAAGAATGGCTACTTCTTCATCAACTTCTTCTCAGTTTCAATCAACTATGGCTGTTGTTTCATCTTCTAACATGGGTGCTGTTGCTTTTAAAGAACCAGTTAGAACTCTTCTAACACCAGTTGATCAACTTGAATTTTCATGTGAATCAGTGGTGGATTTTGACTCCATGGCTGATAATGGGTTTGACTTGCGTCTTATTATTGATGCTCAAGGCTGGGTGAAATACTTTGATAGACTGTTTGGACCAGTTTATCCATATTTGGTGAAAGAATTTTGGATTCACGCATCTGTCTACCCCAAGTTCATAGTCTCTTCAGTTCTGGGAAAAGAGATTATTATAACTGAAGATCTGATCAGGAAGCTCATTGGATATGAAGAAACTGATGGAGTTTCTCATCTACCTGCTGGGCGTGTTGATATGTAGGAAGTTTATGATGAAGTGATTACATCTGGACAAGCTTCAAACAAGTTTAAGGATCTGAAACCTGAATACAAGATCTGGGCCAAGATTTTTCTAGGCTGTATACACCACATAAAATCTACAAACTCTCCTGATTATGTTAACAATGAACAGATGTACTTCATGTTCTGCCTGAGTCAGAGCACAAAAGTGGATCTGCCACACATTCTTCTTATGCATCGGTGGAACCACATTAATGCATCCAGAGAATCTGCCAAGACCAAGGGTCAGAAGATCAGGACTTGGATTCCTTTTGGAAGACTAATCTCAGATATTCTGACTGAGAATGGACTGGTGGCTCATCTGCATGAAGCTGGATTGAAAGAAGAACTTGCTTCTATTGTAAGAAAACCTCTGAATGGGAACAGTCTCCAGAGGATGAGAGTGGTGGATGAACTCACATCTGCTCATGCTAAGCTCAATCTTGAAGAAGTTAGTCAGAGGAGAGTTCCAATAGATGATTTTCCTATATTCTGTGCTGATGAACCTAGAGATGCAATTCTTCAGTACATTCAGATGTGTAAGGAAGATGGAACCCCCATTCCTGCAGATATTCTTAAGCGTGCTAGAGAACCTGCACCCGATTTCTATGAAGAAAATTTGAGGAAGAAGAGACAGGCTTCAGAAGAAGAATCTGCAAGCAAGAAGAAGCAGAAATCTTCTGAGGAACCAAAGAAGAAGAAGAAGAAGAGAAAAGCTTCTAGAGAAGCTTCATCTGTTCCAATCAAGAAAATAAAGAAGACAGGTAACAATTCATCTTTACCTCATATTTCTGAAATAGTAACAGAACCATCAATAGTTAGCTCTGTCCCTTTATCCCCTTCTTCTCAAAATCAAACTACTTATGTACCTTCTCAATCATCTGTACAACCACCCACTTCTATACAACAAACTTCATCTGAAACACAAACTATAACTGTATTTGTTCCCAAACCTCAACCTGAACCTATATCCACTCAAACGGAAAAAATTACTACTGAACCTCCAATCACTTCTGAACCACAAACTTCTACTGAACCAAATCCACCTACATCTCAAACTGAACCCATAACATCTGAACAACCTGAACAACCTCAATCAGAAGAACCAACACCACCAGAACCAACACCACCAAAACATACACTACCAGAAGAACCTAATCCACAAGAACCAGAACCCCAACAATCTATACCAGAAGAACATATCCCATCTGATCCTCAACCAGAAATTCCTCAACCATTTGAATCCTATATATCTGATTCAGATATTCTGGACATCCAACCCCTCAAAACTATCTTTGACATTTCTTCTACCTCATGTCACACTACAGATTCAAGTGAATCTACTGAATCTGATTTACCCCCAGAAGTAACCCTTATCCTTTCTCAACCCACTCCAAAACTAAGATCATCTGCTTTTGTTTCTTTTGCTTCATTAAAACCTTTTCCATCTGATGACCTTCCCTTTAGACTCAAACTTAAAAACTTTTATCCAAAACGTCAGGCTATCACTGAATCATCTGGCCAAACATCTTTTCCATCTTTCTCTCGTCCTATGTTCATTATCCCAACCTTTACAATACCATCCCCACCAGAACAACCCAAAACATCACCTCTGGAAGCCTACCTGAAACCTAAACCTAGGCCTAATGTTGATGTTTTGATTGCTAATTTTGAAGATGAAATAAAGATGAATTTAGATGCTGTTAAGGAAAAATGCCTCAGAAGCATCAATCCAGATGACTCTAATGCTATTTGGAATAGTTTCATATCCAGATTCAACATTGTTGCTTCAAGTCTGAAGAATGTTTGCTCTGATGATGCAAAGATCAGATTTGCTGAAGTTGTCAGAGAGACTCTCTGGAATGTTACCAGAACGCCAACCCTTCTTCTGGAAAATTCATCTTCTGAAGAATCTGCTAATTTTGTGATTGCTGAAGAATCTGCTTCTACAGAAGTTCTGACAGAAGAATATGCACATGAAGAAACTCTGGTATATAATCAGTCAGCTCTGACAATTCTGGAATAAGCATCTAATTCTATGATCCAAGAAAATGCATCTGCATCTGCTATGGTCATTGATAGTGCTCCTGCATCTGCATCTGCTACTGCTTCTTCTGAAATCAAGACAAAAAATCCAGATTTAGAAGAAAAGTTTTCTCAACTAGAAGCCAACAACAAAGAGATCAGAACATGGATGGTCAAGAAAGAACAAACCACAGATGAGATCAAGACGTGGATGGTTAGGCAAGAAGAATGTACCTTTGAGATCACAAACCTTCTGAAGATGATTGTCTCTCGTCAACCTTAGTTGTTTTTCTGTTATTTGTGCATATTATGTTTGATTTGCTTATGTGTTTATCATCTGAATATTTTGTTTATCAATGACTATGTTTGGTTTTTGTTTCTACTTGTTTTATCATGTTATTTTTCTCTGTTCTTCTTTTCTATCTTAAAAAGTTTTTTCTTTTTGATTATGACAAAAGGGGGGAGAAAAAGAAATTCTAATTGTTCAAAAATAAACAATTACTAAAATGGAATTCATACATAATAAATTATAACTAACATTGAATTTTAGTCTTTCAGAACTATAACGTATCATCTGACAAAATTCATTGAAGTTACCCTGAGAATCCCCAAACCAGACCTTAATTCAAACCAGCTTCGGATTACCAGGCTCTGATTCTGGAAAGTAAATCAAGCTCTGATTCTGGAAAGTAAATCAAGATCTGATTCTGGAAAGTATATTCTAACCAGGATTCTAACCAGACTCTTAATCTGAAAAGTATACTCATGCAAAAAGGGAAGTATTTTCTTCTATTAGAGTATTCATTTCAGGGGGAGATTCTTTATCTCAGGGGTGAGTTATATATTTATCCTTTTTATTGAACAAAATTTCCTATGTTTTTGTCATTATCAAAAAGGGGGAGATTGTTAGAACACAGATTAGTGTTTAATATATCTCTATGTTTTGATGATAACACTAATGAAATTTTGTATTAAGAAAATATATACTCTAATTTTGTTCAAGTGTTTTTTTCCAAATATTAAATTAAATATTCTTATGGAAGCAAAAATGCATCTGAACATTACTCTACGCAAAGCTCAGAAGCATCAGAAGCAAGTCATCAAAAGACTCTGAGCGCTGCCAGAAGAGACTCTGAAGCAGAAGTTGCAGAAGACTCTGAAGCAGAAGCTGCAGAAGACTCTCAAGCGTAGTTGAATAATTTGTATGAAGAGTTTCAAGCATTATTTCAAGAAGACTCTGAAAGTACTTTTCACTGCAAGTACAAAGGCTCTGATATTCAAACTTTGCTCTGATTGATATTCACACTGAAGCACATTAGCTGCAAAACTCTGATAACATCAAGACTCTGATACCATCAAACTCTGATCACTTCAAGACTCTGATGTTGATAACTTTGAGACAGAAGCTTGTTGAAGAAGATATTATTCAAAGATATATCCGTTGGCATATTCCAAATGACTCTTTCCTTATTCATGTATGGCACAGGAAATCAAATAAAAGGGATTTGTCTGAACATTCCTCTTCTAGGAAAGCTAAAGTCAATAGAAGATAAAAAGGCTACAACTACTCTGCTACGCACAATCTTCAAGCATTGGACTTTCTGCTCTATAAAAGGATGTCTTCAACAACATTTCAAAGTTGACGAATCATTGAGAAATCAAATTGAAAACTACTCTCAAGATCTCATACAATATATTTCATAAGCTAAATAGTTTTTATTCGTTCTTAATCTAAGTGTAAAAATCACAGTTGTGATATAACTTTTTAGAAGCATCTTAAACACTTGTTAGTTTACATTTATTTTTAAAAGGTTCCTTAAGAAGACCAAGTTGTAGTCAGGATTTCTTGAGAAGACTAAGACAGTTGTTCTTAGTGGTTGACACTGTAATCTGTTTGAATATAGTGGATTAAGTCCTTGTTGAGAAAGGAAAATCACCTTTGCAGGGTGGACTGGATTAGTTGAGTTTAACGAACCAGGATAAAAATACTGTGTTGTTTTTATTGCCATAATTATTTCAAAACCCTTATTCAACCCCCCCCCCCCCCCCCCCCCTTCTAAGTGTTTTTCCCGCCTTCAGGAAACTCCCTTCACACTAGTGTATGGAGAGGATGCCATGCATATAGTAGAAATCAACACACCATCATGAAGACACTCTCAATTCAATAAGGATAAAATATGGAAGTGCTAAGATGTGTCGCTGATATAGTTGATGAGGCAAGAGATGTCACCCACATTTGAGAGCTCACTTCTAAAAAAAGAGCATTTAGAAGATATAACTTCAAGGTGGTTCAAACGAAGAAGCGAGAAGGATATTTGGTGTTGCGAAAACTAGTTATGCCCGCCCAACAATGAAAGGTGCAACCTAACTTGGAGGGACCATATCACATATATTAGAAGTTTCCCTATGGAGCCTACAAGCTTTAAGAGTGGGATGGACGACTCTTTCCAAGAACATGGAACTCATTCAATCTAAGATATTATTATATTTAAGTGGTATGAAGGTGAATCACCCATTTATAGAAAATCTTGTAAGAAATTTTTGGAATTTCCAATGGGTTATTAAGTTTTGGCTATTAGAACTTAAATTGTTGGACTTCGACAACAAGATCCTTGTCGCCCTCAGGGTAATTAAGTTGATGGATTTCCAAAGGAAGATCTTTTCTGCCTTATGGGGTAATTAAGTTGTTGGACTTCTACAAGAAGATCATTTATGCCCTATGCGGTAATTAAATTGATGGACTTCCACAGGAAGATCTTTGTTGTCCTACTGAGTAGTTAAATTATTGGACTTCCACAAGAAGACCCTTGCTATCCTACGAGGTAATTAAATTGTTGGACTTCCACAGAAAGATCCTTGTAGCTCTAAGGGGTAATTAAATTATTTTACTTCCACAAGAAGATCCTTGTCACCCTATGGGTTATTAACCTATTGAATTTCCACATGAAAATTCAACCATTTACAAAGAAATTTGGCTATGAATATAATTTCAAACCTAAAGAAGGCCGAAATAAAGTCTCGCGTGAGGCCTCAACTAAGTCTCGTAAAAAAGGATCAACTAAAATATTGTTTGAGGTACTCAACTATGTCTCGTCAAGAAAGCTTAGATAAAGTCTCACCTGTGGGTCTTAACTAAGTATCATGAGGAAGGCTCTACTAAATTCTTGCCGTAGCGACTCAACTAAGTATCGCCAGGAAGGCTTAACAAAAATCTCATTTGAGGGACTCAACTAAGTCTCGTCAGGAAGGCTCAACTAAATTCTCACATAAGGGACTTAACTATATCTCATGAGAAAAGCTCAACTAAAGTCTCGTATGATGGATTCAACTAAGTCTCATTAGGAAGGCTTAACTAAAGTCTCGTATGAGGGGCTTAACTAATTCTCATCCAAAAGGATCAACTATTGTCTCATCTGAAAGACTTAACTAAGTCTTGTCATGAAGGTTCAACTAAGTATCATCGAGAAGGATCAGCTAAGTCTCATCATAAAGGCTCAACTAAATTGTCACCTGATGGACTTAACTAAGTCTCATCAAGAAGGCTAAACTAAAGTCTCACATAAAGGACTCAATTTGGCCTCATCAGGAACGCTTAACTAAAGTCTTGCCTATGGGACTCAACTAAGTCTCGTTAGAAAGGCTCAACTAAAGTCTTTCTTGAGAGACTCAAATAAGTCTCGTCATGAAGGATCAATTGAGTCTTGTCGGATGGACTAACCTAAACCTCGTCCAGAAGGTTCACCCAAAGCCTCGAGATTTGAAGGTAAGAATAAAGCTTCGACTAGCCTCTTATGGAAAGCCCGAAGAAATGCAAAGGATTAAAACACTCTGGCCTCTACGAGCCCTCTTACATGAGGAACTGTGTAGTGGTGTAACTAGAAGAGATCATAGGGGTGGGGCAAAGGTATATACATCGCCCATTGTTTTTCCAAATCGTCATTTAATTGGTTCGAACGCCTCTCTTTCGGATAAGAATCCCTTTCTCTGAATATGTTGTCTCGATCCTTAGTGTGTTTATCTATATTGTCCAATTGTGAGTGAAACGTGTCGCAGGTGAACAAACATTACATAGGGGGTCATGAAATTTAGTTGCGCTCCCTAGAGTTGAGTGAATTGACTACTCATTTTCGGAGTGGTTGCTATATCTTATGATGACTTAGTTCCAGGCCATAAGGGATATAAATACCACAATATCGTGATGGAAGAACCTAGTGATAACACATAAATACACACATATATAAACTTGTCACCCCATGTGAGTTAGCTCTAAACCTCACAACAACTTTAAAACTTTTGACAACCATTAATTATTAGGGATTGTCACACATTTATATTTTTAATAAGTACATATAATATTAGCATTAATTAATTGTAATAATAATCTCTAATTTTTTGTAACGAACAGAGAAGTTAGAGAAGGACAGCAAAATTTCACAATTCATTACACAAAAGGATAAATTGAGTTTAAAAATAAGGGATTAGCATTTTATTTTATTAAAATAAAAAAAATTAAAAGTACACTTAAGCAAATTCTATTTTACAGGCAACCTCAATATTAACAGCCAATTATTTGTACTTTTATAGTCTTAAAAGGAGAAAGAAAGAGTTAACCTAAATCTTCGGAAGAATAATATATTGGCAATAATTTGTCCTTTTTATGATGATTTGTATATTAGATTTGATCAAGACACTGTAATTTCTTTTATACATAGACGACATATTAATAACTATAAAAAAATTCACAAACACAATCGTGGAGTCTAAGTTCAAACCCTATAATGACATTCAATCTAGTAATAATAGGTTTTGTTAGTTGAGTTAGAATTTAAGAATTATTGATTATTTTAAAAAAAAAATTAACGAAATCATAGTGATGTGATTATTTTATTAAATTCAAACAAGTAGACCTATTTCATTGTAGACTAAGAAAGGAAACTTAATCAAATGATCTAAATCTTCCAAAGAAAAAAAAAGTGTATCACGAAATCTATGGCTTTATGTACAAGGAACCAATGACATATCATGAAATATAAATAATGGTCTGATTAGGATAGCACAATATTTGGTGCGCCCTTGCTTGCAGAACCTTGTCTCAATCCACCTTTGTCTTCTTTCCTTGTTCATCATGATTGGTTCTATTATATCATCTTGCATTCGACTACGTTTTTTAACATTAACATAAATGACCCCACATGGTCTATGATCTTGCCCTGGTGACAAAACCCTACATATGAAATGACCTGTTTTTTCTTTGTTGGTATTGCAATATATGTTGGAGTGGGACTAAGCTAGATATTAGAATACTTTTATGGAGATATGTTGTGCTATAGCTAGTCCTACACCCTCAAAGTTTTAAAGTGGGAAGTTTGGTGATTTGGTCATTTTTGTTATTTGAGGACGAGTCCTACGTATTCTAAGTATTTTTAGATAATAGTAGCATATGGAACTTGTCTTTAACATTGGTTTGAAAAAACATGTATAGAAGATTTCTAATACACAGTTTTTTTTGTTGGACTAAGTTAAGCCCAATTTGACATAAGGATGAGTCACTTCCGGGAGATCATCCCCACCTCAGACTTTGTTATGGACAAATTTTAAAGGCTCACTCAAGACGGGATCCAATAAAAATTGTAGGATGAAGATCACATTATGATTTGTTTACCATTATTTACTAACATCTAGAAATCATAATCTTTCACATATAAATGTCAACTTATGATCCTGGCCTAAGACATATCTTCTAAATTCTAAACCCTAAAACCTCACGTTTTAGACTTTTTATTAACTTGATTGGCATAGTATTTAGGCTATGTTTAGATATTATAAAGCGAACAGAACGGAATTGAGCATAACAGAGTGGAGTGGAGTGAAATGGAATAAAAATATCATTCAATTGTTTAGGTATTTAATAACGGAATAGAGCAATTTTATCATTCCTTCCAAATTGGAGGGTACAAAAAGTGATGGAAAGTAATGGAATGGGATGGGATGCATTCCATCAGGTTCCGCTCCATTCCATTCATTTTTAATTAATTCAAACAACAAAATTTAAGTTTATTCCATTCCATTCCATCAATCCAAACATACCCTTAAAGTAAACCACCTCCAAGCTAAACTAAAGAGTAGCCTTTGTCCTCAACCACTCAATCATATCTCTTGTTGCAAATAAGGTTTAGTTCATGTGGTGTCATTTTAGAGGATCAAACCAAATGACCTTAGCATTTAATAATTTTAGGATCCAATTGCCAACACGAGATGATGAGTGAAGGAAAATTGTAAGGATACTACAAGAGTTTAAGCCAAAAGAGAAGGATGTGTTGGTGGAAGTGGGACATGAGATATGAGAGACCTAAAGTGTGGAGAGTTTATGAGAGAAAGAAAAAGAAACCAGCGAAGGGAAATAACCGATAGAAAGAAGTTATGTTTAAACTTTAAGCACGTGGTTATATTGTGACAGTTATGCATTCAGTTTTTATTTTAAGTATGCATTTTGTATTTGGGAGTTATATCATATTTTGTATTTTGAAAATAATCACTTGGTTGGTTGGCAAAGAGAGCAGAGAGAAGTCTTGGTCTCTTTGAGAAGCATATGTTGTAGATTATTATTGTGTTTGTTTTATAATAGATAATGGGTGCAATAGTAAATCAGATTTTGTTTGTGTTTGTGTTATTTGTATTATTAATTGGTTCAACCTACCATTGTTCATGCCACTGGAAATGGAAAAGAGGCTTACAGAGGTTCAGTCATGTCTAGAGTGTGTCGAATAGAGCATCAACATTTTAAAAGAGTCAATTCTCAAGGAAATGTATTAGTTGTTGCGTGAGCAACACCTTATGCAGAATCGTCAACTTGAAAATTAAAGGACATCATAGTCTTTGGATAAATTTCGTTTGTCTGTGAAAAAATTGGAATTACTGTCATTTAATAGTGTTAATCGAGTGGAATGAATTAAACACGAGGAAACATATTTTAAACTACATCGTATTTCTGAGGATGTTGACATTCAATTAGCTAAATTGAGTATGGAGGGGCCCACAATTCATTGGTTCAATTTATGGAAGGATTCTACAAAGGAACTAACTTGGACGAGGCTTTGACTATGGTATTCATAGTGGGACGCTTGGAGAGCCCCTTTAAAAAAGTGAAGGATTTGAAACATACTACATTGATTAAAGATTACATTGTTGAGTTTAAGTTGTATTCATGACAATGCGAACAATTATTGGAACAATAATTCACGGGCTACTTTATTGCTGGCCTCCAACATGATACTCGATCCAGGTGTGAACCTTTAGGCCAAGAAACCCCTATCATGTGATGCAATTGGCGAGGCATGTGGATCAAGAATTTACGGTTGTCCAAGATTAAGGCCTGATTTTGGGTCATGATCTAAAACAACCACCCAACCCTGGTGGGTTCGAAATGTAAACCCGTATTAGACCCAACGCAATTCCAACCTCATTAATGATTGGAAAAGGGAACTATTATATATCCTAGTGTTCTTTATTTTTATGTATTTAAAATTTTCACTTTACTTCATAAGTTCATCAACATATTTTTGAAAAAATAAGAACATAAGAACCATCGCTTAAAAATGAAAAAAATCTAAAAATATAGATAATATAATCCCTCCCTTCTTAGATTGCATTCTATACTAACATTTGGAATCATAGCAACTTAAGGTAACTTTCTCCTCAATCCAAAAATGTGACTTTCGCTAACCCCAGATTTTAGAGTGGTGGTAGTAACAAAAAACCTCATTGATTTGTTGGTGAACACTATGATTTTTGGAAGACTCGCATGCAAGCGTATTTGGAAGCACAAGGAGAACCATCGCTTAAAAATGAAAAAAAATCTAAAAATATAGATAATATAATCCCTCCCTTCTTAGATTGCATTCTATACTAACATTTGGAATCATAGCAACTTAAGGTAACTTTCTCCTCAATCCAAAAATATGACTTTTGCTAATCCCGGATTTTAGAGTGGTGGTAGTAACAAAAAACCTCATTGATTTGTTGGTGAACACTATGATTTTTGGAAGACTCGCATGCAAGCGTATTTGGAAGCACAAGGAGAATATATATATATATATATATATATATATATATATATATATATATATATATATATATATATATATATATATATATATATATATATATATATATATATATATATATATATATATATATATATATATATATATATATATATATATATATATATATATATATATATATATATATATATATATATATATATATATATATATATATATATATATATATATATATATATATATATATATATATATATATATATATATATATATATATATATATATATATATATATATATATATATATATATATATATATATATATATATATATATATATATATATATATATATATATATATATATATATATATATATATATATATATATATATATATATATATATATATATATATATATATATATATATATATGATGTTGTTGAAAATGGTCAATACTTTCCTAAGACATACATCAATCAAGTAGAAGATGTCAAAGTAAAAGGCTCTTGGACAGATGATGACAAGAAGAAAGTTTTATTTGATAAAAAGGCTAAGAGAATGCTTCAATCTACCATAGGTATAGATGAATTATTTTGTATATGTCATTGTAAAAGCGCTAAAGATATATGGGATTTCTTGCAAGTCACGCATGAAGTCACAAATAAAGAACAAACACACATGAAATTAATGGTTTAACATCATTTCGATGATGATAACGATATTAGAAAGGATAAACCTTCTTATGATGAATTACGTATTGCTTTTAATGACTTGCATTATGAATGTTTAAAGCTTTCTAGATTAAATGCTAAACAAAAGAAAATTATTTCTTCTTTAGAAAGTAAAGACATGCAAGAAGAGTTAGACAGAGCAAACATTGACATTCATGCTAATTCTTTAAGATGTGATAAATGTATATCTCTTGAATCCAAAATTATTGATCTTAATTAAGTTATATGAAATCGTGAAAAGGGCAAAAATGGATTGTAAAATGTTCTAAGCAGTCAAAAATATGTTAATGATAAAAGTAGGTAGGATATTCTAAATTTGGAAATTCTAATCAAATAAAAAATAGTATCTTTATCAAATCTAGCAATGTTTGTAATATGTCCAATTTAGAAAATATGTCATAATGTTCATCCTAAAAAGGCATATAACAAAAATTGTTTCTCTGATCATAATAAAATGTCTCACATGTCACATACTTGCTTTTACTGCAATTGTAAAGGTCATACTATGTATGAGTAAAGAAGAGAACTAACTCAAGAGGACCCGAGAGAATATTAAGTACCTAGAAAGTACTATTAATTATTTTGTAAGTACTTAAAGACCATATAATAATATTGTCAAATTAAAATTGAATTTATAAGATACAAGATCATATGATATAATATAATTTAATTTCCATTTCATTAAAGATGATTTGAAGAACATCAACATTTGCACCATCATTGACATCGAATCATTGTGAAAAAGATAAGTTATTTTTACATATAATTTACCATTTCCTTTTTTATTATGATTCTTTGGATTTTACTCTTTTTGCTTTTAATAAGGTCAAAAAGGGGGAGAAGAGATATGGTTCTTTTTGTTCTAAAATATGCTTATTTAGAGAGAGATGAAAAACTTTCAATTATAATTTCTTCTAACCTTGATTTTGATCAAGAAAATAAGTTTTCGCAGGTTTTGAAGAAACATAAGAAGGGAATTGAATGGACCTCAATTGAAGATGGAAGAAAATTAGTGAGGTAGCTCTTTAATCCTCTGATTCTTGATGTTGTGAAAAAATAGATCACATTCACGTGTCCATTCAACACTTTTCCTTATCGAAAATTCTTATTAGATCCTGAAATAAAAGGAGAAGATACTAATACAAATTTCAAGGGTGATGCATTCTATCCAAAGTTACTCCCCACTTTGGAAGATGAGACTGCGGGAAATATCTCTTTGGGAAAGGCTACTTATGTGATTACCTATCCACCTTGACTACCCGAGTGTGTTCTTTTCTTTCTCTCACTCTTATTTAATAGTTATATCCTTTCATTGAGGACAATGCATGTTTTAAGTGTGGGGGAGGGAACCATTGCTTTATTTTGTTTTCTTTGTTTTGTTTTAAATTTTCTTTTGTTTTGGTTTTGTTCTTAAATTATTAAAAAAAATTGTTTTACTAAGAAACACAATGTATCTTTTAAAATTTTTAGGCTATTGATTAATTTGAGGTTAAGTTATGGAGACTTGGACAAAGTTCATAAGATCGATACCGTTTTAACACCTTAAGTCTCCCGAATATGGAAATCGATTTAAATACTTGTTATGACATATCCTTGAGTTCTCATCCTTTAATAGCTCTTAAGTAGTTTATCTAGCAGTCAGCACCGTCTAGAAATCACACACTAAGTAATTGAGCTGATGCAAATAAGTGAATGATCTCGTGCTTAATCAAAAATTTAAATGGGAATCTGCCTTTTAAGTTAGGTGACCCTCACCCAGTCACTTAGGCTAACGGTTGTGAAACCTTCAACAAAAAAAAGAAGAAAAAAAGTGTTTAATTTTGAATTATTGAAAATATATGGATCATAGTCACTAACAAGCTTATTTACCATGTCTATGAATAGATAAATGGCTTAATGTGATTGTATTAGAATGAAAGATAGCAAAAAGGAGGATGAGTAAGTTAGACTTAAGCATAATAACATGATTTGGATTGGTTTGTATAGGAGGGAGCTTTATGAGCGCAGAATTGTGGATTTGTGTTCTTACAATATCCTTATTATGCAAAATTAGTACCTATCGATGCAATCTTGACTGAAGAAGAGTTTACAACCTAGAATGAGTATCTAAATGCTATTGTTTTTCATGAGTCTTTATGATATTTTGCTCGGAGTGCAAAAGTTTAAGTGTGGGGGAATTTGATCAGTACATCTTCATACACATTCTTTCATTGTTATACTTGGGCATTCCTACAGTTTATTTGAGTATTTTTACTATTTTAATGTGTTTTCATATTTAAGTTTATTTTTTTGCCTTTATTTTATTTTCGCAGCTTATTTTCAGCTTTTGCGGTTATTTGATATTTGTCCACTATTTGAATCATAACTGGAGTTGTGAGAATCAGATTTGTGCGTTCTAATAGGCGTTGAAAAGCTAAGATAGAGAGCTACAACTTTTATGTTTGAGGCAGAAGATGATACGGAGTGTAGCAGGTCCAAATAATTCGTTGAAATAAGGACCTAAAATTTGCCATTTGAAATATTTAGTCTTGGGTCGGGTTTTTTTATGTTTTTTGACCCAGTTGGGTTAAAACCAGAAGTGTTGATGCTTTCAGTAACAGGAACATAATTCGTATGATTTTGATAAGCGTTTGTCTGATTAATATCATGATCGAATAGGATTGAAGCCGCTTAGGGATTGGTGTTATAATAGCCGATGATAAGTCGGAATCCGAATCAGTAGGATTAGTCGTTTTAGCTTAATTGATAATCACTTATTTTAATCACTTTTTATCTTATTTTATAAATCAAAACTTAAAACCCCCCATAAACCTTTTCTTTATTTGGTTGAAATAATACAAGAATCTTTGTGAGAACGATACTCGAGTTATCGTTACTATTACTACTGTTTTCAAAAATACTCGTTTTTGATCTGTGCGCGACAGCGGATTAATGATCATCTGGCCTCTGACCATGGTCTTCTAAGATTTTGATTATGAAGGACTTGTATGTGCTTTTTATAATTATAAGTCATTGCAAGTTGTATTAAATTCCTGTGGAATTAGAAGAGAAATTAGGGCTATGTTTGTTGCAAATTAAAAGAGAAATTCCTCATTCTCATGATTAAGCTTTGCTAATAAACCATACTTCAAGGTTATATAATTTATTAAGCTAAATTAGGGCTATGTTTGTTGCAAATTCATCCAAGAGGTGACTATGTGAGCTTCACTCTTAGGTCATGGTTGTTTTGATCCAAGTTTGAATTAATGGAAAGTTTAAGAGAGGATTTGTGAGTTTAAAGAGTTATGGCTTAATCATTTTTGTTAAGGAATGATGGAGCATGGATTGTGCTATAGGCAATGGAAGTCAAAGTTAAACTCTCAAGTGATTTCAAAGTTACTAGATTGTCTAAATGTGCTACATGATAATGAAATGTTGGATATTATTCTAGTGTCATTTAATCTAGATTATTCTTTACTTTGGAAACTCAAGTACTCCCCCATTGAGCCCTCATGTGTGACGTAAAATCCAGCACACGGCAAGAAAAAAATGCATGCTTGACAAGATTATTAAAGAAGACAATTACAAAAAGGTGTTTATGTTCTACAAGGGCTCAATGTAATCCAAAGGTTACATTTCAATGAGGATTAACTCAAATTTTTTGCTATGTCCTAAACCAAGGTGTTACACCAACTTGAATTCAAATTTGTAAGAGTTATAATGTTACAAGACCAAAATGATAGTTGAATTTTACAACAGCAATAGAATTACATTGACAATGTGTCAAAGCTGCTCTATTTTCGTGACTTCCACACTCGGTTCTCCCTATCAGGATTTTGAAACCAAAATCCTTTTGTAGTTACAAAAACTAGTTTCATTTTCCATAAAGCCATGAGCTCTTTGATCTCCCTGCGCGAACTTCATCATCAAGGTAGTTATCTCTTCATCACCTCCATAACTGTTTACTCCACCAATTCTTCAAAACTACATTTGCAAAAGAATGCAGGTCATAAATGTGTTCAAACCTAATGGATTCATCAAAGTTTTTACAAACCGTGTGAGGAAATTATCAAACCAAGAATGCATATTACAATGCCATTTTGTGTTGTACAAATCACAAGACTTAGATTTTAAGTGTTACAATACCTGGACTTAATGCTCGCCTCTTGAAGGAATGAACGGCCTCGCTTCTCTCGCTTCTGAGTTGAGCCACTTCTTTCTCCAATTCTTCATTTGCCCTCTTCAATTCATCTCTCTCAGCTAACACCTGATTATGCTGCTGAATAGGCACAATGGTAGGCTCTTCAATCACTGGAGGGCTTTCTGGCTTGGTAGGAGGAAACAACATCCCTATAGCATCTGGTCTGGCTCTGATCCACGTCACATACGGAGCGTAGGCTTGACTATTACTTTTCCCCAGCAATGGTTTTCCCCGCTTACTGATACCATTCCAAGCGCGCTGAAGCTTAGATAACATATCCCCCTCTAGAAGACCAGTGAGGTACAAAGATTCCTGCACCTCTTCATCCTTCGGAGGGGCTCTCAAAGCATAAGCAAACTGTCGGACCAGCAGAGACGGATTATAGTTTATGCAGCCCTTCCTGCCTATCAAAGGTACGTTCGGAAACCCACTGCAGCTGAAGATAATCTCGGTACCCAACCTATCTCTATCAAACCAGTCAATATCCTCCGCTGATAGACTCATCAAACGCTCAGACCACTCAATTGTGGCTGCAGACGAAGCAAAGGGACCCCTCTTGGGTAGATGACTATCAAGCCATCTATAAAGCAGGGGCACACAGCACGAGACATTCTTGCCCCTTCTGTTCTCGTTTTTATAGTGGACGGAATGGTAGACATCTCCTATCAAGATAGGGACTGGATTCCCTGAAGCAAAAATGTAGAAGGCGTCGAAGTCTACAAAATCGGGCATATTGGGGAACAGAATGATGCCATATATGCACAGAGCGAGAATGGCGTTGAACACGACCCAACATCCGTCTTTGGCGCACTGCTGAGCCTTTCCCACTAAGAACTGCAAGGAGAAACCGGGAACCTTGTTCCAACTAGAAAATACCAACTCGGAGGCATCCAGATGAAGTGAAGGAGCTAGACTAGCCAGATTAGGCTCAGCATCCATATGGACAAAGCGCATCTGACTCTTGATAGGCACACCTAACAAATCAACATACTCCTCTAGCGTGGGTGCGAGAACAAAGTCCTGGAAAGTAAAGCATCTCAACGGAGGATCGTAGAACTGCAGCAGAGCGTGCTACCCATTCAACTCAAACACGGAGGGTTTACGAACCAAATTGAGCAGTTTACCGTAAGACTTTCTGAATTCATCTCTCACAGAATCATCTGCTAAAGCAACCAAACCAGTCAGCTGAACAACATCAGGAGTAGGGAGCTTGTAAGCCACGGTCTTCCTCAGAGAACCCATGATAGCATAATAGAAGGCAAGAAATCCTGAACCGGGGGAAACGGTACCTGCAACACAGACACACGTTAATGAAATGCAAATGGGTATGCAAAGCAATGTAAAATGCAATCATGCAGCAGGAGATCAAGACGACTGTGCTATTGAAGATGCGAAGGTTCTGTATCAACAAAACCACAACACTGCTCTGTCGAGAACAACCATAGATCTGATGAGAAGAAAACCCAGATATCGGACCATAAATCTGCTATGTCAAGAACAAACATTCATCTGATAATAGGGACCTCTGATACAGGACCAAAACTCTGCTCTGTCAAGAACAAACATCTCTAAAAATAAGGACCTCTGATACAGGACCAAAACTCTGCTCTGTCAAGAACAAACATCTCTGAAAATAAGGACCTCTGATACAGGACCAAAACTCTGCTCTGTCAAGAACAAACATACATCTGCTGATGAGATCCTCTGATCCCAACCAAAAATCTGCTTTGTCAAGAACAACATACACATCTGCTGATGAGATCCTCTGATCCCAACTAAAACTGATTCACTATCAAGAAAACCAGGTAGTCTGAAGGTTAAGGTCTCCTACAACAAACCCGACCCTGCTCATAGGTACGGACCTAAACTGACACAAGTTCGGCATCCTATGCGGTCATCAGCGTCACAGACATTCAAGAGGGGTGATACGATACCCAGAAGGTGTGGCATCACCAGCTCATGAAGCGGCCTCACTCGGCTGAATCCCAAATGATCGGTCCCCAGAGTCGACAATCCTCCAAACCAACAACCCCCTCAACCCAAAGGGTTGAAAAAGAAGTCAACCAGGAGAACCTCGTCTGAGCGTGGATTTCATGAGACACTAGTGCCTTCCAAGCAAGCACGCGCCCACTAATTTCCACAACTAATGCTAGGTACGCTTAAGCCTGGGTCTGGCTTCTCACTCATCAGAATGCCCCTCCCACAACAGCACAGATAATCATATCATACTGAAAATAAAATGCGGGAAATAAAATGCGATAAATAAACACAACCCAACAAGTAATCATACAAGCGCTAGGATTGACTCTCGCAGGGGACGTTGGATCCCCAAACTGACTCGCATAAGGGACGTTGGATCCCAGGAAACTATCAAGTCCCCAGCAGAGTCGCCAGCTGTCGCTTCCGCGAAAATAAGGTGCCGGCAAAACAAAAGAGTCGCCACCTTTCGTTATTTATCCCTCAGAACGGGAAAGGAAACGATCGGAAAAACCTGACGAAAAAGGTATAAGACAAGGTCATCGCAACCATTGTCTGGGTTCGGGAGTCGGTTACGCAAGGGGAAGGTATTAGCACCCCTCACGTCCATCGTACTCGATGGGATCCACGCTTGTTGTGTTTACTGGACGAGTTGGTTTTATCTATCTACCTATCAAGGCTGGCTTAAAAGAGAAAAACAATGACTCGGCAAAGCGTCGCACTTTATGCCTACGTATTCTCATCAGAGAATGAGAAATCAGAGTCAACGTAGTTCGACTAACTACGGGTTACGGGGAAGGTGGCTCGCCAATACATCAGTATTGTGCCTACGTACTCTCAACAGGTATGAGAGATCAGAGCTTACGTAGTTTGGGATAATACGGATTACGGGGATTCAGATTCATCTGCTTTATCGAGTAGGGTTAACAAATAGTTCCAGCAGTTGGGTGTACGCAGTCCAACCCTTGGGGACTTAGGCATTACCGTTTGCGGTAGAACTGGGAGTTAACGACACTCTTTTCTTCAGAAAAGCTTCCTTTGAATTATGGGCCCACGGGGCAAAAAAGGTTTGAAGTTTGTTTTCTGTCTTTTACGGAAGAACTGTTTTTTAGGATGTTTGCAACCAATATCGTACTAGAGACTATAACCTGAGAGTGAATGCGTCGCATGTCACCCAAAGGGTACCATACTAAACATCCAGACTGTTGAAAAGAAACTCTCCAACAATCCTTTCTCAGATAGCTTAAGGCTCGTAACGTACGACATCAGTTAACCTTTATTACTGTATTTTGATTTGTTTTGAGATGAGAAGAGAGAACGAACAGGTTCAACTAAGGGGAGACTATCAAGTCCTAATGTTGTCATGCCAAGGATTCATCCTATGGTTGAAGTTTGAAACAAGGATCTCCTAGAAGTTATCATGCATAGGTTTCAACCTAAAGTTCTAATCATCACTTCCTTATCAAAGGAAGTGAGATTCCTAGGGGATCATGTCAATGATAAACAGAAACAGATAAAGCATCAGCTTAAACAGTAAACAGTAAACGACTGTAAAATGCATGCAATGCAAGTGAGGGAGGAAATGTGTGTGGGGTGTCAGCCTCCACAAGCTCATCTCAACCTCAAGCCAGATATGAATAACTGCACTCATACAGAGGAGATAACATGCTATCAAGCAAAATGGAATGACTGCAATCATACAGAAGAAATGAAATAAAATGCCATCAAGCAAATCACAACCCACATGGGCAAGGGAGCAGGGCTCTACCGAATACCCGCAAGCAAAGCCATATAGTAAAAATACAAGCAGAGGGAGCAACTCAACCTCTAGTGCAATCATGCTCCTAGCTTAAATCAATCTAGATATGAACTTATTCTAATGCATCAAGCAAATCAAACAAGTCACAACAATACAGTTGCACAAAAAGCAAACAGACAGGAAAGAAAGCAGATCACCAGCTCCTACAATTAAACCAACTTGCCAGCAGTCCAGTCATCAATCTTCAACAGCTCTTCAAGGCTACCATCCTTAATAATAAGTGTCAACTTGCTTCTTCAAGCTTCTAATACATCAAACATAAGTATCAAATTATTCCCTCTTCTCCAAGCTTCAGCTCTCCAGTCAATTCCACCCTCAGGCTTCACTCCTAACTACAAGTATCAACTTGACTCCTTCAGGCTCTCAATGCATCAATAGAAGTATCAACTTATCCTTTATTCCTCAGGCCTCAGCTCTTCACTTAATCTAAATTTGAATCTTCTTCACAAGTATCAACTTGTTCTCCAAGCTTCAGCTCTCTCCTCTTTACCAGTATCAACTTGGTCTTCTTCTCCTACAAACTTCAGCTACTCAAGGTAATCTTCAATCACATGGAAGTATCAACTTCATCCTTCAATCTTCTTCAAGCAAGGGACTCCATCCTCTAACAAGGGAGAAAGATGCATCTATCAAGAGCAAAGTTTGGATGATTTGTAGCAGAGTGAAGACCAAAGGTCACCACTAAGCATCCTGTCATCAGAGAAAGGGACCCTCAAAGGTTCTACCAATTTGCAAAGAGCCATACATCCTACCAAAGGAGGGATGAGGCCTTTACAAAGGGACCTTGCATCATAGGGAATAATGGAATTGATCAACATATTCCATGTTTATGAAGGAAGAGGACTATCTAGAAGCTCTGCCTACAAAACCCTAATCTCAACCTAATCAAAACTACACCAAAAGAAGGGAAGATCTTCAAATCCAAGCCCCTTCAAGCCATCCAATGCATCTTCAACTTGCCTTCATCATCATCCAAGAGCAAGAGAAACAAAACCCTAATCTAAGGGAACTAAAGATGTTAATCTAGTTAAGTTAGTGCCTTAGAATCATCTAAACTAGCACCTAAACTAAAAATCAATCAAAAATAGTAAACTACCTTGAAAATCCTACAAAAATTCCTAAGGGATCCTAATTCAATTAAGAATGCCTCATACAAAAACCAGGGACTAAATCATCTATTAAGTCCTAAATCCAAAGGTATCAACCATAAACCCTAAAAATGGAGCTTCTAAAGGTTTCAACCTAAACTACCACTTATGCTCATCACAAAAATGTGAGAAAAATCTATGGGTATCATGCATATCTATGCTAGCCACACACAAAAAATCAAGATCAAAATCATCATCACATGATCACACAAAATTCCACAAAATCAAGTATCAAACTTGACTATTTTAATATCAATTAAAATGTGAAAATTCCCATAAAATCAGAAAATGCATGAAATAAAAATATTTTTTATCTAAACAATACTAGACCCTATCATGAATCTAATGAAAAAAGAATGGGGTTAATTGAGCTATTTTTCCATTTTTTATGATTTAATCATGAACCATGAATAAAAATGAAAAATAAAGAAAATCAAAAATAAGATAACAAAACCACGGTGCAGATAGTAATGAAGATCAGTTCATTATAACAATTGGGCCATCAGGGGGGTGGGGATAACAATTTAAACTTAAGCCCAACACCACCTAGTAAGTGAAACGCATCGTTTCACTTACTCAGACTGTCTCATGAATCCAAATCAATCCTGGCCGTGGAATACATTGCTCAGTCAAAGTCTTCATGCCAATCCAACGGTGTCCCATTCATCTTCTTCATTTGAACCAAAAATGAAGGGAGAAACGCCATGGATGCAGGGTGAAGAACACTCATCTTCTCCAACTCGGGCTCCATCAAATCTTCACTAACACAAACTCTAAAACCCTAATCCACTCCATTTTTCACCCTGATTCTAACCATGCCAATCATTCTTATTGAATCATCATCATTCTCAAAACACGATCAAAAACTCAGAAACTGACCAAGATCCAATCATCACCATTCTCCAAATTAAAGTGCCTAACATCATCACCATGTTATCCTGAGTTGATTCCACCATCTAGCTAGGGTTAACTCTCAAGAACCACCCAGATATGATCAAGAAAAGAAATTTGGTCACTCCAATAATTGTCACCAAACCTCACCAAATGCTACCAGAAAGCTTCGCATACTAACCTACAATCATTCTAACCTAACAAACCGTGCTAATTCTACTCAATTTATGCTGGAGGAAGAAGTTTACATACCTGTCAATTCTTGATGAACAGATGCACCAAATCTTCAAATCAAGCTCTCAAACCTTCCAGACACGATCAATGGATCATTTCCTTGCTTTTGTATGCAATAGAACTGGTTGAAACCTCCTGAAACTTGAAACCTGATGGTAAGTTGCAGGTTGCAAAATCCAAATGCTAACACTCAAATCCTTGATGCTTTTGTTGTGCTTTCACTCTGGGATCATTCAACAATGCAAATGGAAGCTATTGGGATCAAGAGAATGGATTGAAATGAACTCAATTGGAGTAACCGAGTTCAGTTGCACAATGGAAGTTTCAAATCTCACTCTCTCTTTTTCCTCTCAATTCTCACCAAATAATGATCTGAACCACTTCTATTCCATATATAGAGTGTGTAGGGATGATCTAGAAACCTCTAGATCCTTCCAATGAGAAAATCAATCTCTCATGACATGAGAAGTTCACTTGAATTCTCATGATATGCCATGGTATGCACAACTTCTGTTAACAGCTTGAAACCAATCCCATTCCCTTCCAATTTCTCCCCTAGTGACATTTTGGAAGTCTTTGGCTTGCAAGGGATCTTGGTCATGTCTTGAATTTGAGTTTTGCACATGTTACTTATGATGTAAGTAACTACTTTTCAAAGCAAGTCCACAAATTGAACTTCAATTCAAAAATGTGGATAAACCAATGTTCTTAAAATGCTTTTTAGAGTCAAAATGACATATTACATGCCTTGGTTTGGATGTGTAGATCAAAAGTATCAATTTCCAACTTTGGTTCATTTAACTTATGCCCTTATTTTAGGTCATTTTTGCAACTTTGAACTACAAGCAAATCCAACATCTCATGACCTCTTGACTAGCCATAAAACATCATTTTGAACAAGTTTCATGTTGAACATTTTCTCATTAGAAGCTTGGAAATAGGAGTTATGGCCTTATGGTTGAAATGACCTATAATCTCCAAATGACCAAAATGCCCTTGACTTGTCAAAGCCATAACTTGAGTTCTACAAATCCTATCAAGGACTTCTAGTACTCTCTAGAAAGCTAAGAGGATAAGGAAAAACATTCATGTTAACCAAAAGTTCATAGGAATCATCCTTCTAGGGCAAAGGTTTCATGCAAGCTGGGCAACTTTCAAGCCCCCAAATTCACATACCTCAGATGACCTGTAACTTGTAAAAGTCATAACTTGAGTTCTAAAAATCCTATCAAGGACTTCTAGCACTCAAATTAAAGCTAAGATCATGCTCTACAACATTCATGTTGGGGGAAAGATGATATGGCAACCACATCTTGAGCTAAACTGCCTTGAAGATAGGGGTCAAACTAGGGGATTTTACACTGTCAAGCCTTAGAAACCCTAGCTTGAAACTTCTCAAACTCTTCAATCATGATGAGTTGACCTTGGAATCATTCTTATAACATCTCAATGTATCAATCCATGATCACATGGCTCTTGAATTAGGTCTCAACCTTGTTCAAATCATTAGTTGACTTAGGGTTGACCCAGTCAAACCCTAGCTGCACCACTCATGGCTGAGCCTTCTTAATCTTGCACAATGACCTGTCCAGGCCTCAAAGTGATCTTCAACACTTCTCATGAGCTCTCTCAAGACCTCAAGACCATCCTCATGGTCTCAGAATCATCTGATGGCTCCCCTCAACTCTCAAGTTAGGAGGCACACACTCTTGGTTTCAGCCACTCTCTCGGAGGATCTTTGAACTTCTTTGACAAGGATATCAACCCTTGAGCACCTGAATAACCTTCTTAGCTAGCTTCAAACTCTTGTGTAGCCCTTGATTAGTAATCATACCTCTTGATCTCCTGCATACATGTCAATGAAATGCAAATGATAATGCTAATGTGCATGAAATGAAACACAAGCTAGGTAAAGAAATGTTGGGCAAATTTTGGGGTGCAACACCTCTCACAGGTAGGTGTCCTATCAGCTGACACAAGGTATGGCATCCTATGCGGTCTTCGGTGTCACAGACTTTCAAGACTGATGATACGATACCCAGAAGGTGTGGCATCATCATGTCCTAAAGAGGCCTCACTTAGCCAACTTCCAAATGATCGGTCCCCGAAGTCGACAATCCAACTAACCAACAACCCCCTCAACCCAAAGGGTTGAAAAAGAAGTCAACCAGAAGAACCTCGGCCGAGCGTGGATTTTGCGGGACACTGGTACATGCAAAGCATGCACGCGCCCACTACTTTCCACAACTAATTCTGGGTGCACTCAAGCCCAGGTCCGGCTTATCTCTCAATAGATCACCCTCTCCCCACAACAGCAATAAAAAAATAAAGCTGACAATAAAATGCGGAAAGTAAAGACAGAAATGTAAATCCATACAAAACCCACGACGGAAAAACAAGCGCTAGGACTGACTCGCGCAGGGAACTGTTGGAGTCCCCAACAGAGTCGCCAGCTGTCGCTACTGCGAAAATCGGCACCGGCTAAACAAAAGAGTCGCCACCGTGCGTTATTTATCCCAAAGCAGGGAAAGGAAACACTCAGAGTAAACCTAACGCAAAGACGGGAAAGGAATGGTCATCGCAACCAAATTCCTGTATTCGGGAGTCGGTTACGCAAGGGGAAGGTATTAGCACCCCTCACGTCCGTCGTACTCGACGAGATCCACGTTTTTTTTCTAGTACGGATTGTTATTCTATCTACTCTACAGGTCTGGGTTAAAAAGAAAAGAAAATGACTCGGCAAAGTATCACACTTTATGCCTACGTATTCCCGTCTGAAACGAGAAATCAGAGTCAATGTAGTTCGCCTAACTACGGGAAAGGAGGGGAAGGTTGCTCGCTAGGATACGACATCCTATGCCTACGTACTTTCATACAGCATGAAAGATCAGAGCAAACGTAGTTCGGGCTACGGAAGACACGAGCTTGTCTGTTTATCTTTTATCCTTCTGAAAAAGGTTTTCTTCTGATTACGAGTCCAAGCGGAAAAAAATGACATTTGAAGTTTGTTTCTAGTCTTTTACGCAAGAACTGTCTTTTATGATGTTTGAAATATTATTGTGTTTTTGATTGTTTCAAGATGAGAAGAGAGACGACACTCTAAAACCCTAAGGTTAAAAAGGGGAAGCAAAACTACCCTAAAGTTGTCATGCATGGATAAACATCCTAACATCTGTCATATTTCTCTCTTGCACAGAGAGAAACAGAGATCCTAGAGGATAAACAGCAAAAGAAACAGATATATACAGTAAACAGTAAACATGTATGCAATGCACCAATACAAGCAAGGCAAAGGAGTCCCGCTCTACCTCGAACCTGGGAAAACAACAGGCAAAATGAATCAACATTCACTTCAAACCTATGGAGCAAGCTGTACAAGCCAACAAACAATACAGCGAAAGAAAACAACACCAGCACCAGCTCTGACAGCAACAATCCAGCTCCTACAGTGAGCAGCAACAACTCTGACAGCTACAGTTGATTAACAGCAAATGGGAATGACAACAACAACTTCAAGCAAGACCCCGTCTTCAATCTTCAATGACCTTCAAACTTTAGGTAAACTCCTATCTTCAAAAATAATCCAGCTTTAGCAAACATGAACCTCAACCAGTAAACAGCTTCATAAAAAAGCAGCAAAACCCTAGCTTCAACAGACAACCAGTTTTGACAGGCACAAGTTTCATCTTCACCAATCTTCAATGAACTTCATCTTCAATAGGTTTCTATCTTCAATGCAATCACTCCAGAAGAGAATCACTTAATAGATGAAGTTGAAATGCTAAACAGCTTATTGACAACCAAAGGAAGCCTATAAGCACCTAGCATTGTAGGAGAAATGTTCCCTCAAAGTTCTACTTCTAAAGCATGTCACTCATCCCCCCAAAGGAGGGATATGAATACCTTAGAATGACTTTGTGTCATAGGGAAGAATAGAAGCACAAGATGCTTTCTATGTTTGCAAGAAGAAGTCAGTGTAATCTAGAGCTCTTCCTACATTTCCTATCTCCTAAGTCTTCAAAAGCAACCTTCAAGGAGAAGAATCCTCATGCCCCAAGCTCCATCCTTTGTTTCCAATCATCCTCCAAGCCTTCAGAAGCTCCAACAAGCAAAGCCCAAGCCCAAAGCCCAATTAAAATACCCCAAACCAAACAAACAAACCAAATGCCCAAGGGGAAAACACACAATCACCACCCAAATTGCAAAAATCAAGTAAAATGCTAAAACTCATCATAAAATCCTAGGTAAATTTCTAATGGAACCTAACCCTATACCCAATACCCCATATAAACCCCAAGGCCTAAATCAAACCCTAAGTCCCCAAACTATGCCCTAAACTACAACTAGTTGTGTTAAAACCCTAATTCTAACACCTCTCATATTCACCTTTCAAACTAACCTAAATTTTAGTCACAAAAATATGAAAAAATTCCTAATGGTACATGCTTCCCTAATCTAATCAGCCTCACAAGAATCAACTCAAAATCATGCACCAATCAACCACAACAAAATCAGCAAAATGATGTATCAAACAAATGTAACATAAAAGCAATAAAATTGTAAAATATGAAAAAAAATAAAAAATGCATGAAATTAATATTTTTTAGTCCTATAAAATTTTAGAGATCCTAAGGAAACCAGGGAAAAAAGTCTCATCCTAAAATGATCATTTTTCAATTTATTATTGTTGCGGTGGAAATAGGATCACAAACTATTAATTAGTTTGAATCGCAATTCAATTCACAACCGCTCTTTGATTTATCCGAAGGAAAAGGTCAAAAGAGGGAAAACCTATTTTGCATCGTAAACACAATGCGGGGAAAGATCTAGGGTTCGGGGGTTGGTTAAATTTAGGGAAGGTATTAGCACCCTAAACTTCTGTAGTACTCTACAGGAACCTTTTGTTCAGATGTTTACTATTTTGCTTTATTTATTTGCTTAAGATATATGTACAAAGGATTAAAAGTGAGAAAGAAGACCTAAGGGGTTAATTCTAAGTTTACTCGGCAAGACATCGCATCTTGTGCCTACGTATCCTTACGGGAGTGGAATCAGAGTAATCGTAGTTCCCCTCAATAGGGAGGTTAGAAACTTCTTGACTGTGGTCAAGGTCTCAAGGGGAATAAACGCATCTTAAGGACACGCTTACGTGGAGTGTAGAAACTCCAAATCTCTACGTTGAAATGTTAAGTTGTAATTAGGGTTAAATTAGGGATTCCACGGCGGGAAACCCTAAAATGAGCGCGGCGGCTCTTTGACCTAATGCTAGGGGTAAAATTGTAATTTTGCCTGCGGCGAGGCATTTGTGAAAATTAGGGTTTGTAGTTTGTAGTTTTGAGGATTTGAAATTGAATGTGTGAAGTTTTACGGACTATTGGCGCGGCGGCCAAACAGTTAGACCTAACCTTCGGATGTGTGCAATGTGACAGAAATAATGGTAAACGCGTGAGATAATTGAATCATGCAAACAGAGAGATAATGTCATAATTTAAACCATGCAAGCAGAAATTTAAAGGCAGAATTTAAAGAGCGATTGTTAAGTTCGCGAGGTTACATGAGAGGAGCAGATACAATATGATAATGAAATTTGAATTGAACAATAATAAAATAAAATAAATAACGGTTCTAGTTATTATTTAAAAAAAAAAGATTTTAGTTATTATTTTAAATTTATCTAAAAAAAAGTTTTTCTTAAAAATAATAGGTTTTCATATTAATTTGGAAAAGATGTTAATGTTATTTATTTTAAAAAACAGATTTTTATATTATAACAAGTTTTAATAAATTAATGATAACAATAATAATAATAATGGTAATAATAATGATAATAATGATAATAATAATAAATAATGATAATAATAATACTAATAATAATAATAATAATAATAATAATAATAATAATAATAATAATAATAATAATAATAATAATAATAATAATAATAATAATAAAGTAATAATGAATTTTAAATGTGTCAAATAACCCAACAATGTTGCTAACGCAGAAATGCGCTCATCGCAACCAGATCTAAATCGGACGAAACAAAATTTATCGCAAAGAAAAAGAAATTAAGCAAAAAATAGTATTATTGCTCACACAAAAATGCGATCATCGCAACCAGATCGAACTAACACAAATGTCACGCGTCATGCACACAAATGTGCAAACATCGTATCGACATAATTTGATCAAAAATCTTATATATATAAACTCTAACAATTTAAAAATTATAAATATATAAATGTAACAGTAATAGATGAAGAAAAAGAAATAACTGTAATAGATGAAGGAAAAGAAATAACGGTAAAAGATGAAGAAAAAGAAACAACAGTAATAGATGAAGGAAAAGAAATAACGGTAAACGATGAAGAAAAAGAAACAACAGTAATAGATGAAGAGAAATAACGGTAAACGGAACTCACTCCTCTTAGGTTTTTTTCATTCTCCCCTCTTTTCCAACAAGGCAACACATGTATATATAGGGAACAAATTAGGGTTAACACCAAATTGTCAATAATGTCCCTAAAGCCCATTTTAAAGCCCAAACTAAATAATTAGTTAAGAAAAAATAAAATTTAAATAATTTAAAATAATTAAAATAAACTTAAAATAAAAACTAATAATCCTATTGATTCCTAAAATCAAAAATATTATAAAAAGAACAAAAATTTTTTCAATATTTTTTATTTTATGATTTTTTGGATATTTTTATGAATAATTTAGAAAAAAGTGAAAAAAATAATATTTTAAAAAATGATTTAATTAAAATACGAAAATAATAATTAAATAATAATAAAAAACTATTTTTGTTATTTTTTTAATGAAAGATAGAAAAATTTAGAGTAAAAATAATAAAAAACAAAAAAAGTGACAAAGGTGAGATTCAAACTCTCAACCTCTCACACTCATAACTCCTTACACATGTCCTCCTGCCAATTGTGCCATTTTTACTTTTTAGAAAAAAAATGCATGCCATATGATATTTACCTGCAAAAAGTCAAACGACTACACAAATTTGTTAGTAATTGATTAAATGCAATAAAAATGCAATGAAATGCGACGACAAATCTTAGGGCAAAATTTGGGGTATTACAGTTGCCCCTATTTAAATAACTTCACCGGGTGATTCGAGTGGCGGAGACTCGAGGAATCATGGTGGAGGGATTTAAATATAGATAACCGAAAATTTTGCCCTTATATGTGGCGATATGCAATGTTATGGACCAAACAAGACTAATGCAGACAATGCCATGAATATGATATGATGTGTATGCTGGAATGATGAGTGCGAAAATGCTGACGAATACGACGACACAGGGACAGACGCTACGAGAAGAACACACTGGGGAAAACGACGCGCTGGGACACAGTACAACACTGGGGAATTCTAAAATGATGGTCAGCTGGCGCGAACACGACCAATTATCATTTTTAGACCGGGAACGAGATTCTCAAATGGAGATGGCACCTATGAGACGGCCTCCACTGGGGAATCTAAAAGTAAAACTGGATCATGTACGACTGCAAGATCGATTACAGAATGCTGGAGCATTGAGCAAAGAATAACATCCGAGCTTCTGTAAACTATCTCTCGTGACAGGATCAAACGGACTTTTCGGGAATCCGTAGCAAATATACAGGGTAAAAAAGAACCGGCTGTATGCCAAAATAAATGGACTTTTAGAATAAGATCCTTAAATGGAGATGGCACCTATGAGATGACCTCCATTTGGGAATGTTTAATAATAACAGGATCTACACGGCTTGCAAGATCGATTACAGACTGCTGGAGCATTGAGCAAAGAATAACATCCAAGCTTCTATAAACTATCCTTCGTGATGGGATCGAATGGACTTTTCGGAAATCCGTATCAAATATACAGGGTAAAGACCGGCTGTATGCCAAAATAAATGGACTTTAATGGGAAATGCCCTGATAAGCTTCTCGAGGGAGAACTGTCACTTATCGTTGGAAGGGGCTTATGTGCCAAAATGGATAAGCACTCAAATAAAGAGGCTGCTGCTTATCTGATAAATAAATCTTCTCGCATTTAAGGTCGGCGCCTGGAATACGATTCTGATTCTTCTCTTACTGAAGGATAAATAAACTTCTTCATGCTTCAAGATCGTGCTCTCCTGAACATGAAAAGGGTAAACTGAACTTCCTCATACTTCAGAATCGTGCTCTCCTGAATATGATTCGGCTCTTTCGGGTAACTGAAATTCTTCATACTTCAGAATCGTGCTCTCCTGAATATGAAAAGGGTGAACTGAACTTCCTCATACTTCAGAATCGTGCTCTCCTGAATATGATTCCGCTCCTTCGGGTAAATGAAATTCTTCATACTTCAGAATCGTGCTCTCCTGAATATGAAAAGGGTTAACTGAACTTCCTCATACTTCAGAATCGTGCTCTCCTGAATATGATTCGGCTCTTTCGGGTAAGTGAAATTCTTCATACTTCAGAATCGTGCTCTCCTGAATATGAAAAGGGCTAACTGAACTTCCTCATACTTCAGAATCGTGCTCTCCTGAATATGATTCGGCTCTTTCGGGTAAGTGAAATTCTTCATACTTCAGAATCGTGCTCTCCTGAATATGAAAAGGGTAAACTGAACTTCCTCATACTTCAGAATCGTGCTCTCCTGAATATGATTCGGCTCCTTCTTTTACTAAAGGGTAAATGAACTTCTTCATAATTCAGAATCGTGCTCTCCTGAATATGATTCGGCTCTTTCTTTTACTAAAGGGTAAATGAACTTCTTCATAATTCAGAATCGTGCTCTCCTGAATATGATTCGGCTCCTTCTTTTACTAAAGGGTAAATGAACTTCTTCATAATTCAGAATCGTGCTCTCCTGAATATGATTCCAGTCAAACCTCCCCGTACTTCAAGATCGTGCTCTCCTGAATACGATTTGGTTCAAACCTCCCCATACTTCAAAACGACAGGGAAAATGGAAGCCCAACTGCTCCATGGAGATGGCCATTTGCTGCGAGTCATAACGAAGATAGGATCGGCTTCTTAGGTGAGAAATGTTGCATACCGATGTTGTAAGATGTAAAGTGTTGTACCGATGTTGTAACATGTAGGATTGTAAAGTGTTGTACTGATAGATTTTCCAGGCGTGAACTGGCGTGTATCTGTAAAGGATTGTAGTTGATTTTCTTGAAAGATAGTGCAAAATAAATGCACGTCCGGGTACAGTGATAAACTTCTCAAGCGAGATAGTCGCGTATCTGTCATGGTATGGTGAAAACCTTTAGATGGTGCAAAATAAATGCACGTCCGGTTGGGATTTGACGACCGACAAGACTGAGATTCAATCTAGGATCGAGCTAGAAAGAAGACTGGTAATCAAGACTCCATCGAGGGAATGATCTCGGAGGGTAAATATCTTATCCTGGTGAGGAAAGATAGCTGAAGTAACCGTCATCCACGAGGATCGAGCTCCGTAGGGAAACTTGGAAACACATATGTATTTTATGCTTAGGGCTGACAATCTATTTGAAGAGAATGGACGAACCCAGTTACTCGGCGGTAACGACCAATGATAGGGACACAATGAACCTGTGCATGCTAACGCGTATGTTAATGAATATGTTAATATGAACGTATGTTGATGTCTATGTATGTAAATATGCAGGATGTTATGAAATGAGTATGTAATGAGTATGTAATGAATATGTAATGAATATGTAATGAATATGTAATGAAATAGGCATGTGATGCTTATGCCCTTGCGTATGCTGACGAAACAGACTAGAGACGGGACAAGAGATGAAATAAACATCTCGACGGAAATACCCTGCATTCTCTGCAACCAATACGTCAATCATGGGTAAGAAAGATCAATGGTAGAACCAAATCTGGTTTTAAAGTTCTGAATTCTCTGGGGAGAAAGTAATCTGCTTGAGTGCACAGTATCATGTCTTCACATAGGGAGAAGAAAACTTGAGGGACACTTTTGAGTTACCCAAGAAAAAGTTGTCAGCTTATAGTCTCTCTGGGGACTGTCACTGGGAGCATGTCGGTGAAATCTTTGATGTCTTAGGGACCACCGGCTCCATCCAAAGTATTGTCAGCTTAAAGTCTCGCTGGGGACTATGATGAGGCAATAGTTTAAGAGCCTGTTGCAACACTGAGCTTTACTGGGGGATGAAAGCCGCTGTGAGTAAAATCCATCGGGTGCATGAAGAAAAGTTGTGAAACCACATGGTTTTGATCTTGAAGGACCTTATAGCAGTCGCCATTTGTTTCCTTTAAAACACGGTGCCCCAGGATATTTGTGTTGTGAGGTATGGTCATCTCAAGAGGATTTTATAGAGAACACGGAGTCTGGTTGCCCCACTGTTTTCAAACTCTTTGAGAGATTCGTCAGGTCTGGACGTAACTGGCACAATTTAATCGTGTTACGACAAAATCTTTGAGAAATAGCTCTTTAAGAATGTCAGACTCGCGTTGGTAAGCGAACTGGGAAACTGCCTGCCCCTGTTTAGCAGGATCATCAAGTTCCACGGGTTATGTCCATATGTAAATCTCTAAGATATCAAGCAAAGTCATCATGCCTGAAATGCCTATCCTGAGCTTGTCAATGTACGCATATATTTGTCTTGAATTTTTTGTTTTTTTGTTTGGAAAAAGATACCTCAACAACTCGTGACCGAGATCACTGGTTAGGATATAAGTTTGAATTATAATGCCAACATGAATTTTTTCTGAGCATAGCTCGTAGGAGTCAGGAAACGTGATCTTGTCAAGTATGCTTTCAACCGAAGTCCTACTTCAATTAGGTCTTTTAAAGGTTGTATCGTGGCTCGGTTCACGGTTTAAGAAACAAAGGATAAAGGCTCAAAGTTATATTTGTACCCACCCATTCTTCGTGATGTTCTCCAATCCTAATTCAGTTAACCGGATACAAACGCTCATATCTCAAGAGGATTTGCTATGGTCGAGAACTTATCAAGGCTTTGGACATGGCAGTCGCTCACCTATTTCTTTTGGCAATTGGTCACACGACCTTGTTCTTTATAGGGGTTCTAAAAACTACTGGTTTGTTGTTCTTATTCCCTAACTTTTGCCTGGACAATGTCTTTTGATTTGACTTTGGAGTCCAGCGGGATGCCCCAGTTTTGCCTAAGTCTCCTTCATAGGTTTTGACTTAGCGGGCTTTTATTATTTTTTTGAATATTCTTTTATGCACAAGTCGTGTAAATCTTTCGAAAGGCTCGTGACTGCCCCACTCCTTAGGTAACCGAGGGATAGCCATTGTATTGGACTTCTTAAGATGCTAAGGATAAATTCTCGAAGGTTGGCTCTTCCTTTTTAAGAGTCTAAGCGCTCGATCGGTTTAACTGAAACCTACCCTGCCCTAGGTTAGGATGAAGGTTCTTAAAAAGAAAGAAAAACTCTTACTTCAAGGCTCAAAGAGGTTAACGAGGGATTAACATCCTTATATCTCCAGTGTTTGGGATTTGAAACAATGCCTTACATCATCAGCGGGTTTCAATCGAAAGCATACGACAAGAAATCTGACGTTTTGGGTTCGTCATCCTCCCCCTAATTCTCCATCAGAACAAGAGATCGGGTAAAGTTGGCATTATGATTTATGAAAACGTTTTTTTTTGAATGAGTGAAACGAATGGATTTATTCAAGACAAACATATGCGTTGCATTAATTAATCGAAGATAAACAAGTTCGTACATGCTAAATATGCTTAATCAAAGAGAAATACATATAAATGAACTGTCGGAAAAATCCTTCTAAATGTTTATGAAATCTTGCATTCAAACGTAACAGTTTCCTTTGGCGGAGCCTCAATGGAAAGGACGTCTGGTTCATGATCACTGTGAGTCGTCATGGCTTGCCCCAGTTACGCTGGTCACATCTTCAACAGTTTTCAGTCGTTGCTTCAAAATAACTTTCCCGGATTCTTTGTTGATCCGGGTCATATCATCTTGAGGATTGCTGAAATGAAGCGAGCTAGGCCTTTGAATAATTACTGGATTCGGCTGATTTGTTGAGAGGTCAACATACTTTGCAGAATTCGAACCCGACAAGTGAGGGACCCCGAGAGGAGTCTCGATCTTCATCTGAGCATCGCTAAAAGACAACTTCTTCGCTTCTAGAAAATTTCTGACAACTTTCTTAAGAGCATAGCAATTCTCTAGATTATGGTCGGGCGCACCCTCATGAAATAAACAATGAGCGGCAGCGTTGTAACTTGCAGGTAACGGATTAGGCGGAGGACCCAAAGCACGGGTGATAATCAGACCCTGTTGTACCAAATGGGGGTATAACTCAGTGAAGGTCATCGGAATTGGAGGACAAGGCTTATACTGACTCTTACGGAGATAAGGAACCTGATCCTGTGATTGCTGGTGAACAGGGGCGTTGGGCACTCGTTGACTGTTGACCGGAACTTGCAAGGGCGGACAACCGGAAGGTTGTTGATGAATCGGTGCTTGATATACCGGAGCTGACTGCACAGGCTGGAATGTAGGAAACTGCTGATCGAAAGGAGGTGCAACAGTAACTACATAGGGTCGTTGAACATATGGAGACGGATATCCTTGAACATAACTCTGCTGATGTTGCCAAGGTGGAGGAGTAGCTGTTTTGCGGTTCCTCGAACGTGCAGGTCCTTTACCATGGTCGGAGTTAGGAGTTTTGCACTTTGGAGGGGTATCTCGTCGAACTGGTTGAGCACTAGGAGGCACCAAACCGGATTGAAGACCGTGAGGAGGTACATTCTTGACAGTAACAGCTGGTTGAGGTTCCATAACGGTATTAGTAGTCTCAGAAACAACAGTAGACTGAGCATCCACCTTCACACTAAGAGCTCGTAACATCTCCACAATCTGCCCTACACTTCCTCGAAGATCTTCGAGTTCATGGCTGACACGGTTGATCTCTTGGTTTTGATCTTCCATCCTTTCGAAGGGTCGTATTGATGCAGAGAACTTAGGGTGACAAAACTGGAAGGTGAGAGAACCGAACATGAGAAAACGGAAGACACATGCAATGCAAAAGTATGATGCTAAAATGTGAATGCAAATGAAGATTTCATGGAATTCAGATATTTACGAATATTGCGGAATACCAAGGAAACTTTTAATTTATTGAAGACAAATTACAAATAATATTCTTGCAACCAAAACAAGCTAAATAAAAGCCTAGAAAATCCTAGAGAAGCATCTTCCAAAACTTCAGTGAGCAGACGGAGAGTCGGAGGAAAATAAATATTCGTAGAGCCTTCTCTTCTTGTAGGATTGTATCTCATCATTCTTCGACTGAATCTGCTTTTGAAGTTCTTCGTACTCGCTGACCATCACATGGTATTTGTTCTTCCATGATTCTGTTTCGCATTGTGATCTCTTCAAAGTGATCTTCAAAGTCTCAGCTTCAGTCATGAAATACTGGACAGGCTCTTCTCTTTGAGGTAAAGGATCTTGGCGAGGGTAGGGCATCTTCAACTCAATAGCTCTTCCTCGGACCCATTGAAGGTATGGTTCCATGGACACACAATTAGGTCTTCCCAAACTTTCTTTGTCTTTTCTATGCAGATGATTCCAAGAGGATAGGATCTGATCTTGAAACTTTTTGTCGTCTTTGAAAAAGATTTTCTCCACATGAATACCTTTAGGCGGTTCCTTCAAGGGGTATCCCAACTGTCGACGAGCTAAGACTGGATTGTAGCTAATTCCTCCATTGAAAACTGAGCAAAGGCACATTGTTGAATTTTCCACAACTATCAATGATCGATATCCCATCGTACATGCGATTATACCAATCAATATCAGAGTGAGTTAAAGCCATAACTTTTTGCGACCAACGTTCTTGATTAGGGCTCCAGAACGGACCGGACTTGGGTAAGTGAGAAATAAACCACTTGTATAGTAATGGCACACAACATGTAATCATTCCCCCACCATGAAAGTTTCGAAGATGTACTGAATGATAAGTATTACCCACTAGCGTTGGAACTGGATTTCTCCTCATGAAGGTCTTAATTGCATTAAGGTCCACAAACCCCTCAAAACTAGGAAAAAGCAGCAACCCATAAATAAGCAAAGCAAATATTGTTTCAAAGGCAAACATGTATTTATGATCGGCATAAAATTGGGCCTTCTTAATTAGGAAGTCCCTGAGAAAACCGGAGGTCCCCCCTTTGGTGATCATATTGTTTTTGACCTCGGATATCCTTAGACAGATGGCTTTAGCAATATCTCGTCCTTTAGGGTCTTCCTCCAAGAAAGGGAATGGAGACTTATCCAAGATAGGTAATCCCACCAACTGAGAGTACTCTTCTAAGGTAGGTAAAAGCTGATAATCTGGAAAGGTGAAGCAGTGATAATCTGGATCATAGAACTGTAGCAAAGTCGCAAGAAGTCCTTCGTTTACTTGAACCTTCAACAAAGACAATAGCCTTCCATATCTGTTTTGGAACTTTTCTTGATCTTGAACCAAATCCTTTAGCTTCTCTAGAACTTCCAAATTAAAACCTCTAAAAGTAAATTTCAAAGTATGCCTTCTATGGTGATCCATGGTATCCTGCAATGTTCATAAATAGAGTTTGAATTCCATGAAGTCTTAATGTAATATGATGCTTTATGGATGCAATGCATGAAAACACATAAAGTCCTAGGTTAAAAGAACGTGAGCGGAGTTAAGGTCTACCCATCCAGAAAGGAGTGTACTATAGGTTAGTTGTACCTGCAGAACAAGGTTCTAAAAAATGCCCAAAGTCATCAGCCCATCTTTCGGATATTATCAACCTTCCGATTGACTCGGGGGTTAATAATATTCTCAAGAGAACCTCTTTTGAGTGTAGTATCGCGTAGCAACCGTTGTAGGATTACTCCCACATAGCTCCCGCACTACGTCCTAAATAAGGCCAAGGTGGTGTTAAGGTACTACGGTCCCCAATATCACAGACTCCAATCGACCATGGAAAAAGTTTTTACGATTACTCATTCAACCGAACCATTTTCGAAAAGGTCTCAACTGAGCGGTGATTCTCGAATCAGCTTGGTCGAGATTCAACTCCCTATAAGCCTCATCGAATATATCCCCATCCTATAATAATGTCACTAGTCCGGGCGTAGGACTTATCTCACAACACAAGGAACAGTCCCCCAGTCAAAGTACAATATATACATGCAAATGAATAGCAAAGCAAATGGTAATAAATATGAACAAATTAGGGATAACCCTCAAAAGTTAAGACATCCCCAGTGAAGTCGCCATTTTCTGTTGCGGTGGAAATAGGATCACAAACTATTAATTAGTTTGAATCGCAATTCAATTCACAACCGCTCTTTGATTTATCCGAAGGAAAAGGTCAAAAGAGGGAAAACCTATTTTGCATCGTAAACACAATGCGGGGAAAGATCTAGGGTTCGGGGGTTGGTTAAATTTAGGGAAGGTATTAGCACCCTAAACTTCTGTAGTACTCTACAGGAACCTTTTGTTCAGATGTTTACTATTTTGCTTTATTTATTTGCTTAAGATATATGTACAAAGGATTAAAAGTGAGAAAGAAGACCTAAGGGGTTAATTCTAAGTTTACTCGGCAAGACATCGCATCTTGTGCCTACGTATCCTTACGGGAGTGGAATCAGAGTAATCGTAGTTCCCCTCAATAGGGAGGTTAGAAACTTCTTGACTGTGGTCAAGGTCTCAAGGGGAATAAACGCATCTTAAGGACACGCTTACGTGGAGTGTAGAAACTCCAAATCTCTACGTTGAAATGTTAAGTTGTAATTAGGGTTAAATTAGGGATTCCACGGCGGGAAACCCTAAAATGAGCGCGGCGGCTCTTTGACCTAATGCTAGGGGTAAAATTGTAATTTTGCCTGCGGCGAGGCATTTGTGAAAATTAGGGTTTGTAGTTTGTAGTTTTGAGGATTTGAAATTGAATGTGTGAAGTTTTACGGACTATTGGCGCGGCGGCCAAACAGTTAGACCTAACCTTCGGATGTGTGCAATGTGACAGAAATAATGGTAAACGCGTGAGATAATTGAATCATGCAAACAGAGAGATAATGTCATAATTTAAACCATGCAAGCAGAAATTTAAAGGCAGAATTTAAAGAGCGATTGTTAAGTTCGCGAGGTTACATGAGAGGAGCAGATACAATATGATAATGAAATTTGAATTGAACAATAATAAAATAAAATAAATAACGGTTCTAGTTATTATTTTAAAAAAAAAAGATTTTAGTTATTATTTTAAATTTATCTAAAAAAAAGTTTTTCTTAAAAATAATAGGTTTTCATATTAATTTGGAAAAGATGTTAATGTTATTTATTTTAAAAAACAGATTTTTATATTATAACAAGTTTTAATAAATTAATGATAACAATAATAATAATAATAATAATGGTAATAATAATCATAATAATGATAATAATAATAAATAATGATAATAATAATACTAATAATAATAATAATAATAATAATAATAATAATAATAATAATAATAATAATAATAATAAAGTAATAATGAATTTTAAATGTGCCAAATAACCCAACAATGTTGCTAACGCAGAAATGCGCTCATCGCAACCAGATCTAAATCGGACGAAACAAAATTTATCGCAAAGAAAAAGAAATTAAGCAAAAAATAGTATTATTGCTCACACAAAAATGCGATCATCGCAACCAGATCGAACTAACACAAATGTCACGCGTCATGCACACAAATGTGCAAACATCGTATCGACATAATTCGATCAAAAATCTTATATATATAAACTCTAACAATTTAAAAATTATAAATATATAAATGTAACAGTAATAGATGAAGAAAAAGAAATAACAGTAATAGATGAAGGAAAAGAAATAACGGTAAAAGATGAAGAAAAAGAAACAACAGTAATAGATGAAGGAAAAGAAATAACGGTAAACGATGAAGAAAAAGAAACAACAGTAATAGATGAAGAGAAATAACGGTAAACGGCACTCACTCCTCTTAGGTTTTTTTCATTCTCCCCTCTTTTCCAACAAGGCAACACATGTATATATAGAGAACAAATTAGGGTTAACACCAAATTGTCAATAATGTCCCTAAAGTCCATTTTAAAGCCCAAACTAAATAATTAGTTAAGAAAAAATAAAATTTAAATAATTTAAAATAATTAAAATAAACTTAAAATAAAAACTAATAATCCTATTGATTCCTAAAATCAAAAATATTATAAAAAGAACAAAAATTTTTTCAATATTTTTTATTTTATGATTTTTTGGATATTTTTATGAATAATTTAGAAAAAAGTGAAAAAAATAATATTTTAAAAAATGATTTAATTAAAATACGAAAATAATAATTAAATAATAATAAAAAACTATTTTTGTTATTTTTTTAATGAAAGATAGAAAAATTTAGAGTAAAAATAATAAAAAACAAAAAAAGTGACAAAGGTGAGATTCGAACTCTCAACCTCTCACACTCATAACTCCTTACACATGTCCTCCTGCCAATTGTGTCATTTTTACTTTTTAGAAAAAAAATGCATGCCATATGATATTTACCTGCAAAAAGTCAAACGACTACACAAATTTGTTAGTAATTGATTAAATGCAATAAAAATGCAATGAAATGCGACGACAAATCTTAGGGCAAAATTTGGGGTATTACAATTATGAATTAATTTCTAACCTAAATGAAAACATGAAATAAAAAGAAAATAGATGGAAAAATGATAAAAGAGCGTGTCAGATAGCAAACATTTCATGTTATAATACCAGACTTGGGCCTAAGGGGGGGTGCTACCAGCAAGCGAGTTGTTAAGCCCAAACAAATTGAAAATACAATCAGAAAATGAGATGGAAATTGACAAAAGTCAGTGTCAAATAGCAATCATATCACGTGTAATCCTGGTTTGGGCCTCAGTCAGGGGTGTGTATAGCATTAATTTCCATTAAGCCCAATCAGACACTTTAATGAAACGGTGAGTATTGGTATTTCAGACTCTCTTCACAAATGATCATGCAATCAAGGCCCTTGGATCTAGATTTCAGTCAAAGACAAGCATGATCCAACGCTGGAAACGTTGTCTTCTCCAATTTTAAAAGAAATGAGAGGGAAAGCTATGGACGGTGGCCTGAGCTTTGTGCCACCGTCGTCCTCAATGTAGGTCTTACCAAAACGCATCAAACAACACGCTAGAACATCCAATCCTACTTGTCTTCTCACCCTGAGCAAGAATATGATTCTCAATTCCATTGATTCTTCCTCTAATCAAAAACACGATTGAATGTTCAGAAGTGCACTCAAACTCAATTGTCACCAATCTTGAAATTAATAAGCCTATCCTTATCTACGTGTTCCACTGATCAAATATCACCATCTAAACACCATTATCACTCAGTAAATCGTGAATGCCAAGCTCTAACAGAAATTGCAATGCCTAATGTTTTGTCTCTAAACCTCAATATTCTTTACCAGAAACGACCTAGCCATGATCTACATTGCATCTAACCATTTAAAACCTAACAATTTTACCTATATCAAGCTACACGATGAAGTTTACTAACCTGTGAAAATCGAGTGAACAGAACAATGAAACCTTCAAATCTCCCTTCAATCTCTTTCAGATATGATCAATGATTGATTATCAAGCTTCTGTATGCATCAATTTGTGTTGAATCTCTCTGAATCCTTAAATACGATTTTCAATTGCAAGATTGAAACTCACGATGCTCCTTCTTGATTCTTCAATGTTCTTGCTCAGAATTCCCTCCAAACTCACTCACAAACTCAAGATGAAGCTACTGAATGCACCAATTTGCTTTGATAATGCTCCAATTCGTGTAACCGATTCTGTTTTGCAAGGTGCAAAGTCAGAATTCTATCTCTCAATTCTCTCTCAATCTTCACCAACCAATGCCTTGAATCAGTCATAAACCTTATATAGAACTTGTAGGAATGCTCTAGAAACTTCTGAAATGATCTATGTGATAAATCCAGTTTCTCATGCACTTGAAATTACCATGAGAAATTCATACATGACAGTCATGTTCAGCTTGTTGCAGCACTTTAATTCTGATCCAAATTCTCTCCAAATGATATATTGAATGTGTTAAGAATGGTTAGATCCTTGGTTTTGATCCCATGAATGGTTTGGCATATGTAACTTATATGTGAAGCTACCAAATGCAAATGTGTTCAACTGACCTCAAATGGGAAAATTGGCATTGCCATCATCTTTAAAACCTCATTTCTGATCAAATTGATATGTCATATGCTCCATTTTGACCTTAAAACAAAAAAATCACAAATTTGACTTTTTAAATGACTTTAATTCTTCCTTTTTTAGGCCATTTTTGCAATTTTGAGATACAAGCCATTCCAAGCTCTCATGACCTCATATCTAACCTAGAAACACCATTCTAAGCACATCTCATGTTGAACATCTTTTCATTTGAGGAGTGGAAGATAGAGATTTTGACCTATGTTGAAAAATGACCTATAATTCAACTTTCCAAAAATACCCCTGGATTGCCAAGATCATAACTTGAGTTCCACAAATCTTCTTGAGGACTTCTAGTACTCAAATTAAAGGTAAGATCAAGCCCTACAATTCTTATGTTGTCCAAGAATCCATTTGAAAATTCCTAGATAGGCAAAAGTTGCTTGGAAGTCAAGTAACTTTCATAGTTAAATTTCAATGTCCTTTGGTGACCTATAACTTGCAAGAACCATAACTTGAGTTCTACAAGTCTTCTTGAAGACTTCTAGTACTCAAATTAAAGCTATGGAGAAGCTCTACAAGTTTCGTGTTGGCCAAGAATCCAATTGAAACTTGTATTTTGACTTATGTGGCTTGGAAGTCCAGTGTTATATAGGGGATTTTACCCTAGGAACCCTGTATCAAACACCTCCAACCACTCTTGATTCTCTTGAACTTGATCTTGACTCATCCATACACATGCTTTAACATCTCAAACCATGACTTCGATGACCTAGAGCTAGGTCTTGATGCCCTTTCTTTACTCTCCTTGACCTAGGGTTACCCAGATGAAACCCTACTTGTACACACCTCAACTGTGGTTCTTGAAATTGATACCATGACTTGGCTAAGCATCAATAGGGCTATCTAGGCCTCCCATGGGATCCATACACACCTCAAATTCATAATTCCATGTTGATGATCTTCAATACACCTCAAGTTAGGAGAGAAATCCACCTGTGGGCACTCAAACTTCTCAAGACTTCAAATCACTCCTTGATGACTTGGATGGCCTCTTAGGCTCATATAACACCTCTAGATAGGCTTCTTCTTTTGACAGACACCTTGATCCCTTGTTGGAGGCATGCTATGCTATGATGTGCAAATGATTAGACTATGTATATGATGTAATTATGCAAATGATAATGCAATTAAAACATAAACCAGGTGAAATAGGTTGAGCAAATTTTAGGGTGCAACAGATTGCACGAAATAAAAAGGTCTCCTTGTCAGGTAGCCCAAGAGAAATCCGTGTGTGTGCAATGTGTCCTAAGCTACGCCTTGAGCAAAAGTCGGGAAAAACTCCATGCTAGGGTTCCTGAAAATGTCCCAAGATCTGTCACTCATACAAACAACCAACAGTCCACCAATTTAGGATTTTATGGTTTCGATAATTATTAGGTGTTTTAAAAGAATGTTCAAGTGAGTATGAATATATACAAGATATGAACAATATATAGGATATATAACAATATATACAAGACTATAATGACTGAATTTAAAGTAGTTGATATTTGACAGAAAGTAAAGTTAGTGGTTAGTTTGTTAGTGAATTGAATCGGGACAAAATGTAACGCTAAACCGTCGTAGCTCGACTTATGATGAAAGTCGAACTATAGGAGGTCACGTAAATTAATACCCGTGCTATGGATAAGATAGAGATATGATATTGAGGATCATTATTCGACTTAATTGTGTCTCACAGACCAAGGAAAGGTGGGATCTCATCTTAATTGTAAACATTATGTCGATTAGTCGAAGGTAGCCTATCACGATCCCAAAGTAAAGAAAATGACCCAAATGGTCATTTTCTATAGATTTGAAATTGTGAAGGTTATCGACTTCAATAAATCAATGTTTACAAATGGAAAGACTTCATAGATCGAGAAAATTTAAATAAAATTTGAAAATGAAGAAGAAATTGAAAGAGAGAAGAAGGCGGTCTCGGAAAACCGTTATCTATCAATAATTTGACCGATAATGATTTTAGAGGTCTCGTCATCGACCGAAACGAAATAATACGAAAATAAAACCTCAATGATAAATAAAAACACCAAAGTCTAACTTTAGAAAAATATATTAAAAATCTAAAAACCAAAGTTAGAAAAATGTATATAAAAAAACTTTAAAACTTAGTTAGAAAAAAATATATATTTTCAATTCTAAAAAAAATTTATTTAGAATATATAAAAAAAAACTTCTAAAAAACTAGATTAGAAAAATATATAAAAACTTCTAAAAAAACTAGGTTAGAAAAATATATAAAAAATCTCTAAAGAACTAATTTATAAAAAATATATATTAACAATCTTAAAAAACTGGTTAGAAAAATGTATTAATTAAAAACAAGAGGGGGTGTATAAAAATGATGAGGGTGTGAATTAAGAAAGTAAGAGGGGATCATATGGGCCTCAGGCCCATCACCCCTCCTATAACAAAACGCATCATTTTTGGAGGGGACAATGTATTGAAAATCGCCACATGCCTTTTGGCCTATTTGTCCAAAAATCAATATCAACAGCCCCATTATTCTCCCAGTAAAAATATCCCCAGATTTATACAAGCCAAAAGATAAAAAACTAAAAAAAACGGAAAAGACGCCTCAACACGGATCTACGCGCTTCATCCTCTCAAAACCAAACCGCGAAATAGAGCCGCATGGCTATGGCGACGGAAGCTAAGTCGTTAAATGTGGAAACATGTTTAGAGAAGAGCGTCCTCATCTCGAGTTTTCGTTCACTTCATGTTTCGGTTTGATTTTTTCTTCATCTCCTCTTTGTCTCTTCTATTCCGAGTTTACGGTTTTAAAATATAGAAGGTGGGTTGCGTGTATGTTGGTGAAGGAAGGAGAAGACTGAAAATCTGGATTTTCAATTTTAAGAAAAAAATAAGAAGATTTGTTGTGGCGAGGGTTTTGAAGATGAGGAAGAAGATTCGGGTAGTTTTTTGGAAGTGTATTGAAGTGGAAAAGGTTGGTTCGTTGAAGGTGGGTTAACGGAGGAGAATGAGTTTGGTTGAAGAAGAGAGATTGGGTTGAAGATTTTGGGGATGGAAATGGAGGTTAATAAGGAAGAAGAAGAAGATTGGAGGTTCGTGGTTTGTTCCAGAGAGAAGACCATTCCCCTTTCGTTCTTCTCCTCACCCTTGGATTTTCAATGGGTCCTCTTTAATCTCTTTCCATTTTCTAATTCTTGTCTTTTTATCGGTTTATAGCAGGTTACTGTCGTTGCATTGTTGTGTTTGTGGTCCCCTGCCCTCCAATTTCTGCAATCCATTATTATGTAAATCTTTTTCAGACTTGTGTGTGTGGTTTTTTTTTTGGAAACAAAGGCTGAAAATCATGCTTTACTGTGTTGCAGGTTTACGGTTTTTCACGTGTTCGCAGAGTGGCCATATGCATGATGCTCGTGTTGTGGGAGGCTAGGATGCAACGTGTGTGAGGTGCCTGTGGATGTAGCGGTTGTGGAGTGCTATGTCATTCAGGCTTTATTTTTGAGTTTTATCGTGTTACTGATGGTTTAGTGGCATGGCTCTTGTTGTTTTGGTAAATCAATTCGAAAATAATTGTAACAATTAAATGGGCTTTATGATTCCCTTTTGTTTTGTTGATTTTATTTGCAATAAAAATGCAAATGGGCTAATGGACTTGTTATTGGTATTAATTTTGCATACTCCAAATAAATCCTCACACCATGCACAAACCTTTAAATTCCTTAATTAAATCCAATGGTCATTAAATCTTTGATATTCCGATTAGAACCAATTCTGAGATTCTTGCCTGCTTCACTTAAAAATGGAATAATTCAAATTAATCCTTGACAAATGAAACAACTTAGGAATCCGTCTTTGAATTTAAAATTACGAGTTAACAAATCCATCCTGAATTTATCTCGAACTTGGACGCTTGAATCATGATAAACCAGAATCTTCATTGTTAAAACTCTTGAATCAAGAACACGCCTTGAAATTGTGACTTAAAGCATGAATCTTGCCTTGGAACCACATATGCACATCTTGGCAATGCTCGATCCAATGTTGCTCTTGAATCAGACTTACAAATGTACTAAGAATCAAATTTCAATTAAGCCTTGATTTAAGATGAACTGATCCTTGATAATCTTTAGCCATGAAGCACTACAGCCTGACATATCTTGACAACCTGATCTCTATGTAGACCATTTGAATTGTCACAGAACCCTAAATGAAAAACCCAGGCACATACAACCTGATTTGCACACTTTTAGCCTTGACAGATCTTGAAATAAAACCTACCTGACTGACCAAGATTAGTTCACAAGCAAATCTACTTTAATCAATATTGCATGTATAACTGATCTGACATCCCTTCCTGAAGCCCAACTCAACCTTGCAACGTTTAGACCACAAGAGGGAAGAAAATAACTTCATATTTTTTTGGATTTTTGAATAAGGACTATGGATTGCTATACAGATGAAGGTTATATACATGTAATACAAATTTGGGGTATGACACTAGTATAAACTAATCCAGAGGCTACTCTAAAATTTAAGGCCTTGGCATAATAAGTATTCAAATTCATCAGCATATTCAGGGGGCTCAGGGTGTCAAGACGGTATCGATATCATCAATACTTTCCCAAATCTCTCGGACTTAGCCTAAATCAAGCAATATACTTTCTAGGTCTGTGACATGCTTTAAACCGAAATTAAATATTTTTTTTTGTTATGGCTCAAGAATTTGGGAGAATCCGATAAATGACGGAAACTATGTATAATGACTCGACAGTACGTGAATTTGATTTTATTAACACTAAAACAAAAAGATTAATTAGAAGATCAAAATTGTAAAATCTACCTAGAAAATAGTAAATAAAAGGGAAAACACTAAATAAAAGCGATAAAGCTTCCTCCCCTACACTTAAATCAAGTATTGTCCCAATGCAACAGATTAAGGTAAGAAAGGAAGGTAGAACCTGGAAAGTCTTCTATCGGTGGTCTATGTCGCGAGTCCGTGTCCGCCTACCATTTCCAGGGTGGTTAGGTGGATCTTCAGGATTTTCCACATGTACTGATAAATACGCCATCTCTGCGATCAAGCCTGACATGATATTTTGTTCACTTTGTATCTATCGGAGAATCTACATTATCTCGGCTTGTTGAGCTTCGATGTTCTGAATTCTCTGATCGTGTTAAGCGTCTAATTCACTCCGTCATAGCATCTCAGCGTATATGTCATCGAGAATGGAGGGTGTGTCCTCACTTCTTCTCGATCTGCGCCTCGAGGATGTACCTGCAACATTTTCAGAAGCGACATGTGTACTGTGTGGAGGTGTGTCAGTGTTATCCCCGCCAGCAGCAACATTCTCTGGAATGTGCGCGGGGACTGGGTTATCAACATAACAATAGTTATCATGGTTACGCACATCTGTACGAGCTGGGTTTGGCAAAATAAAATTCATGAACACTTGATTATTAATCATTAATTCGAAGTTCCCGTCTCGCCGTCTCCTTACCATTTTCATGCTCCTAACCATGTCTATATCTATAGCTCGCGACTGTAGGGGTGTTAAAGATGAAAATTTATTTTCTAAGCCAAGAATTCGACCTTGAGTAGTTATCAGGCCACCAAAAACTATAGCTCCCTTTTTAGCGGTGGCGATCGCTTCCATGTGGGAGAACAAAAACGGGACAGTGTTGATCTTTTTGGTGGTTGCTAAAGCGGTAAAAAGATAAAAAAAATTAAACTTTATTTACCTTATTAGAATTGGACCTATCGAAAATAGTACATGCCAATAGTTGGCGCAAATAGCGTATCGACGGGTTTTGGATTAGAGAGGCTCTATTGCCTTCGAAAATATGGATCACTGCCCCTGTTATCGCTCTCCAAAAATATTTATACGCGTTTAGCCAACCGACACCATCCGACACATCGTATTTCACTTTATCTCCATAGGGAAATTTTAATAAGACAGCTAATCCATCAAAAGTGAACGTGTATTCTACATTAAACAAACGGAAGTGAAGGTTTCCATTAAGATCATAGATGAGTGAGCTTAGAAATTCGAGAGTGGGTTGAACATAGACATGATCTTTAAACGATAAAAAGTAAGTCAAACCCAATTTCTCTAGAATAAAATCAACATTGTCTTTAATTCCTAGCGCTTCTAAACAAAGTATATCAGCATACCTCGTAGATTCGACTTCTCTGTTTAGTAGTGCTGCATAGAGCTCGACTTGTTTTTCACCTGCTTCACCTCCTCTAAACATTACTTGGTAGCTCGCCATGGCAGTAGCTTGCAATGAACAATATCTTCTTTCTCTTTGATTTTGAACGAGTAGTGTATTTTGTGTTTTGAAAAGTTGGTAAGGGAGGTATATATAATGAAGTTACTATGAGTCAATGTGGTTAGTGTGGTTGGTTTTCCTTTATGACGGCCAACAAAATCAGAGGAAGGAAGATAAGTGGAAAGCATGCATGATAGTAAATGGCATGTGGGAGTATGCATGGTGTAGGTGGGACTTAGGTGGCAGACATGCATAAGGTGGGGCCACATATGTAAGTGGCGGGTGCCACTTCTTTGTGGTGAGGGTGTGTGGTGAGGGTGTGTGGCTAGTGCCACCTTGCATGGTGAGTGTGGCAAGTGCCACAAGGCAAGGGTGGTGAATGCCACTTCTCCTAAGGACAAGGGTGGTGAGTGCCACCTCTTGGTGAAGAAAAAGACAAAAATTCGTTTTTCTTTTTTTTTGAAATTTTGAAATTTTGGAAAAAAACATGATATTCTTAATTTAATCACTAATGATAATTAGACATGAATTTAAAATGAAATGTAAAATTTGAAATGAAATACTAGAATTCAGAAAGGAAATTAAATTGTTCTGACTAGAAGAAATAAAACAAAATGTCTCAAACGAAGACAATTACAAAAATCGGTAGACTGCAAAAATAGGAAAATAAAATAGTCCGAAAATAAATAAATTTATCCAAAAAGAAAGTTCCTCTCACACACTCAAAATAAATAGTATCCCCACTATTTAAAAGTGCGAAGATAGGAATGCATGAATATCCAAAATGTTAGCCACGAGGAGGAGGAGGAGGAGGAGCAATAGAGAAAAGTTGTTGATAAATGTAATCCAGCTGCTTCGTCACCACATCCATGAATCCATGAAAATCCATACGTAGAGTTGAAATTTCACCTCTAAGATCTGCAACGTTTGTTTCCAGCGCTGAATGGTAGTAGTATGATCCACTCGTCAGGCGGCAGGCACAGTAGGAGCGCTAGAGCCAGAATTAGAGAGATGGTCATCGTAATGGTCATAATGCTCATAGATTTGGGGAGTCTCAGGGGGTGAAGGTGGAGCTTCTGGTTCATCTAAGTCATAAAGCCAATTATTTAGGTTGTGGACACTAGTTCTTTCATAGTTTGGTAAGGTAAAGAGATAAACAAACTAGTTATCAATCAAGAGTTCAAAGGTGTCTGGGATGAGGTTTCTTATGATGCCACGGTTAAGGCAAAATTGAATATCCATAGGTCGGATAGTACCTAAGGGGTTAAGGTTAAGAAGTGGTTGCCTCAGTCAGATGGCATTGGCAATCATAGTCACTAGGCCTCCTATAATGATCGGTCCATGGTTGGCTTGTGTTATAAGTCTAAAGTTGGCTCATAAAGGTAGCGTCATTAATGGGTCGAGCCTGGGAAGCACAATAAAGCATAAAAAGCTAATCTGTTGACACAGAGTAAATATTTTCTTCTTTACCAAATAAGGTGTGAGCAAGAAACTTATGAAGATAACGGATGGCAAGGTTGTGGATGCTTTCAGAGTATATAGCGTTGGGTTCAAGATGATTATTTCCAGTGATGCTTCCCCAAAAATAATCCAGCTCAAGGTTAGTGACTAGTTCCTCTTGGGCTATGATAAAGGAATCAGGGCCGCTTGGAAATCCTAGGAGTTCAGCAATCTCTCGATTGTTAAAAAGGTAGTCCATGTCAAACATCCTAAAGCTGATGAGGCCACTACTGAATCCATACCCGTGGTCAGGTTGGTAAACCAGTGAGCTTAGGAACTCCAGGGTGAGCCTACGGTAGGAACTAAATCTCTTGTTGATAATAGAATGCTCCCAACCAATTTGGTTGAGGAGATACATAACACTGTCTAGGGTACCTAGTCTAGTCATGGTGGGTCCATCAGGGTAGATAGTAAGTGACATCTCTCTCTGAGCAAGGGCTTTAAAGCGCCTCCTCTGAGCTCTGCCTCTGAAAATAATGCCCATATAGTCAACTCGGTTCATCTCTAAAGTTAGTAATTAACTAATGTTAAGTTAGCCTGTATATAAGTGGACAATGAAAACAAGTTAGTAATGACTAAATAAAATGGATAAGATTGCATGACCATTCTTGGAAAATAAAAATGAAAAGCATATAAAAGAAATTAAAATAAAAGATTAGAAAAATAAACATTAATACTAAAAAACGAGTTGTCTCCCACCAAGCGCTTTGTTTTATGTCGTAAGCTCGACATAATTTTAAATTTCACTAATTTTGGGGATGAGTGTGCAACTCAACAAGCTTTATACTGGCGGAGTAGTCTCTGTTTTCAATGTTATAGTAACGTTTCAGGCGCTGTCCGTTAACTGAAATTCTGGCAAGCACATGATGGATGTTATTTCCAAAGTTATAGCATCCACTGTGACATTGACTACTGTACTAATTAATTAAACTGTAAGTAAAAGCCATAAATAACACAACAATTGTTCACCCAGTTCAGTGTCAACAACACCTACATCTGGGGGCTACCAAGCCAGGGAGGAAATTCACTATCAGTAGAATTAATTCAGAGTCAAACAACTCAGTTTGCACTCCTCACTTAAAACCTACCCAATGGCACTTCAACCTAGAGACACTCTAGACCTGAGTATTCCCACTCACTCCCCCTCAATCACACTACAGTGATATCCAATTACAGTTTCAGAATAAAGATGAAGAAACACTTCATACACATCTTGATCTTGCTTTAAAGCTTTGATCAAGGGACACACACACTCTTGCTTAAAATCTTTGAGTGAGACACAGCTTAGAATCTACCTAACCAATGCAGCATACAGTTGCTTGGTAAATAAGTATTCCTAAGACTCAATACACACGTGAAGAACACACTTTCTTCACTCACAATACTCACGTGAAGAACAACCTTCTTCACTCACAAGGACTCTGTAATCAGCACTCTCTAATCTTTTCTCCAAATCCTTAGTGCTAGGATTGCTCCTTTTGATATATATAGTGCAGTCAGTCATTTGGGCCTTGATGTGCATAGTTAGGTTTAATCGTAACAAACCCTACTCTTCAATCATCTGCACGCTTGCCATTTAATTCAGGATCATTTGTTTCGCTTTAGGGATTCTCAAATGTCTTCTGTCTTTTAGCTTGAGCTCCTGATTTGATTCCTGATTTCTAGATACCAGAAAAACTAACCTGCCCGCTGGATGTCATACGGTCAGTGTCATGACATTCTGTATGACATTCAGCTTAACTTATAGTTAACTTACCCTGCACACACATTATTAAGTATGTCTTAACATTCAATATGACATACATGAACACTCTAAAGTTTTGCCATAAAATGCAGTCAATCAAGATCACTTATAAACTCCCTGTTTGGCAAATTTTTGGCTAAAGCACCCTGTTTAACATTACAGTTTACACACAGTAGAAGACTTATCATGTGCCCTGTCATGCAGGAATGTTACTAGCTCAAACCACTCTCAGAGTCCTCATAGTTAGCTCTCACTGTTATAAATCACCTTGTTAACCATCTGTTAGTTACCACTACAGATGTCACACTTTGCTGAGTGACACACTGTGTTAGTCCCCCTCAACTGATGCACCTTACCAGCTGAGCACTTAACCTGCACATTCTGCAGTCACATAAATACATCCAGTCTGCTCTGGATGTCATGACATTTAGGATGACATCCTAAAGCACACACACTTGTGCTACTCCCCCTGAAGAGATGCACAACACACTCTGCTACTATCCTACAGACACACACAACTCCTAAACACCTTCTAGGATCCCACATGGTTAGCAAACATTCCTATACACCATAGGAATTCACACACAAATTGCATCAGCATATTACTAACAGCACAAGGCAGCTGTTATCACATAAATCCTCAACAACACCTGTGGTCACACCTACAAGCATGATTATACCATGTGCACACAATAACACATATGCTAGCCCACCTGTTCTTCCACTTGCTGTTATTATCACTCTATCTTTCTCTCCCCCTTTTTAGCCACAAATTAAGATCCAACTAAGGACTTAACACAGATCTAAAATTGTAACATTACACTTGTCAGGGGCAAATTATACAAAATGCTCATAGAGAGCATCACAAAAACAATACATTTATTGCTGTCAAATAAGTCTAATTAAAAGAACTCAGACCAAAACAAAACTTCAACACAGCATCTCACACAAATAACTTAGCAACCATTAGCTTAATCTCCACAACACTTCATCAGCACATGTCATTCTTCCTCCTCAGAGGTAGAACTGGAACTGGCCTTCTCAGATTCTTCATCACTTGTCTTCTCAGCATCAGGGGAACCATCTTCATCCCTGTCCTCTCCTTGACCAGAGTGTTCCTCTTTTTCTGAATCAGCTGCCTGGCTATCCTTCTCTTCTGACCCATCATTTTCCCTATCTTCATTATTAAACTCAGCATCTTCAGTTTGCTCAATGGTTCTGATCCAGGCTTTAAGAGTTTTCTTCCTAGCATCCAACTCCTGGCAGGTTTCCTTTAGCATGGCAATCACTTCATCTTTTCTTGATTTAGACTTGGATGTCTCAGCTGATGTTACAACAATGTCAGGAACATGAGTTCCTTGAAATAGCTTGGAATGGAATGATAAGGGGCTTCCTCTTTTGCTTGCAGCATTACTTTTCTTGAGGATATTTGGAAATTGTGCTAACATAATTCCACAAATGAGCGAAGGAAATGCTATGGGCCCTTTTATGCTATAGCTACCAGCATGCTTCATAGTCTGATCAAAGATATAAGTGCCATAGACCAATTTAGTCTTGGTCCCAACAGCATAGATAACTCTCCCCAAGATAGTGGCCACTGACGATTTGTGATTAGTTGGCACCCAGTTTGCAACACCAATCTTGTGCAACACAACATATTTCACACTTAGTTTGCTGGCAGCAAGCTTTCCTTTTGATGGCCACTTTCTGACTTGATTTCCAGTAATTACTTGACACATTTTGTTGTCAGAGATGGTTAACTCAGGCTGAGCTTCATTTGATCTTCCAAGGAAGTTGTTGATGGTAGTGGGAGTGAAGATGACACCATTTCGTCTCACATATACTACCTAAAAAAATGTATATACTACCTAAAAATCTGAAATAAAAACAAAAATGTATATAATATATTTACAAATAAAAATATAATATACTACCTAAAAAAAAAGAAACAACAACAGGGTGGAGTATATGAAACTCGGTGGGGTGGAAATGAGTGATAGAATCATTTGGGCTTTACCAAGCCCATCATCTATCAAAAAAATGATGGCGTGCCAAAAACTCACGGTAACCCACAACCAGCTATTGTGAAACAAGTATTCTTCTAATCCCAATAATTAAATTATAATCCAATACTTCCAACAAAGAACAAAAGCGACATCAACAAGGTCTACCCAACAGATGAAACGGTCTCATATTACTTAAACCAACCCAAAACGCTGTAGTCAAAATGACAGATAAATAAATCAACAAAATCAAACACAATGGCTCGATGGCTACAACAGCAACGTTTAGAGTGAATTCTTCATTCTTCTCTCTGATTCACTTCTGTTTCGGTTAATTTGGATATAATGGAAAAGTTGGATGGTTGGAGTTTTGAGTTTATGCGGATGGGCTTGTTTCAGAACGGTTGAGGTTTTCGTTTTGAGGGAGATAAATGGATTGGAGTTTGACGACGGTTTTTATGGCGGATGGTTGGGAGGGTTTTGTTGAAGAAGGATTTTCTCGGATGAGTTTGTGGTTTCAAAGTTTTTCCGAAGAAAGAGGGTTAATGGAGTTTGAAGGTGGTGACATGGGTTTGAGTGTGTGGCGTATGATTTTTCAGAATGGTGAGCGAAAGGAGTTTTCTGGATTGTGTTTTGTGGCTGTACGAAATGGGTATGATGGAGGTGTGTTGGTTTTGTTACGGCGGCATGTTCTTTGAAGGGAGGCAAGTTCGATGTCGCAGATCCGCGGATGGATGAAATGGGTTTGTGTTGGGGAGAATGGTGGATTCGCGGAGTTTGTTTCTGTTGGTAGTTTATCGTTGTTGTTGGGTTTTCGAAGGTGAGGAGAGGTTCAGCAAGAAGTGGGTTGTGGTTGCGGTTGGTTCAGATGAGAAGGTTTGGGTTTGTTGTTCTGGGTGGTTGAAGTTTCGATGAGAGCAGTTGAAGAGTTAAGGGTTGTAGAAGTCTTTTGTTTTGGAGGTGACAAAGATGATGGAAGGAAGTTGGTGGTAACGGTTGGAGTTGAAAATGTCGGTTGAGGATAACAGCGGATTTGAAGGAGGTTTTTATTGGATGTTTATGATTCGAAGATCTGTTTGAAGAAGAACAAATGGATTCAACTGGTTTTTTCACGGTGTTGGAGTTGTTGAACGGTGTTTTCGATTTGCATTGAAGGTTGGTATTGATGGTGAGTTTGCAGTTTGTTTGGTTTAGCTGTGTAGTCTCGAAGCGAGTTTCTGGGCTAGTGTTTGGATCTGGAGATGAAGGAAATTCGAAGGTGTCGTTTACGGTTTGTGTTGAGATGATTTGCAGAAATAATGAAAGTTTTGAACAAGGTGATGAGTTGGAGAAGAAGGATGAACAGGCGGCTAGGGTTGGTGTCCTAGGGTTTGGAGGCTGAGAGTTTTAGGGTTCCCCTCCAGAAGGTGATGATGAATAGGGCTTTATATGCCCAGAATTTGACATGTGGCAAGTTGCTTAAAGGCTTAATGATGATTAAAGATTGTTAATGCTGATAATAATTAATAAAAAAAAGTTAAGCTGATAAACATAAAATAAAACCTATAATTGAACAAAAACCTGTACAAAAGAAAGAAAAGGTGAAAAAACGGAAATAAAAAAGGGGGGAGGTGGGGTTCAAACCCCCAACCTTTAGTATAATACTCACAAGTTCATCCGCTAGGGCAGGGATACGTCCAATAATGAAATTGCACGAACAAATATATATTACATAAACATTGAAATTAAGAAAAACGAAAAACAAAAGGGGCTAGGGTGGGATTTGAACTCAAGTCCTTTAGGATAAAGGACACATGTTCAACCGCTGGGGCAGGAATACTTCCAATAACAATGTTGCTCCAATAAATATATATTACATGTGAAATATAAAAAAAATAGATTTAATTAAAATAAAACATAAATAAATAATGATAAAAACTAATAAACATTCTAACTAATCTTAATTAAATTAATAAAAAATCTAGAAATCCTAATTAACTCTAAAAACAATTAATCCTAAAACTAAATAAAAAATGGTTATTAATAATAAAACAAATAAATCTAATAAACCTATTTCTAAACTATTAATATTAAAAAAAAATCTATATTAAATTATCAAAATTCTAAAAAAAAAACGTATTTAAAATAAAAATCTAAAATTAAATTCTATGCTAAAAATAAATTAAACTATGCTAAAAATTAATAAAATAAGTAAAATAAAACAGTAAATAAAAACTGAAAGATCGAGTGAACACCGAAATGTCACCGAAAATACCAGCGCGGACTGGACCACCAGAAAGAGCAATCTCCGCTCAATTCTGAAATAAAAATCCTCATTTGAACTGGTTTAAATCGCCTGAAATGCGAAAAAAGGGGCTGTGATCCCGATAATTTGTCCTGACTGACAAAATGCACAGTACACGAGAGATGATATGCAAAATGCAAATGGAACGAAACATAAGCCAAATCACTGAAAAAGGTTGGTCAAATTTTGGGGTGCAACAACTGCACTCTTTCCTTCACTTCATATCAACTATTTTCAAGCTATTGATGATGATGAAACACATAGGGAGGTGGCTCATGCTCAGAAAAGAGATTCCAAGTTGGATTTGTACATTTTGCCTCCAAAAGGGGCAAACTTGGCAAAATAATCTGAACTGCCCATACCACTTGCTCTCCAACCTTGCCTAAAAATAGGACACTCTCCTCACATCCAAACCACTTCAGATTCATTTAGAAACCAGGAAAATTCTCTTTCATTCCTCGGATCACAATCCTCTTGCAAATTGTGAACTTGCTCTCTTGTGCACCAAAGAACTGCCTTTGCATAAACCCTTCCAAAACCTTTTCCAGCCACAAAACACATCCACCAACACTTCAAACACATCACAAATGAATTTTTTAAGCTGTTAAAACACTCACCTTCACCAGAAAACACCTCATTCAAAAACTTAACCGTCAATCCAAAATAGTTTGACTTTCTGCATCTTTGAAGCTAACTCACTGCTTAGACCATTTCCAATCCTTCTAACACTTCAAACACACTCCATATAAGTTTTTTGAACTATCCAAAGCATTACCACACTTCTGTAACACCATATACTAGTGTTTCACTTTGGAACTTTTGGTGGTTTCTTGCAAAAGGAGGTCATTCTGCCAAAGCAGTCACTTGGAGGAAGTTTGGACCACTTGAATAGCCTATTTGGAATACTCATAACTAGATACTTTTAGAATGATTCAAGTTTTTGATGTGTATTAAGTATAGACATGTTACACATATCTGTTAGAGGTCTTGTTTGAACTTTGGTTTGCCTTTAAACTTGTATGTTTGTGATTGTCCACTTGCTTTGGTTTGCTAGCTTGCTTTTTCATGTCATTTCCATATGCAACTTTGTGTTTCAATTTAAGCATAAGTTCTAGATGTTTGTAAACATCATTTACATGTTATATGTGTTATGTTGAATCACTTAGTTGTTATTGAAATGTTGCATTTCTGCCTGCCATAATGTTCTTGATCAAACTTGGCATTTTGGCCACTTCATGTGATATATATTGTTTAAACCCATCTCTTGATGTGTGATGTTTTTAAACATAATTTCTATGTTCCATATGGTGTGTTTGATCACTTGTTTTCTACTGAAACCATGTACATTTGACTGTCAACATGTTCTTGCACATAACATGTCATTTTTTATGTTGCTATCGAATTTTCCATATGATGCATGATCTGTGAAAACTACCACTTCCATTGAGTTGCTTGTGAAAAAATATACAATTTCATTTTTGTTTCACTCAATTTGGTCGAGTTTTGAGCAAGTTATGATTGCTTTTGCAAATCTGCCTAGACTAGGTTCAAGTTGCCCAAGTTTTTTCCCCTGCCTTGCCTATTTTGACACCCAATTTTCCAAAGTGCATAACTTCTTTGATTTTTATCATTTTTATGCCATTCTTTTTGAAAAATTCCCTTTGATATGTCTAGTTTCAATGTGTGAAGAAAGAATTCAAGAATTTTCCTTTTTGAAACACTTTGGCCCACTTGAAAGACATGACGTTTTTTAGGATTTTTACTTGTTTTCATGAGTTTCTTTGACTTAGCACTTGATTTTTCTTGTATGATTGATCTTGTATGAATCACTTTTGGATTTTTAACATGCTTATATGTTTGAAAATATTTGGTTATTTTCTTTACCATGCTTATTATTGCCTTTTGTAAATGTATGAACATGAAACTATGCCTCGAAACGTTTTGTTACTTTGTGACATGCTTCTTGATGTTTTAACCTCTTGAACATGATCCCTTAACGTCATATTGCTTTTTTATCTATCTTGTTAGAACCAAACATGTTTAGGATTTGATTCTTGCCTTTGTAAATGCATGAATGTGAATATATGACTTGGAACTTCTCTGTGAATCATTGTGTGTTTCTTGATGTTGTAACCTCATGAATATGATCCTATACACCCTTTACCTTACCTTCCTTGTTTATGTTTCTTGTTAGAAACATAACATGTTTAGGATTTATTCTTGCTTTGAAAGATACCATGAATCTTGCTTACATTTCCTTATGTGAAGTTTAAACCCATACTTGAATAGTTGTCACTCTTCTTGCTTACCATAATTGATTGTCATCAATATGCCTTGAAAATGATTAAATGTTGTTAAATTTATCTTTTTCTGATTCATATACCATGTTTAACTCAAGTTGTAACTTGTACGATGAGTTTTGTTTGTTTACCATTGATGAACTTGTTTGTTACCTTCACAGTCTTTGAACATTGTTATGTGTAAAACCTTGGTTGTTACCATTTTATGTTGTATTTTAAGTTGATCATATCTTATTTCTACTTATCCTTGTCAAGATTGATTCATATGGGATGGAACTTGTTAGTTCCCATCAAGTTGTTTTGTTATCATTTTGTTTCATTTTGTTACATGATTTTCCCTAATCTTTCTCGGTTGTTACCATGACTTCTATATCTGTATCATGTTTGAATGAATGCTTATGTGTGCTTTAACTTTGTTAAGTTTCCCCAAGTGATGGAACTTGTTAGTTCTCATCCAGTTGCCTTATTATTCCTTATTCCAAAGGAAAGTCTCTATTGACTTTATTGTCATAGATAGCTCATTACCCATCCCCTTGACTTGGTTAAGTCATTAAGTCTCTTAACTTAGTTAAGTTAGAACCTATACCCATTAGAATTTGCTTTAAGCCAAAGAACTACTCCTTGTTAGGAGTATCCTTCAATTAGAGCTTTAAGATAGAGTTTGTTAGCTCTATGTAAGAATCATTGTCATGATTACTTACTCCCCTCTTGGATTTTGTCAATGTCAATCCCCTTGAGTGTTGAAATTAGATCTAGAGAGTTTTTTCAAACTATATACAAACATTGTTATGTTTTCCCCCTTGGAGCCTTGACCATAGTCAAGTACTCCTCAAGCTTAGTGAGGAGAACTACGGTTGCTCTGATTCCATCCTAGTAAGGATACGTAGGCATAAGAAGTGATATCTTTGCGAGCAAACTTAGAACTATCCTTATGTATTTACCTCAGCTTTACCCTAACCTTGATCCAATGACCGTAGCAAACAACTCAGATAACCTAGCATACATACACACAAAAGGTTCCTGTAGAGTACTACAGATGTCTAGGATGTGAAATACCTACCCTAGGCATAACTAACCCCTGATCCACGAATCTCTAGCGTTGTTGTTACATCGCACAAAATGTTTTTCTTTCTTTGACCTTTCCTTTGGATAAATCAAAGCTTGGTGGTGAATTTCAATGAATTAAGATTTAAGTTAATCAACAGCTTGATATCCGATTCTCACTGCAACAGAAATGGCGACTTCATTGGGACTACTAATTGCTTGAGGGTTTAGCCTACTTTGTGTGCTTATATGCTATATCTTTGTATATTTGCATATACCTGTATATTTATGAATATATAACTGTATTGTTTTCATTGGATCATTTGGGTGATATCTTGAGTGGTGAGATAAGTCCTAACCCGAACTTAAGTGTACATATGATATGATATGGTATGATCAATAGTTGACTATTGGGAGTAGTCCTAACATGTTTCATATATGATGTAACCACACTCAGTTGAGACCTCCTTGAGATAATTGGTTGTGTATGAGTAGTCATGCATTTCATTAGTTGTTTCAACATGAGAGTCCGTGAAACTGAGGACCTTTAGTTACCCACTTACCCCATTTGGCCTTTTTAGGACGTAGTGCAAAGACTATGAGGGAGTAGTCCCGAAATAGTTGTTACGCGATACTACACTTAGACCAGTCTATCCCGAGAATATTTTTGACCCACGTGAATAGTCATGTTGGTTGATAATATCTGAGGGATTTATCTATGACTTTGGGAACTCTTGATAGAACCTGTTCTACAGGTAAAATGAAAATCTTAGTACATGTCCTTTGGGAGGGTATACCCTGGCTTCATGCTTGTAAACCTGGACTTAAGACCTTTGCTTGTCAACATTTTCATTTGTGCATTATGTATTTGTGAATACTTGTGTATGTGCTACTTGTACATCATATCATCATATCATCATAGAATCTCATTTTGTTGCACTAATTTTGTAAAACTCAGCCATTTTCTTTTTGCAAAACCCTAGTTATCATGGATTTTGGGAAAAGAAACACTAAGAAATATAACTTCAAGAATTGTGATACAATGGAGTTGAGAAAGCTAGGAACAATGGTATCCAAAGACTTTGGGAAAACATATGGAAAACTTATGAGTATTGTGAAGACTAGAATGGAAGAAGGGGTTCTCAGCACCTTGGTTTCACCTTCCTAGATTACCAGTTGATGCCGACATTAGAAGAATATTCTTACTTCATTGGAATTCCTGTGAAGGATAGGAAACCTTTTAGTGGTTTGGGGAAGCTACCCTCGCTGAAGGAGGTTGCTGACACACTCCATCTAGAAGTATTCGAGGTCAAAGCCAATCATACTTCAAAGAATGGAGTCAAAGGTTTTCATTCTGCTTACTTATTGGGAAAGGTTACTTACCTTGCCAAGAAAGGTAGTATCGATGCATTCGAAGCAGTTTTGGCTCTCTAATATATGGTTTGGTGTTTTTCCCAAAGGTAAAAGAATTCGTCAATTTAACTGCCATCACCGTATTCTTGAATGCTAACCCAGTGCCCACTTTGTTAGGTGACGCTTATCATTCCATTCATCATAGGACTCTTCAAGGTAGATGGACTATTAGCTATTGTGCACCCTTGTTATACAGATGGTTTTTCAATCATCTACCAAGGACGGATGCTTTCAAAGAAAATCTTAATGGTTGGAGATGGTCTCAAAGGATTAGGTCTCTAACTCAAGCAGATATTCATTGGTACGATCCTGCCTATGACCAAGGAGTCTACATTGATAGTTGTGGTTCTTTTCCAAATATACCACTCTTGGGAGTACAAGAGGGGATCAACTATAATCCTTCTTTGGCTAGACATGAATTTGGATTCCCAATGAAGGATAAGCCTAACAACATCCTATTGTCTGGTTTCTTCTACCTTAACACCGAAGCAGAGGAAAGTTTAAGAAACAGTATAATTGATGCTTGAAAGAACATCCGGAGAAAAACCAAAGCTGAACTTGGGAAGAGGAATTGGGTAGCCTTTGAGCCATTCACTCAGTGGGTCTAATCTAGAGGTCATGATCTCAAGATGCCTTACCTTCCTAAGAAGAATACACAGATTGTCATCGCGTTATCTTCTGCCATTCCAATTGAAAATATGGAAGAGTACCAAGTTATTCTTGAAAGAACAAAGCTTGAGAGGGACACTTGGGAAGGCAAGTACCATACTCTTCATTCTGAGACAACAAAGTTGCAGAGGGAGCTAAAAGACAAGGACGAATTGATTGGATGGCTCGAAAGACGACTGATTAATAGAGATGTGATGAAAGAGAATTTATTTTTCTCTAGCGTTAAACCTACGCAGAGTACTCATGAGTATTCAAATATTCCACCAACTTCTGGTGCTTGGAAAGGAATAGTAGGCAAGTTGGTGATGGAGAACACTATGATGAAAAGAATAAAAAGGGCACGCAGATAAGACTCTCGTCAGACTTCCTAAACCATAGAGCCTAGTCCTCTCCTTTGATATAGCCTCACGTTTCTTGTGTTATATTTCAAAAGTTGAAACTTTTCCCAACATAAATGAAACGAGGGTTTTTCTTTAATTATCTTCTAAGTTTTGTAAAGCCAGTTGTATCTAGCATCTTTGTATTGCATTCTGCATTTGCTAACCATTCAAGGAATTCAAAAATCTTGTTTTTTTGCAGACATAGTGATGGATCAAAGAAACATGATTACATTCGCAAGCCCGAGGTTGGACAACCTAAGGATCTTAAGGAGCCTAGTAAGGAATCCTGCTACTTTTATAGCCATGTATGGGGACATATTATCTTTGCTAGATACACAAGTAAATGAGGAAATGCTGCAAGCCCTCATGAAGTTTTAGGATTCAATGTACCATTGCTTCACATTCCCAGACTTTTAGTTACTGCCAACCTTGGAAGAATACTCCGAGCATCTAGAAATTCCTATGAATTTCACATCTAACTATGGGAGGGAGAGAAGACCGAACATAAGAGATGTTGCTAAAGCTCTTCACCTAGAACCCACTGACCTTCCAACCTAGTTGGATAAAAGGGGTGAATTTACCGGAATGGAGGCAAAACCATTCATGGAGAAGGCTGAGTTCTATTATGACCGTGGAGATTTGGGAATCTTTGAAGCCATACTAGCTTTCTTGATTTACGGCTTATACCTGTTTCCCAGCAAACTTGAGTTCATCAGTTTGGAGGCCATCAAGCTATTTCTTGTCATAAATCTAGCTCCCACTCTCCTGGACGATACCTATTACACCATTCATCGGTGGAAGGTGTACAATCTCGGGCAATTCTCTTGCAGCACGACACTCCTAAGCAAGTGGTTTATTTCACACTTGCCTAGGACATTCTCTCTATGGAATATGGAAGACAATGATGCGTGGGTTGGAAAACTGGTTTCACTCTCTCACTACGACATCAGCTGGTATGACCTAGCTCGCGGAGGAGTAGCCATGATACATAGCTGTGGGGAGTTCCCAAATATACCCTTAATCGGCACCAGAGGGTATATCAGCTACAACCCTATCTTAGCTCGCTGTCAGCTAGGATACCCCACTAAGAAAGAATTAGAGCCAGCCCTAATAAAGACTTGCTTCTGTGAAAGGGGTGTTGACTCGGATTTCGAAGCACGAACTATCTTTTCCTGGCGTTATCCCAACCTGCAAGGAATGACCGCCGTAGAAAATTCAAGTTGTCTCCTTTCGAAGGAATATTTGTTTTGGTCAAAAGTAATAGCATTGAAGATGTTCTATACTCACTCCTACGACATTACTCTAGAGCCAGAGGAACTCCTGTCTAGGGGAGAGTTGAAATTTTCTTTGGTAAAAGCCGAACGGGAAAATGCAGAACCCTGAGAGCTGCTTCGTCAAAGCCAGAGGAGGACAAGGCTACAGGAGGTAGAAGGGTCATCTTGTTAGAGGATCCTTAGCTTTTAATTTCCTTTTGTTGAACCACAGGCTTATGGGAATATGAGATCTTTCATTTTTTAAAATGTTGTAAAAGTTTCATTTGTTAATGAAAACTTTATGTTGTAAATCTCTTTTTATTAATGAAAATTTGGTTAAGCTTTCATCGCGTTGTTACGTGTTAATCCATTAATTTTGTTCGTAAACAAACTTTTTGGTTTTCCTTGAATGTGTGTCTGCATTTCCATCTTGCATCTTGCATTTCATTGGTCCTCCGGCTCATCCTGTGTTTCGTTGCTGTCAGAATCACGTTGAATATCCATTGGTACAACACAAGAGCCAACGCTCAGAAGAGAATGGCAGATCAAGACCTAAGAATCGATCAAATCAACAACAATGTCGAAGGGCTATGTGGCGAAGTTAGCCAAATCATGGAAGTCCTTCAGGTAATCAAGGCAAATATGGACATACAAACTACAATAGTGTCTGAAATCAACACAACGACAACAAATCCTCCCCCATTAGTAACTTCAGCAACGAAACATCCTTTTGGCATTCCCAGGGATTTCATGCCTCCGTACAATGATGCTTAACAATTCAATCATCATTTTTATTCTAATCCATAGAGTGTTCCATTAATGATGGATTTCCAAAATCCAATATACACTCAGGTCGGTGCGCAGGCCCAGGTCCGACTAGTCTTCAACAATCATCAACAAATATTCGACGTGCCCGACAGGTTTGAGACTAAAGACGAGAAACATGAGAAACTACAGGTTGAAATGGACATAATGGCCAGAAGAATGAGGGCCATAGAAGGAAATAATGTCTTTGGATCTGATGCCAAGGACATGTGTTTGGTTTTGGGCTTGGTATCCTCCCAAATTCGTAATGCCTATGTTTGAAAAGTACGAAGGAGCAACCAGCCCAAAGATTCACCTAATCATGTATTGTCAACATATGGCCCCGCATATTGAGAATGACAAATTGTTGATACACGACTTTCAAGACAGTCTTAAGGGTGCCTATGCTAAATGGTACTTAAGTCTGGATCAGTCTAAAATCCACTGCTTCCAAGATTTGTCTAATGCATTAATTCAACAGTAAGACTATAACATGGATTTAGCGCTAGACCGTCGTCAACTTCTTAGCATGACTCAGAAGAGCTCGAAATCCTTTAAAGAATATGCGCTGAGATGGCCCGGGACCGCCGCCCAAGTGGAACCTCCCCTAACGAAAAAATAGTTGGCTGATTGGTTCGTGGATACCGTCAGATCCAAATTCTATGAAAGAATGATTAGTAGTATCACGACCAACTTTTCTAATATTGTGGTCGTCGGTGTAAAGGTAGAAGCTAGTTTGAAAAATGGAAAAGTGATGAGTTTGGCAAGCACTAGCACAATGAAAAAGCCACCGGGCAGCTTCCACAAGAAAAAGAAAGGAGAGACTAATGCTATAATGTACGACGAGAGGGTTCGGAACAGAACAAACAGCCCATAAAATCAACGATTGCCTTGTCTACAACCTCAGCAAAATTATCAGCAACAACAATATGCGGCTGCAGCCACGCCGATGTTTCAACCTCGGCTAACCCCACAAAGTTTTAAGCAACAGGTGCCCAACGCCTATCAACAAAATCACAACCAGCAAGCACCGAAACAACAAAGAGCACTGGCTCCAAGGCTTGCTTTCTAGAATAGGAGGCCAGGGGTTCAGCCTATCCCCATGAGTTACACTGATTTGTACCCTCTAATGGTGCAGCAAGGCCCTCTCCAACTCCATTACCATATTACTACAACTCGAACACACGATGCGCATTCCATGAAAATGTTGCAGGGAACGACCTCGAAGGTTGCATAGCACTCCAACACATTGTGTGAGAATTGATTGAAAAAAAGATCTTCTCCTTTGAGGATAATTAACCTAACATGGAAAACTGTCATTTGCCAAACCATGGTGGTGTCCATGCTGTAGAGGAAGATTCTGACGTAAGACTAATTTCCAAGGTGTCTAAAGTAAAAACTCCATTGGTCGAGTTGCATTGAAAATTGATAAAGGCAGGTCTGATCTAAGGCTCCTATGAAAGTTGTAGTGACTGCCATCGTAATCCGCAGGGTTGTAACCTAGTGCAGAAGGATATTCAGTCAATGGTTGATGGAGGTTTGCTACAAATATGTGGGAAGAAAAAAGAAGATGTCTCGGTGATTGAGCCAATATTCAATTTACCCAACAAATCTGAAAAGAGACCAATATTCAATATTGTGAGTAGCAAGTCTGCTTCTCTTGCTGCTGTTAGGCCTGTGTTCCACAACAACCCTGCGCCAACCACGGACCAGCCTAAGCCAAGGTTTGATACAAGGATGGGATCAAGCCCTAATCCAAAAGTTGTATATTGGAAATACGACTACTCCTAGTACAACTTGAAAGCTGAAAGAAAGCAGGAGGACGTGACAAACATTGTCGGGGCAAGCAAAATGACCTGTAGCGGTCGTGTATGTTGCACCCTAAAATTTGCTCAACCTTTTCTAATTGGTTTATGTTTCAATTGCATCAGCATTTGCATAGAAAGTCATGTACATAGCCTAACCATCTGCATAGCATAAGCATAGCAAGTCATCCAACAGGGACCAATCATTATTCTCATCTCTATGAGCCTATCAAGAGGTTATTATTCTAATTCAAACCCATTCAAGTCATCAGAAAGAATTTGAAAGATATCAAGTCAATGAATCAAGCAGGGCATCCATCTCCTATCTGAGGGTATCTGAGGATCACCAAAGAAATTGTGAGCTGTGGGCTGAGCATGGAGAGTATCCGGGCATCATGGGAGACTTAGAAAGTCATTTAGAGAAGGAGACAAGTCATTGGTGTGATCACAAGAATTGCAGTTGAAGACAGTCAACTAGGGTTTCATCTGGGGTCAACTCTAGGTCAATTCTAGGTCAATTGACTGATGGAAGGGCATTAAGGGCTATTGAAGAGATGTGGGGTTCATCATTTAACATGTAGAAGAGGATATGTTGTTATGCTAAGAAGAAATCAAGAGAAATCAAGGAGAAGAGGAGTTTCTAAATTAGGGTTTCTGTGTAAAATCCCCTAATTTAGGTCAAATTTCCAAGCAAGATAAGTCAAAATGCAAGCTCCAAATGGATCCTTGGCCAGCATGAAACTTGTAAAGGATATCAAGAACTTTAATTTGAGTGGTGGAAGACATTGAGGAGATTTATAGAACTCAAGTTATGGTCCTTGCAAGTTACAGGTCATCTGAGGTATCTGAAATTTTGTCTGTGAAAGTGACTTGACTTCCAAGCAATTTTTACCCCTCAAGGAGATTTCAAATGAATTTCTGGTAAACATAAGAGTTGTTCCTCATTGTCTTAGCTTTCTAGAATGGTATAGTATTCCTTCATATGATTTTTGGAACTCTACTTATGGTCTTGGCAAGAAAAGGGTATTTTGGTCATCTAAGAATTACAGGTCATTTCAAGCCTATGCCCAAAACTCCTACAAGGAAGCTTCAAATGGAAAACTTTACAACATCAAACTTGTTCCAAATGGCATTTTGAGTCTAGAAAGGTGACCATGAGAGATTGGAAAGGTTCATAGCACAAGGTTTCAAAATTGTTTTAATGAACAAAAAAAGGACTTAAAAATGAGATTTTTCATATTTTGGCCAAATGAGGTGAAATTATAGGTCATTTTGATTGGAAAAATCATTTTGAGAACATTGGCTAAAGTGGAATTTTGAGGTTAGTTCAAATTTTGAGAGTTATTCAAGGTTGCTTACAAAGAAAGTTACATCATCCAAAATGTAAGGAAAAAGTGCAAGGGAAGTTTCTCCAAGTTTCTAGGAGGTTCTATTCTCACCTATATATTGATATGAGAAGGTTCATGCAAGGTTTGGTGCTTCACATTTCTCATAAACACAAGTTTCACACTCTTTCTTCAATTTGCAAAATCAATTCAAACACTCTCAAACTTTCACCAATCTTCACCATTCTTGATCTGGTATTCATCATCATCATCCATAGATCATAATTCACACAAGAATTTGGCTGAATTGAGCAAGGATCGTGCTGTTCAAGTTAACCATCCAAGAATCAAGAATTTCTCAATCACAAGATCCAAGAGGTTTGAGTCAAATTCATTGCATACAGAAGTCAAGAACAAGTTCCCTGATCCATTTCCAATCATTACAAGCATCTGATCAGAGCATTCCATAGTTGTTTTCTTCACTTTACACCATGTATGTTTCTCCTTTGAATGGCATGTTTAGGTTAGGATTATAAGGTTTTGTTAGCATAGGATTGTTAAGATAGGATAGATGACTGAGTTTGGTGAGTTTGGAGAGTTTTCATGGAGTTTGATTATGGTGTACCAAAACTGTTTGGATGGATAACTCTTGGATTAGAGCATGAAAATCTCAGGTTATTAGCTTGTGATGATCAGCATGGAATATAGATTAGCTTAGGGCAAGAATTGGAGAGAGTTGAAAGGTTTGATCACAGGTGAAAATGGTGGATTCCAACTGTTATACCTATCGGGTTGGTTTGTTGCTTGAGTTTTAGGAAGAACTATTGGCATGGCTGTGTAGAGGGAATGTTCTAGAGTAATTTTTCTTTTGGAAGTGTTTGATTTCATGGAGAATGGAGAGAGAACAGGGAGCTCGAAGATTGCATGCATGGAAGATGATTTCAGGGTTAGGGTTTGTCCAAGGTTGAAGATAACCTTTGGACCGTTTGATCTGGCTTTGACCTTAGACTTATTTACCAATCCAACGGCCACGGTTGATTGACAAAACGGAGGGAATTTCAAACAATGAAACGCCCCGTTTCATTTAAGTTCGCTGATGGGCTCAAACTTTGGCTGCTAATCACACCCTCCCCACCGAGGCCCAATCTAAAATGAACTGGAAAAATTACTACTCGCACCGTTTTCGTTTTTTTTCTTTTTTGTTGGCTTTCTGAATGTGCCTGGGCCTTGCGCATATTATTACTAACACCCCCCTGTCTGGCCCAGTTCTTCCTTTTAACTGATTTTACTTGCTTTCTGCACCCCTTTCATATTAATTCATTTCATTTTATTTCAAAAAAAACATTAAATCTTTAAAAAATCAAAATAAATTGTAAAATGCATATTTTTCCTTGGTTCTTTTTGCATTATTTTCTTAATTTGCTCAAGAAAATTATCATACAAAAAAATTAATAGTTCATTTCATTTTTATATTTTTGGTATATTTTCCTTTTAATTAGGTGTAAATAATATTTTGTTTAGTACATGATTTTGCTAATTTTGGTTTGAGTAGTTGCTTTAACATTTTTAATCCATCCTTTTTAGGTTGTTTAGTTTAGACATTCAACTTGTATATACAATTTAGTTCCCATTTTTAGGACTTAATTTTAGGTGTTTTAGTTTAGGTGTGAATAACATGAACAAAATTAGGGTTTAAGTGATGACTTAGGAGAATTGAATCATTTCCCTTAGGATTTAGAGATTGAAAGTTTGGGGTATGGGACTATAGGGACTATGGGTAGTTATTAGATCCCTTAGAAATTATTAGGATTCCCCTACTGCTATTATTACTGTCTATATTTGTTTGACTGGTGTGGTGTGCCCTCTCTGGGGATTATAATTTGTCTGTGTGGGTATTGGGATTGCTTGGGGATTGGGGGAGCTGAAGACTTGTGATGATGAAGCCATTGGAGATCCAGAGATTGAAGACCAACTTCCAGAGTTGAAGAGGAGATTCCTGCTAGCAGCTGTTGAGGAGACTAGGGTTTAGGAGCTAGGCAGAGCTCTAGATTAGAAAGCTTGTTTCTCAAACATGGAATGCCTTGTCTGCATCCATCCTTTCTCTATGATTCAAAGTCTCTTTCAAATATCCACCTCCTTCCTTTGGAAGGATCAGTGAATGTATTTGAAAGATAGAACTTTTGAGAGAAAATTGTCTGTATAATGTTAACAGTTAATGAACCATCCTTTGTAGGTAATTGACTGTCTAACATTCATTCAATTCATCTTGTTGATTGATGTTCATCTTGGAGTTTGAGACTGGAAGAAAAGCCATTGTAGATGGAAGACTGATAATCAAGACCTTGCTGGAAGGCTGTGGAGATGGAGATTGAGGCTTGCTGAAGCTTGTAGCTGATTGGAGATGACTTGAAGACAGATGTTGATGCAGAGCTGCTGTGGCTGTTTATTTTTGCTGTATTTCATTTCTGATGTATTGATTGGTTTTCCTGACTGTATTGTTTGCTGTCAACCTGTTGGGTTGAAAGTGAAGTTTGTTCACTTTTGCCTATTGTTTTCTAGGTTCGAGGTTGAGTGGGACTCCCTTGCCTCGCTTGTATTGTTGCATCCATGCATTTTACTGCTTTACTGTATATATCTGATATTGTTTCTGTTTCCGTCTATTCCCTTAGGATCTCTGTTTCTCTCTGCGCAAGAGAGGAGCATGATAGACATTAGGTATTAACCCATGCATGATAACATTAGGTTAGTTTGATTCCCTTTGCAACCGTAGGTTAGAGTTCTGTCTCTTCTTTCTCAAAAACAAACAGAAAAACACAATAAGATTTCAAACACAATAAAAGGCACTTCTTCCGTAAAAGAATGTGAACTCATCAAAACGTCAATTTTTGTCCGCTTGGACTGTTAATCAGAAAAACCCTTTTTTCAGAAGGAATAAAATCAATCAAGACAAACTTGTGTCGTACGTGGCCCGAACTACGTTTGCTCTGATCTTTCATGTTGTATGAAAGTACGTAGGCATAGGATGCGATATCCTAGCGAGCAACCTTCCCCTCCTTTCCAGTAGGTAGGCGAACTACGTTGACTCTGATTTCTCGTTCCAGACGGGAATACGTAGGCATAAAGTGCGATGCTTTGCCGAGTCATTTTATTTTCTTTTTAACCCCTGACCTGTAGAGTAGATAGAATAACAATCCATACCCGAGAATAAGCGTGGATCCCGTCGAGTACGACGGACGTGAGGGGTGCTAATACCTTCCCCTTGCGTAACCGACTCCCGAATCCAGGTTTTGGTTGCGACGACCATACCTTTCCCGTGTTGTGCGAGGTTTACTCTGAGCGTTTCCTTTCCCTCCGTTGGGATAAATAACGCACGGTGGCGACTCTTCTGTTCAGCCGGCGCCGATTTTCACAGTAGCGACAGTGTCGCGACTCTGCTGGGGATCCAACGTCCCCTGGCTGCTAAGGACTGTGATAGTCCTTATGCATTTGGGATCCAACGTCCCTTAAGAGAGTTAATCCTAACGCTTGTTTTCCCGTCGAGGATTTTGTATGGATTTATATTTCTGACCTTTACTTTCAGCATTATATATATTGGTTATTATTGCTGTATTGTGGGGTGTGATGGGTGGTTCTATGATTGAGAGATAAGCCGGACCTGGGCTTGAGTGCACCCTAGACTTAGAGTAGAAAGTAGTGGGCGCGTGCCGGCTTTGCTTGCATTAGTGTCTCATGAAATCTACACTCGGACGAGGTTCTTCTGGTTGGCTTCTTTTTCTACCCTTTGGGTCGAAGGGGTTGTTGGTCAGCTGAATTGTCGACTCCGGGAACCAATCATTTGGAAGTTGGCTAAGTGAGGCCTCTTCAGGATTTGATGATGCCACACCTTCTGGGAATCGTATCATCAACCCTGAAAGTCTGTGACGCCGACGACCGCATAGGATGCCATACTTTTGTCAGTTACTAGGACATCCACCTGTGAGAGGGTTTGGGGTTATGCAGGTAACTAGACCTTCAGATACCGGTTATTTCTTGATCAGGGAGCTTGAGTATTTATGGAAAGTTCTGAGGTCTGTCAGAGACCAGTTGGAGAGTTCTGAGGTCTGTCAGAGACCAGTTGGAGAGTTCTGAGGTCTGTCAGAGACCAGTTGGAGAGTTCGGAGGTCTGTCAGAGACCAGTTGGAGATGTGATTTGAGGTCTGCCAGAGACCAGTTGGAGTTATGGTTTGAGGTCTGTCAGAGACCGTTGTTGGAGCTTTGTTTTAGGTCTATCTGAGACCAGGGTTTGAGGACTTCTATGGAGTCTATCTGAGACTTCTTGATATGGTTCAGGCTATTCAGCTACGGCAGTTGGTCCCTGTTGCATGTTACTTGCATTGCATTGTTTGCATAAACATTATCATTGCATCCCATTAACGTGTGTCTGTGCTGCAGGTGCATTTGCATATCCTCCGATTCTAGTGCCCAGACTTCTGAGTATTGATTATGGCTGGTTTGAGGAAAACAGTTGCGTATAAGCTGCCGACACCTGATATTACTCCTTTGCTCGGTCTGATATCTCTTGCTGATGAGGAGGTTAGGAGAAGCTTCAGAATGAGTCATGGGAGATTACTGAGATTAGTCTGCAAGCCCACTGCTGATGAGATGAACGGGCTGTACACCTTGATGCAGTTCTATGACCCTGCATTGAGATGTTTTACGTTTGCTGACTTCATTCTAGGGCCTACCATTGAGGAGTACGTGGAGTTTACTGAGCTACCAGCGCAGAACAAGGTTCCCTTTATTCACTCTGCTGCTGAGCCCAAGTTGGAGGACTTAGCCAAGGCCTTGCATATGGACGCTGCAGAACTGTTAGTGACTTCCTGGCTTGGGGTTTCAGGTTTCTCTCTTGATTTCTTGGTTGGCAAAGCCCAGGAGAATGCCAAGAGCGGATGTTGGGTGGTTTTCAATGCTATTTTGGCTCTATGCATTTATGGGATTGTGCTGTTTCCTAACTTGCCCAATTTCGTAGACTTGGACGCTTTCCATCTATTTGCTGCCGGCAATCCAGTGCCAACGTTGATCGGAGACTTCTACCACTCCTTGCACTACAAGAACGAAAACAGAAGGGGAAAGGTTATTTACTGCTGTGCTCCTTTGTTGAATATGTGGTTCAAGAGTCATCTTCCCATGAAGGGATCTTTTGTGGAGAGTGCGACCACCGCTAGCTGGTCAGAGCGCCTGATGAGGCTATCTTCCGAAGACGTTGAGTGGTTTGATCGAGACCTGCTAGGGGCTGAGCTTATATTCAGTTGTTCTGGGTACCCTAATGTCCCGCTGATAGGAAGAAAAGGGTGTATCAACTACAACCCATCCTTGTTGGTCCGTCAGTTCGGATATGCGCTGAAGAACCCGCCAAAGGAGGAAGAAGTACAGGAATCTCTGTACTTCACCGGAGACCTGAAGGGGGAGTTACTAGCCAAGCTGCAGCATGCCTGGACGCGTATTAACCGAAGAGGGAAGCCGTTGTTAGGGAAGAATGACTGTCGGGCCTATGCACCTTACAGGGTTTGGATCCAGGAGAGAGCCAGTCAGTTGCGGATGCCGTTTCCAGATGCACCAGCCCTTGTTCCTATTCTGGTAGCAGAGTCAACTACTGTTTCTAGGTAGGCCTACGAGCAAGTTGTGAAAGAAAAATAAGCCTTGATGAAGATCAACGAAGGGTTAGAGCAGGAGCTAGCCCAGATACGCAGCGAGAAAAACAAGGCCGTACATGCTTTCCAACAGCAGATTGAGCTAATGAACAGATTAGGGGCTGAGTTGACTGAGGAGAGGAAGAAGCACGAACGTCTGGGGCAAGAGTTCAGAAGCTCCCATGACATGCTGGAATCCAAAAAGAAAGCACTTGACATCGCTCACCGAGAGATCTCTTCTTGCAATAAGACTTGGAATGCCACGCTCACCAACAACAAGAAGAGGGAAGATAAGTTGAAGCAGCAAATCTCCGACCTCGAAGAGCAGTTGAAGTCCAGCATCAAGAAGTGTGAAGAAGAAGTGATGACCCGGTATAGTCTCCAGAATGCACTAAACAAGGCCATCAAAGGCAGAGATGAAGCTGTGTCTCAGAAGCGTAAACTAGAGGATCGCTTCGGAGAAGGGGCATGGGAGGAAACTGCTGAAGACGTGCGACGTGTTCTCAAGAGAAGAAACCAACTTGTTGAAGGGCTGCTTACCCAACCAAGTCATCCGGAGACCAAGAAGTTGCTAGAAGAGTACCAGACTTATGGGAGTGTTTGATCATTTCATGTAGTAACTTGTATGCTTTATTTGCATAGTGCGGACCATCACCAGGATTGTTGGTTGAGGTCATGCCTTCTCATTGTACTCTCAGTGATATTGTATTCTTGGCATACTGGTTTCTCCGCAATATATGAGGCTTTCTGTGATTCAGCTCCGGTCTTTATATTGTTAGCACTGGCACTGCACTGGCACCTTCGCACTAGAATCGGGGAGTGAATTTCCCTAATGCACAGACACACATTGCATGGCATTCATATTCACATTGCATTACAGGTAATCTTTGGATGGTGTCTTATTTCCTGTTTTGAACAAGGTACTTTCCAGGATTGCAGATCAGCATCCGTACCGCTATTCCACTCGCACCAACTGTCGAAGAATCATGGATCAAATGCAGAACGAGATGCAAGATGTGCGCGAGAAGCTAGCTCTCTTTATGCAGACCATGGAAGCTATTGCAAAAGGTCAGGAGAATTTGCAAGCCATGGTGCAGCCTCTGTTGGTCAGAAACGCCGGTCACGGTAACGAGTATCATCAGTCTGTGCGAGTCGATACTGTTCAGGGAGATGGCACTCCCACGCCAGTGGCTCCACCTGTAGTCAATATACCTGCTGCTAATGTCAACAACGCTACCGCTGCGGGGAACGGTAACGTCGGAGTTGGGAATGAGACTGCTGTCCATAACGTTGGGCTTGGTGATGTCAACTTGGGTGATAATATGGGAGGCAACGGCTTCGGTAATGCTGGATTCGGGTTCAACGATCAGGGATTCGATAACGCTGGGAAATATGGTTTCAATGCTCAAGGCTTTGGGCAAGATGGTTACGGTGTGGCCAATCAGGGTTACGGAGGGTTTGGAAATGGAAACGGCGCTGGGTTAATGCCTTTTGGACCTGTTGGAGTTGCTCAGGGGTACGGCAACAGAGGGCGAGGCCCGATAATGAATCAGATCAGAGCTGATCGTAATAATGGATACGATGGGTATGGAGCTGGGAATGGTATGTGGCAAGAAGATCAGCAGGAGGACGCTTTCTCCGGCGGAGGTTTCGAAGGGCCGATGGATGACTCCCAGAAGATCAGAATGCTAGAAGAGCAGATGAGGGGGGTCCTGAACCAAAGTGCTGTGGGCTTAGACATGGCAACAATGGGCCTGGTACCTGGATTGAGGGTGCCAATCAAATTCAAAGCTCCTACGTTTGATAAGTATAAAGGGGACACTTGTCCGAAAGTGCACGTGCGGGCTTATTACAGAAAGATGTCTGCGTACTCAACTGATGAGAGAATGCTAATGCATTTCTTTCAAGATAGTCCGTCGGGCCCTTCCCTAGAGTGGTACATGGGGTTGGAGCCGACCAATATAAAGACATGGAAGCAATTGGCAGAGGCATTTGTAGCTCACTACAAGTATAACAGCGACTTGGCGCCCAATCGGGTCCAATTGACAGGGCTGTCTCAGAAGAAGGGTGAGAGCTTTAAAGAGTACGCGCAAAGGTGGCGCGATATGGCTGCCAGGGTCCGTCCTCCTTTAGAAGACAAGGAAATGAACGACATGTTCATCGGCACGTTCACAGGCATGTTTTATGACAAGTTGTTTCACACATCTTTGGCTAGTTTCTCAGACTTAATTCTGATGGGAGAAAAGATTGAAAACAACATTAAGCAAGGCAGGTTCCAGGCTGAGGAATCAACTGCATCTGGCAGTAATAGGAAGGCTTTTGGTGGGCGCCGTCAGGGCGAGGCAAGCGCAGTATTTAGAGGCCGAGGCCGAGGCCGAGGCAGGGGTCGAAACCAATATCATCAGCCGCAGCAGGTGGCGAGTGTTATTATTCCATATCAACAACAACCATTTCAGCAGCAGCCACAACAGGGGGCACAGCCTGCTCAGCGAAGATTCCAGGGTGGTAAAGCAAGAAGAGTGTTTGAGAAGCCTCCCTCAACGTACGCAGATTTGTTGCAGACATTGTTGGGTTTGAACCTGGTAGAGAAGAGAACTCTGGCACTGATAACGGGAACTCCTCCGTATGGTTATGATGCAAGCAGGCACTGCGAGTTCCACTCTGGGGCTCCGGGCCACGATGTAGAGGGTTGCCATGCTTTTAAGCATGTTGTGCAGGATCTTTTAGACAATAAGGCTATCAATTTTGGAACGGCAGGGCCGAATATAGTGCAGAAGCCCATGCCTAATCATGGGGCAAACGCCATTCTGACTGAGGAAGGGTTGAATCTGATTATGAATGTCGACGATTTAAAGACGCCGCTGAGCGAGATAAAAAGCAGATTGTTGCAAGGGGGTGTTTATCCCGGATGTGACGAGTATTGCTTAGAATGTTGGACCCTAGCTGGGGGGTGTGATGATTTGAAGAAAGGCATCCAGGCTTTAATTGACGGCGGCACATTACAGTTTGACCGAGCAGCGACTGAAGAGCCTGCAGGGGCAGTAGCAGATGATCAGAGTGATGTGGCCACTGTAACGATTCCTCGAAAGACAATCACTATAACAGCACCGGTCCACCGACCGCCGATCACTATAACTAAGGCCGAACTAATCCCGTACGAGAACACAAAAGAGGTCCCATGGTCATATGGGCTGGAGGTGTATTGTGACGGAGTAAAGATTGATGTTAATAAACAGCCAGCCGAGACTGTGGACAACGTTGTCGGTTCAGGAGGTATGACAAGGAGTGGTAGGATCTTTATATCACCTGAAGTGGAGGCCGAAAGACTAGCGAAAGGAAAGGGGAAGATGGTTGAGAATGTCCCAGTGCAAGCAAGCGGCAAAGAAGCGGCATCGAAAGACGTAGAAGAGTTCATGCGCTTGATTCGAAAAAGTGATTATAAGATTGTGGAGCATCTGCAACAGACGCCCTCCAAGACATCTATACTGTCATTGCTATTGTGTTCTGAAGCTCACAGAAATGCATTGCTGAAAGTCCTGGATACTTCCTTCGTGCCCCAAGACGTCTCCGTGAATCAGCTGGAAGGAGTGTTGGCACATGTGAATGCAGGCCACAACTTGGGCTTTACCGACTTCGATTTGACCCCGAAGGGGAGAGATCATAATATGGCGCTACACGTATCTGTCGAGTGTAGAGGATCAGTAATGTCGCATGTATTGGTAGACACCGGATCGTCTTTGAATGTGATGCCCAAGAAAGCGATGATGAAGCTAGATGTCAGAGGAATCCTGTGCACGCCCAGTGACTTGGTAGTCAGAGCGTTTGATGGCACGCGAAGAACAGTCTTTGGATCGATAACATTGCCTCTACAGGTGGGGCCGGAGGTGTTTGCGACAGAGTTTTATATCATGGATATACAACCTGCATATAGCTGCTTGCTCGGAAGACCCTGGATTCATGGGGCTGGGGCAGTCACGTCTACCCTGCATCAGAAGTTGAAATATATGGTCGGAGACAGCGTAGTCACCGTATGCGGAGAAGAAGACATCCTGGTCAGCCATCTGTCGTCATTTAAATATGTGGAGGTCGATGGAGAGATCCATGAAACACCCTGCCAGGCATTTGAAGGGTTGCGTATCAAGGACAAAGGTCCCGGGCCGAGCAAAGTGTCAGAGATAGCCGTCTCGTCGTATAAAGAAGCTCAAGCTCTGGTGGAGGCAGGAGAAGCAAAGGGCTGGGGCAAAGTGCTGGATATTCCTGTAAAGATGGACCAGTTCGGGCTGGGATACCAACCGTCGTCGTCAACACCTGCTGTGGGGACACCCCGTTTCAGAGGGCCAATAACCATCTCTGCCAGTGGAGTATGTCATGAAACCATCAATGCTGCTTTGGAGTCTGACGAAGGAGACAGTGACTGTGATATGGATGCTTGGATTCAGCCAAGCACGCCAGGACAGGGACTGTGCAACTGGTCTATTCAGGAGCTTGTTCCTGTGACTCTTAAACAGTAATGCTTTGTTTTATTAATTGTTGAATAATCTGATGTCTTGCCCGGGGCATCGTGATTTGCTTAGGGCTGTGTTGTTATGAACATTGCGTGTTAATCATTAAATAAATGGCGTTTTTTTCATGTGCAAATATTTCGATCTCTGTCCTTCTTGTTTTGTATTTTTCAATAAAATGGCAACGTGGTTATTCGCTTTATACGCATTTTGAAGCACTTAACCATTCCTTTTGCAGGATAACATTTTCAGATGACATCCTTGAATCACCTATGACTCGTCCCGACTTCGAGCACCCGGTATTTCAGGCCGAAGAAGAGGTTGTCAAAGATAGCGACGTTCCTGAAGAATTGTCTTGGTTGGTGAAGCAAGAGGAAAGAGTCATTCTGCCTCACGAAGAGGTCATCGAAATTATCAACTTGGGGTCGGAAGGGGTTGAGAAGAATATTCGTATCGGGGCCGCACTGCAGAACGATATCAAGCGAAGACTGGTTGAAATGCTCAGAGAGTATAGTGATGTATTCGCTTGGTCGTATGAAGATATGCCCGGGCTCGATACAGATATGGTTGTGCACCGTCTGCCACTGAAAGAAGAATGCCCGCCGGTCAAACAAAAGCTTCGCAGAACTAGACCCGATATGGCAGTGAAGATCAAAGAGGAAGTTCAAAAACAGTGGGATGCTGGTTTCCTGGCTGTGACAAAATATCCCTCATGGGTTGCTAACATCGTACCAGTGCCAAAGAAAGATGGCAAGGTTCGAATGTGCGTGGATTATAGAGATTTGAATAAAGCGAGCCCAAAAGACGATTTTCCACTTCCTCATATCGATGTGCTAGTTGATAATATGGCTCAATACTCTGTATTCTCCTTCATGGATGGCTTTTCAGGCTATAATCAGATTAAAATGGCGCCAGAGGACATGGAGAAGACTACTTTCATAACGCCTTGGGGAACATTTTGCTACAAAGTGATGCCCTTTGGTTTGAAAAATGCTGGGGCAACATATCAGCGTGCGATGACGACTCTTTTCCATGATATGATGCATAAAGAGATCGAAGTTTATGTTGACGATATGATTGCCAAATCCCAGACGGAGGAAGAGCATCTGGTGAATCTGCTGAAGTTATTTAAAAGGCTTAGGAAGTTCAGGCTGAGACTGAACCCTAACAAATGCACCTTCGGGGTGAGATCGGGTAAACTGCTGGGGTTTATCGTAAGCGAAAGAGGAATAGAGGTCGATCCTGCTAAGATAAAAGCAATTCAAGAAATGCCGACGCCTAAAACAGAGAAAGAGGTGCGCGGGTTTTTAGGGAGGTTGAACTACATCGCTCGGTTCATATCTCATCTAACGGCCACGTGTGAACCATTATTCAAGTTATTGAAGAAAGATCAAGCTGTAACATGGAACGAAAACTGTCAAAAGGCGTTCGATAAAATAAAGCAGTATTTGCAGGAGCCTCCTATTTTGATACCCCCAGTGGCAGGTAGACCCTTGATTATGTATTTGACGGTTCTTGAGGGAAGCATGGGTTGTGTTCTCGGTCAGCACGACGAGACAGGGAGAAAAGAGCATGCGATCTACTACTTGAGTAAGAAATTTACAGATTGTGAATCTCGATACTCAATGCTTGAGAAAACTTGTTGCGCGCTAGCCTGGGCCGCCAAGCGTTTGAGACAATACATGCTGAATCATACAACCATGCTCATCTCGAAGATGGATCCTATCAAATATGTATTCGAAAAGCAGGCGTTGTCAGGGAGAATTGCCCGTTGGCAGATGGTCCTGACTGAATATGACATTCAATATGTCTCGCAAAAGGCTATAAAGGGGAGTGTGCTGTCTGAGTACCTGGCAGAGCAGCCTATTGAAGATTACCAATCGATGAGGTTTGATTTTCCTGACGAGGATATCATGTACCTAAAGATGAAAGATTGTGAAGAGCCGTTGCCAGACGAAGGACCAGAGTTGGGTTCCAAATGGAAGATGATATTTGACGGAGCTGTGAATGCTTACGGTAGCGGAATAGGGGCAATCATCACTACGCCACACGGGTCGCACATCCCGTTTACTGCCCGATTGACCTTTGCCGTTACCAATAATGAAGCCGAATACGAAGCTTGTATAATGGGGCTTGAAGAAGCCATTGATTTGCGAATCAAACATCTGGACGTATACGGAGACACAGCTCTGGTGGTGAATCAGATAAAAGGGGAATGGGAGACACGTCAGCCCAATTTGATACATTACATGAATTATGCAAGGAGATTGTTGCCTTTCTTCGACAAGGTTGAATTGCATCACGTACCGCGGGCAGAGAATCAAATGGCTGACGCTCTCGCCACTTTGTCTTCCATGTACAAAGTCAACTTCTGGAATGAGGCTCCCCGAATCATTATCTCTCGGCTTGACAGACCAGCTTTCGTATTTGCTATTGATGAGGCATCCGATGATAAACCGTGGTATTTCGATATCCTTAATTTCCTGAAGAATAAAGAGTATCCGGCTGGGGCATCCAGTCAAGATCAGAAGACTCTCAGGAGATTAGCGGGTAATTTCTATTTGAATCTAGATGGTGTCTTGTACAGAAGAAACCACGACTTGGTGCTGTTGCGTTGCGTAGATGAAAGAGAGGCAAAGTTGCTCATGGAGGAAATACATGAGGGTACCTTTGGTACGCATGCTGGTGGGCATGCTATGACGAGAAAGCTACTGCGGGCAGGTTATTTTTGGCTGACTATGGAGACTGACTGTTTCAAGTTTGCGAGGAAGTGCCACAAGTTCCAAATCTATGCTGATAAGATCCATGTGCCTCCGAGTCCTCTGAATGTGATGTCATCGCCATGGCCGTTCTCGATGTGGGGAATCGATATGATTGGAAAGATTGAGCCGACAGCTTCTAACGGGCATCGGTTCATCCTAGTAGCAATCGATTATTTCACCAAGTGGGTAGAAGCGGCGTCTTACGCAAACGTAACTAAGCAAGTGGTGGCCAGATTCATCAAGAGAGATATCATTTGCCGATATGGGATCCCCGAGCGGATAATCACGGACAATGGTTCAAACCTGAATAACAAAATGATGAAGGAGCTCTGTCAGAATTTCAAGATCGAACATCACAACTCCTCCCCTTACCGACCCAAGATGAATGGTGTTGTCGAAGCGGCCAATAAGAATATCAAGAAGATCGTTCAGAAAATGGTGGTGACCTATAAGGATTGGCATGAGATGCTACCTTTCGCTTTGCACGGTTATCGTACGACGGTACGCACATCAACCGGGGCAACCCTGTTCTCGTAAGTATACAGAATGGAAGCGGTATTACCATTAGAAGTTGAGATCCCTTCTCTGAGAGTATTGCAAGACGTTCAGCTAGACGAGGCTGAATGGGTGAAAGACAGGTTGAACCAATTGAGTTTGATGGATGAGAAGAGGCTAGCTTCTCTAGCATACGGTCGTTTGTACCAGAGCCGAATGAAGAAAGCATATGATAAGAAGATACATCCGCGAGGCTTTCAGACGGGCGACCTTGTGTTGAAAAGGATTCTCCCGTCGCAGGCAGATCACAGGGGCAAGTGGACCCCCAATTACGAAGGGCCATATGTTGTCAGAAAAGTCTTTTCCGGAGGAGCGTTATTGTTGTCCACTATGGACGGTGAAGACTTTACATCGCCTGTGAATTCGGACGCAGTTAAAAAATACTTTGCTTAAAATTGACCCGCTGGACAGAAAAAGAGAGTCCAGGCAAAATGGGGCATCCTGGCGAACCAAAAACAGAATGAAAGGTTCGGGCAAAAATTAGGGATAAAATGAAAAATGTACACCCGCGAAGTTGAAAACCTACACTGGGCGGCTTCGGCAAAAAGGGGTATCCCGGTGAACTGAAAACCCGTAAAGGGCGGTTCACGCAAAAGTTAGGGATTTGAAAAGCAAATGACTGCGGTCCGGATTTGATATTACAGTGAGCATCAGAGCGGGAGAATATACTCGAGAGGTCGATTATCGGATGCAATCTCTTCGGAAGTGTGAATACCGGGAAAGCATTAGAGTCGGACGAGTCATAGGAGGATCAGTTCGTGGTGTTCGTCTGCATCCCGTTGCCGACATGTGTACAAATTTAATTTGTCAAAATATTTATGCTTCTTGTGCATACTTGTGTATTTGCTTTGCGTAGCTTCCTCTTTTCAGGAGTTACATCCCGTGTACAAAAACTCCGCCCATTCAGGGGCCCAATCAATAAAATATGTTATTCAGTACTTGATGCTGGTTCTTTACTGTTTTGTGCATGATAAAGCGCCTAAGTTTACTGAAACTAGCATGTGTATAACATCACTGGCCCTTGCCAACAATTGCTAAAGTGTTGAATTAACTGAAAATAACGTCACTAACCTGAATCGATTTTGGTTGCATAGGTTTGTCTTGCCTTGTTTGTGTTGTTGCAGGTTACATAGCCGTACGAGGAAAGACGATCAAAAGATTGTTGTAACGAAAGACTCGACCCCCGCACAGGTCATGCATGTTCTTCCTGAAGAAGGATCGAATTCCCCAGCTAGCCGTAGCTTATCCAAAGGATATTCTCCAGCAAAGTCGTTCATCCTCAACAGAATTGACGATTCAAAGATTGTAGGCTGTAGTCAGACAGTGTGGTGTCCCCTAGAAGGATTCCTTATCTCAAGCAGAGGGGTTTAGCCTCAGAAGATTAATATTTCAGATTGGTGAGCTGTATTCAGACAGTTTACCTTTCCCCGCAGGGTCATTTACTCTCCCCCAGCGGAGTCAGTTGATTTTCCCCAAGAGAATCGTCCCATCCCCAGTGGAGTTCTCTTTTCAGCAAGTATTTTCATTCCTTCCAGTGGAACTCGAAGATTAAGACTCTCCCCGGCAGAGTTGGTTGTGTGTCCTGACATTTATTTTGCCAGAATACCGTGTGACATCCGGTCACCCTCCAGCAGAAGTTCAATCATACCAGGCGCATCTGCTAGTCTCCAGCAGAGTTATATTCTCCAGCAGGGTATTACTTCAACGAGGTGTTTGGTTCAAGTTCCCAATTTCCTAGCTGAGTCGGCTTCACTCTCCCAGCATTTATTTTGCTTGAATAATCCTGTAGCACCTGGCTATCCCCAGCGGAGTTGGCATTTGTCTTCAGCATTTATTTTGCTGAAGCGGTTTCCTGTATCCCAGCAGCTCGAGCCTGCATTTGCATCAGCATATAGTGTCATGTTTGCATCTACCAAATAAACACGTGTAGCATTCCCATGTCGATTGGAGCATTGCGTCATTATCAAACATATGCATTTTGAAACATAAACCAGGGTGGCTAACCGTTTGTGTTCAAGTGTTATTTCTCATACAGGTTGAAGGAGCTCTTGCTCAGATGAATCACCAAACATTCGAGGTCTCGACGAGAGACGTTCAATGAAGTGTCAGCTTTGGCATTATTCCCCACAGAGTTATCATGATGAAGTTTCTTTGTGAATTTCTCGTATTTTCCCCGCCAGAGTGGGTAGGCAAGATTTCTCCTCATTCCCAGGCAGAGTTATTTGTCATTAGAGGGTTTCCCGAACCAGAATTTCAGAGGCCACCGCCGGCTATCAGAACAGGCGTCCGGAAGCTTGGTTTCCAAATATCCCCAGTAGAGTCCGCCTCAAAGTTGCTGTAACGTCGGTGATAAGAAGTTTGCGGGCCCATGGAAGGATGAGTCCAGACGAGGACAAATTTCTTGACAGGTTTTCTTCGTGCTAGAAAAGTGGAGTTCTAACGTGGACAAATTTATTTCCTCATGGTTGATAAGAGGTGCTAGTCCTAACGTGGACAGGTTCGATTTTTCAGAATTGTTGAAATGTGGATTCCTAACATGGACATTTTCTTCCAGTTTGACGGTATGTGCTAGTCCTAACGTGGACAGGTTCAATTACTCAGAATTACTTGAATGGGAAGTCCTGACGGGGACAAAAGTGGGTTACTCTTCGTGTTGGTGTCCTGACATGGACAATTTATTTCCAGCAGATGGCTTTATTCGTGATGGTGAAATGTGCGTCCTGACGTGGACAAGTTTATAGTTCTTCGTGTCGTCAAGATGCGAGAGTCCTGACGTGGACAAATTTATCCTTCTCCGTGTTGTGAGCAAGATGTGAGTCCTGACGTGGACAAGTCTCACTTCCCCAGCAAGTCGAAGACGTGCAAGTCCTAACGTGGACAGGTTCTATTATTTTATCAGAGGAAGACGTGAGTCCTGACGTGGACAAGTTTTATTCCCCCAGCAGGGCGAAGATGCCTGAGTCCTGACGTGGACAAATCAAGACGAAACGTGAGTCCTGACGTGGATAGATTTATTCCTTACGTGGAAAGAGAAAATGTGTTTCCTTACGTGGAAAAGAAAGTTGATTCCTTACGTGGAAAGAGTGGATTCCTAACGTGGAAAGATTGAGTCCTTACGTGGACATATCAAGATTGTGATTCCTTACGTGGAAAGTTTAGTCCTGACGCGGACAGATTGAGAAGAGAATTATTCCTAACGTGGAAAGGGAGGTCCTAACGTGGACGATATAGTCCTAACGTGGACAAGTTATTCCTTACGTGGAAAGAGTTGGAGATTCCTTACGTGGAAAGATGACATTCCTCATGTGGAGAGATTGGAGTCCTTACGTGGACGTATCAAAATGTGATTCCTTACGTGGAACGAGATTGTATTCCTTACGTGGAAAGATTGAGTCCTTACGTGGACATATCAAGTCGGAGTCCTTACGTGGACAGATTGAGTTTGTATTCCTTACGTGGAAGAACGATTTATTCCTTACGTGGAAAGTTTAGTCCTGACGTGGACAGATTCAGATCAAGTTGGTTTCCTAACGTGGAAAAGATGGTGATTCCTAACGTGGAAAGGTGGGTCCTAACGTGGATGATGTATTCCTTACGTGGAAAAAGAAGTATTCCTTACGTGGAAAGAGATGCATTCCTTACGTGGAAAAGAAATGATATTCCTTACGTGGAAAGATTGGAGTCCTTACGTGGACAGATCAAGAGAAGTTGTTTCCTTACGTGGAAAAGTTTAGTCCTGACGCGGACAGATCAAAGTTTGATTCCTAACGTGGACAAGAGTTTATTCCTAACGTGGACGATTTGTTCTTGATGGAAAAGACGAGTTACCCCCAGCGAAGTGGCCGAGATTTCTCTGGGTTGGCAGCAGAGGGAGTCCCAACCTGGACAAGTTTTAATTGAGATCTCTTCAAGGAGGAAAAGAATCCCCAGCACGGTCGCACGAGATCAGTAGGTTGCCATAACAGTCAGATTCAGTTAATGAATGTCGTTCCCCAAGCAGGAGCGCAGTTTATTTCTGCGGTTGGCAAATTTCTGGGATCTCAGTATTCAATCGTCTCGTACCACGAATGTTTGAAGGTCGTTCGCTCTTCACCCAATCGGGTCCAAGTCGCTTGAATAGGGGCAGCTGTTGCACCCTAAAATTTGCTCAACCTTTTCTAATTGGTTTATGTTTCAATTGCATCAGCATTTGCATAGAGAGTCATGTACATAGCCTAACCATCTGCATAGCAAGTCATCCAACAGGGACCAATCATTATTCTCATCTCTATGAGCCTATCAAGAGGTTATTATTCTAATTCAAACCCATTCAACTCATCAGAAAGAATTTGAAAGCTATCAAGTCAATGAATCAAGCAGGGCATCCATCTCCTATCTGAGGGTATCTGAGGATCACCAAAGAAATTGTGAGCTGTGGGCTGAGCATGGAGAGTATCTAGGCATCATGGGAGACTTAGAAAGTCATTTGGAGAAGGATACAAGTCATTGGTGTGATCACAAGAATTGCAGTTGAAGACAGTCAACTAGGGTTTCATCTGGGGTCAACTCTAGGTCAATTCTAGGTCAATTGACTGATGGAAGGGCATTAAGGGCTATTGAAGAGATGTGGGGTTCATAATTTGACATGTAGAAGAGGATATGTTGTTATTCTAAGAAGAAATCAAGAGAAATCAAGGAGAAGAGGAGTTTCTAAATTAGGGTTTCTGTGTAAAATCCCCTAATTTAGGTCAAATTTCCAAGCAAGATAAGTCAAAATGCAAGCTCCAAATGGATCCTTGGCCAGAATGAAACTTGTAGAGGATCTCAAGAACTTTAATTTGAGTGGTGGAAGACATTGAGTAGATTTATAGAACTCAAGTTATGGTCCTTGCAAGTTACAGGACATCTGAGGTATCTGAAATTTTGTCTGTGAAAGTGACTTGACTTCCAAGCAATTTTTACCCCTCAAGGAGATTTCAAATGAATTTCTGGTCAACATAAGAGTTGTTCCTCATTGTCTTAGCTTTCTAGAATGGTATAGTATGCCTTCATATGATTTGTGTAACTCTACTTATGGTCCTCGAAAGAAAAGGGTATTTTGGTCATCTGAGAATTACAGGTCATTTCAAGCCTATGCCCAAAACTCCTACAAGGAAGCTTCAAATGGAAAACTTTACAACATCAAACTTGTTCCAAATGGAATTTTGAGTCTAGAAAGGTGACCATGAGAGATTGTAAAGGTTCATAGCACAAGGTTTCAAAATTGTTTGATTTAATGAACAAAAAAAGGACTTAAAAATGAGATTTTTCATATTTTGGCCAAATGAGGTGAAATTATAGGTCATTTTGATTGGAAAAATCATTTTGAGAACATTGGCTAAAGTGGAATTTTGAGGTTAGTTCAAATTTTAAGAGTTATTCAAGGTTGCTTACAAAGAAAGTTACATCATCCAAAATGTAAGGAAAAAGTGCAAGGGAAGTTTCTCCAAGTTTCTAGGAGGTTCTATTCTCACCTATATATTGATATGAGAAGGTTCATGCAAGGGTTGGTGCTTCACATTTCTCATAAACACAAGTTTCACACTCTTTCTTCAATTTGCAAAATCAATTCAAACACTCTCAAACTTTCACCAATCTTCACCATTCTTGATCTGGTATTCATCATCATCATCCATAGATCATAATTCACACAAGAATTTGGCTGAATTGAGAAAGGATCGTGCTGTTCAAGTTAACCATCCAAGAATCAAGAATTTCTCAATCACAAGATCCAAGAGGTTTGAGTCAAATTCATTGCATACAGAAGTCAAGAACAAGTTCCCTGATCCATTTCCAATCATTACAAGCATCTGATCAGAGCATTCCATAGTTGTTTTCTTCACTTTACACCATGTATGTTTCTCCTTCGAATGGCATGTTTAGGTTAGGATTATAAGGTTTTGTTAGCATAGGATTGTTAAGATAGGATAGATGACTGAGTTTGGTGAGTTTGGAGAGTTTTCATGGAGTTTGATTATGGTGTACCAAAACTGTTTGGATGGATAACTCTTGGATTAGAGCATGAAAATATCAGGTTATTAGCTTGTGATGATCAGCATGGAATATAGATTAGCTTAGGGCAAGAATTGGAGAGAGTTGAAAGGTTTGATCACAGGTGAAAATGATGGATTCCAACTATTATACCTATCGGGTTGGTTTGTTGCTTGAGTTTTAGGAAGAACTATTGGCATGGATGTGTAGAGGGAATGTTCTAGAGTAATTTTGCTTTTGGAAGTATTTGATTTCATGGAGAATGGAGAGAGAACAGGGAGCTCGAAGATTGCATGCATGGAAGATGATTTCAGGGTTAGGGTTTGTCCAAGGTTGAAGATAACCTTTGGACCGTTTGATCTGGCTTTGACCTTAGACTTATTTACCAATCCAACGGCCACGGTTGATTGACAAAACGGAGGGAATTTCAAACAATGAAACGCCCCGTTTCATTTAAGTTCGCTGATGGGCTCAAACTTTGGCTGCTAATCACACCCTCCCCACCGAGGCCCAATCTAAAATGAACTGGAAAAATTACTACTCGCACCATTTTCGTTTTTTTTCTTTTTTGTTGGCTTTCTGAATGTGCCTGGGCCTTGCGCATATTATTACTAACACCCCCCTGTCTGGCCCAGTTCTTCCTTTTAACTGATTTTACTTGCTTTCTGCACCCCTTTCATATTAATTCATTTCATTTTATTTCAAAAAAAACATTAAATCTTTAAAAAATCAAAATAAATTGTAAAATGCATATTTTTCCTTGGTTCTTTTTGCATTATTTTCTTAATTTGGTCAAGAAAATTATAATACAAAAAAATTAATAGTTCATTTCATTTTTATATTTTTGGTATATTTTCCTTTTAATTAGGTGTAAATAATATTTTATTTAGTACATGATTTTGCTAATTTTGGTTTGAATAGTTGCTTTAACATTTTTAATCCATCCTTTTTAGGTTGTTTAGTTTAGACATTCAACTTGTATATACAATTTAGTTCCCATTTTTAGGACTTAATTTTAGGTGTTTTAGTTTAGGTGTGAATAACATGAACAAAATTAGGGTTTAAGTGATGACTTAGGAGAATTGAATCATTTCCCTTAGGATTTAGAGATTGAAAGTTTGGGGTATGGGACTATAGGGACTATGGGTAGTTATTAGATCCCTTAGAAATTATTAGGATTCCCCTACTGCTATTATTACTGTCTATATTTGTTTGACTGGTGTGGTGTGCCCTCTCTGGGGATTATAATTTGTCTGTGTGGGTATTGGGATTGCTTGGGGATTGGGGGAGCTGAAGATTTGTGATGATGAAGCCATTGGAGATCCAGAGATTGAAGACCAACTTCAAGAGTTGAAGAGGAGATTCCTGCTAGCAGCTGTTGAGGAGACTAGGGTTTAGGAGCTAGGCAGAGCTCTAGATTAGAAAGCTTGTTTCTCAAACATGGAATGCCTTGTCTGTATCCATCCTTTCTCTATGATTCAAAGTCTCTTTCAAATATCCACCTCCTTCCTTTGGAAGGATCAGTGAATGTATTTGAAAGATAGAACTTTTGAGAGAAAATTGTCTGTATAATGTTAACAGTTAATGAACCACCCTTGGTAGGTAATTGACTGTCTAACATTCATTCAATTCATCTTGTTGATTGATGTTCATCTTGGAGTTTGAGACTGGAAGAAAAGCCATTGTAGATGGAAGACTGATAATCAAGACCTTGCTGGAAGGCTGTGGAGATGGAGATTGAGGCTTGCTGAAGCTTGTAGCTGATTGGAGATGACTTGAAGACAGATGTTGATGCAGAGCTGCTGTGGCTGTTTATTTTTGCTGTATTTCATTTCTGATGTATTGATTGGTTTTCCTGACTGTATTGTTTGTTGTCAACCTGTTGGGTTGAAAGTGAAGTTTGTTCACTTTTGCCTATTGTTTTCTAGGTTCGAGGTTGAGTGGGACTCCCTTGCCTCGCTTGTATTGTTGCATCCATGCATTTTACTGCTTTACTGTATATATCTGATATTGTTTCTGTTTCCGTCTATTCCCTTAGGATCTCTGTTTCTCTCTGCGCAAGAGAGGAGCATGATAGACATTAGGTATTAACCCATGCATGATAACATTAGGTTAGTTTGATTCCCTTCGCAACCGTAGGTTAGAGTTCTGTCTCTTCTTTCTCAAAAACAAACAGAAAAACACAATAAGATTTCAAACACAATAAAAGGCACTTCTTCCGTAAAAGAATGTGAACTCATCAAAACGTCAATTTTTGTCCGCTTGGACTGTTAATCAGAAAAACCCTTTTTTCAGAAGGAATAAAATCAATCAAGACAAACTTGTGTCGTACGTGGCCCGAACTACGTTTGCTCTGATCTTTCATGTTGTATGAAAGTACGTAGGCATAGGATGCGATATCCTAGCGAGCAACCTTCCCCTCCTTTCCAGTAGGTAGGCGAACTACGTTGACTCTGATTTCTCGTTCCAGACGGGAATACGTAGGCATAAAGTGCGATGCTTTGCCGAGTCATTTTATTTTCTTTTTAACCCCTGACCTGTAGAGTAGATAGAATAACAATCCATACCCGAGAATAAGCGTGGATCCCGTCGAGTACGACGGACGTGAGGGCTGCTAATACCTTCCCCTTGCGTAACCGACTCCCGAATCCAGGTTTTGGTTGCGACGACCATACCTTTCCCGTGTTGTGCGAGGTTTACTCTGAGCGTTTCCTTTCCCTCCGTTGGGATAAATAACGCACGGTGGCGACTCTTCTGTTCAGCCGGCGCCGATTTTCACAGTAGCGACAGTGTCGCGACTCTGCTGGGGATCCAACGTCCCCTGGCTGCTAAGGACTGTGATAGTCCTTATGCATTTGGGATCCAACGTCCCTTAAGAGAGTTAATCCTAACGCTTGTTTTCCCGTCGAGGATTTTGTATGGATTTATATTTCTGACCTTTACTTTCAGCATTATATATATTGGTTATTATTGCTGTATTGTGGGGTGTGATGGGTGGTTCTATGATTGAGAGATAAGCCGGACCTGGGCTTGAGTGCACCCTAGACTTAGAGTAGAAAGTAGTGGGCGCGTGCCGGCTTTGCTTGCATTAGTGTCTCATGAAATCTACACTCGGACGAGGTTCTTCTGGTTGGCTTCTTTTTCTACCCTTTGGGTCGAAGGGGTTGTTGGTCAGCTGAATTGTCGACTCCGGGAACCAATCATTTGGAAGTTGGCTAAGTGAGGCCTCTTCAGGATTTGATGATGCCACACCTTCTGGGAATCGTATCATCAACCCTGAAAGTCTGTGACGCCGACGACCGCATAGGATGCCATACTTTTGTCAGTTACTAGGACATCCACCTGTGAGAGGGTTTGGGGTTATGCAGGTAACTAGACCTTCAGATACCGGTTATTTCTTGATCAGGGAGCTTGAGTATTTATGGAAAGTTCTGAGGTCTGTCAGAGACCAGTTGGAGAGTTCTGAGGTCTGTCAGAGACCAGTTGGAGAGTTCTGAGGTCTGTCAGAGACCAGTTGGAGAGTTCGGAGGTCTGTCAGAGACCAGTTGGAGATGTGATTTGAGGTCTGCCAGAGACCAGTTGGAGTTATGGTTTGAGGTCTGTCAGAGACCGTTGTTGGAGCTTTGTTTTAGGTCTATCTGAGACCAGGGTTTGAGGACTTCTATGGAGTCTATCTGAGACTTCTTGATATGGTTCAGGCTATTCAGCTACGGCAGTTGGTCCCTGTTGCATGTTACTTGCATTGCATTGTTTGCATAAACATTATCATTGCATCCCATTAACGTGTGTCTGTGCTGCAGGTGCATTTGCATATCCTCCGATTCTAGTGCCCAGACTTCTGAGTATTGATTATGGCTGGTTTGAGGAAAACAGTTGCGTATAAGCTGCCGACACCTGATATTACTCCTTTGCTCGGTCTGATATCTCTTGCTGATGAGGAGGTTAGGAGAAGCTTCAGAATGAGTCATGGGAGATTACTGAGATTAGTCTGCAAGCCCACTGCTGATGAGATGAACGGGCTGTACACCTTGATGCAGTTCTATGACCCTGCATTGAGATGTTTTACGTTTGCTGACTTCATTCTAGGGCCTACCATTGAGGAGTACGTGGAGTTTACTGAGCTACCAGCGCAGAACAAGGTTCCCTTTATTCACTCTGCTGCTGAGCCCAAGTTGGAGGACTTAGCCAAGGCCTTGCATATGGACGCTGCAGAACTGTTAGTGACTTCCTGGCTTGGGGTTTCAGGTTTCTCTCTTGATTTCTTGGTTGGCAAAGCCCAGGAGAATGCCAAGAGCGGATGTTGGGTGGTTTTCAATGCTATTTTGGCTCTATGCATTTATGGGATTGTGCTGTTTCCTAACTTGCCCAATTTCGTAGACTTGGACGCTTTCCATCTATTTGCTGCCGGAAATCCAGTGCCAACGTTGATCGGAGACTTCTACCACTCCTTGCACTACAAGAACGAAAACAGAAGGGGAAAGGTTATTTACTGCTGTGCTCCTTTGTTGAATATGTGGTTCAAGAGTCATCTTCCCATGAAGGGATCTTTTGTGGAGAGTGCGACCACCGCTAGCTGGTCAGAGCGCCTGATGAGGCTATCTTCCGAAGACGTTGAGTGGTTTGATCGAGACCTGCTAGGGGCTGAGCTTATATTCAGTTGTTCTGGGTACCCTAATGTCCCGCTGATAGGAAGAAAAGGGTGTATCAACTACAACCCATCCTTGTTGGTCCGTCAGTTCGGATATGCGCTGAAGAACCCGCCAAAGGAGGAAGAAGTACAGGAATCTCTGTACTTCACCGGAGACCTGAAGGGGGAGTTACTAGCCAAGCTGCAGCATGCCTGGACGCGTATTAACCGAAGAGGGAAGCCGTTGTTAGGGAAGAATGACTGTCGGGCCTATGCACCTTACAGGGTTTGGATCCAGGAGAGAGCCAGTCAGTTGCGGATGCCGTTTCCAGATGCACCAGCCCTTGTTCCTATTCTGGTAGCAGAGTCAACTACTGTTTCTAGGTAGGCCTACGAGCAAGTTGTGAAAGAAAAATAAGCCTTGATGAAGATCAACGAAGGGTTAGAGCAGGAGCTAGCCCAGATACGCAGCGAGAAAAACAAGGCCGTACATGCTTTCCAACAGCAGATTGAGCTAATGAACAGATTAGGGGCTGAGTTGACTGAGGAGAGGAAGAAGCACGAACGTCTGGGGCAAGAGTTCAGAAGCTCCCATGACATGCTGGAATCCAAAAAGAAAGCACTTGACATCGCTCACCGAGAGATCTCTTCTTGCAATAAGACTTGGAATGCCACGCTCACCAACAACAAGAAGAGGGAAGATAAGTTGAAGCAGCAAATCTCCGACCTCGAAGAGCAGTTGAAGTCCAGCATCAAGAAGTGTGAAGAAGAAGTGATGACCCGGTATAGTCTCCAGAATGCACTAAACAAGGCCATCAAAGGCAGAGATGAAGCTGTGTCTCAGAAGCGTAAACTAGAGGATCGCTTCGGAGAAGGGGCATGGGAGGAAACTGCTGAAGACGTGCGACGTGTTCTCAAGAGAAGAAACCAACTTGTTGAAGGGCTGCTTACCCAACCAAGTCATCCGGAGACCAAGAAGTTGCTAGAAGAGTACCAGACTTATGGGAGTGTTTGATCATTTCATGTAGTAACTTGTATGCTTTATTTGCATAGTGCGGACCATCACCAGGATTGTTGGTTGAGGTCATGCCTTCTCATTGTACTCTCAGTGATATTGTATTCTTGGCATACTGGTTTCTCCGCAATATATGAGGCTTTCTGTGATTCAGCTCCGGTCTTTATATTGTTAGCACTGGCACTGCACTGGCACCTTCGCACTAGAATCGGGGAGTGAATTTCCCTAATGCACAGACACACATTGCATGGCATTCATATTCACATTGCATTACAGGTAATCTTTGGATGGTGTCTTATTTCCTGTTTTGAACCAGGTACTTTCCAGGATTGCAGATCAGCATCCGCACCGCTATTCCACTCGCACCAACTGTCGAAGAATCATGGATCAAATGCAGAACGAGATGCAAGATGTGCGCGAGAAGCTAGCTCTCTTTATGCAGACCATGGAAGCTATTGCAAAAGGTCAGGAGAATTTGCAAGCCATGGTGCAGCCTCTGTTGGTCAGAAACGCCGGTCACGGTAACGAGTATCATCAGTCTGTGCGAGTCGATACTGTTCAGGGAGATGGCACTCCCACGCCAGTGGCTCCACCTGTAGTCAATATACCTGCTGCTAATGTCAACAACGCTACCGCTGCGGGGAACGGTAACGTCGGAGTTGGGAATGAGACTGCTGTCCATAACGTTGGGCTTGGTGATGTCAACTTGGGTGATAATATGGGAGGCAACGGCTTCGGTAATGCTGGATTCGGGTTCAACGATCAGGGATTCGATAACGCTGGGAAATATGGTTTCAATGCTCAAGGCTTTGGGCAAGATGGTTACGGTGTGGCCAATCAGGGTTACGGAGGGTTTGGAAATGGAAACGGCGCTGGGTTAATGCCTTTTGGACCTGTTGGAGTTGCTCAGGGGTACGGCAACAGAGGGCGAGGCCCGATAATGAATCAGATCAGAGCTGATCGTAATAATGGATACGATGGGTATGGAGCTGGGAATGGTATGTGGCAAGAAGATCAGCAGGAGGACGCTTTCTCCGGCGGAGGTTTCGAAGGGCCGATGGATGACTCCCAGAAGATCAGAATGCTAGAAGAGCAGATGAGGGGGGTCCTGAACCAAAGTGCTGTGGGCTTAGACATGGCAACAATGGGCCTGGTACCTGGATTGAGGGTGCCAATCAAATTCAAAGCTCCTACGTTTGATAAGTATAAAGGGGACACTTGTCCGAAAGTGCACGTGCGGGCTTATTACAGAAAGATGTCTGCGTACTCAACTGATGAGAGAATGCTAATGCATTTCTTTCAAGATAGTCCGTCGGGCCCTTCCCTAGAGTGGTACATGGGGTTGGAGCCGACCAATATAAAGACATGGAAGCAATTGGCAGAGGCATTTGTAGCTCACTACAAGTATAACAGCGACTTGGCGCCCAATCGGGTCCAATTGACAGGGCTGTCTCAGAAGAAGGGTGAGAGCTTTAAAGAGTACGCGCAAAGGTGGCGCGATATGGCTGCCAGGGTCCGTCCTCCTTTAGAAGACAAGGAAATGAACGACATGTTCATCGGCACGTTCACAGGCATGTTTTATGACAAGTTGTTTCACACATCTTTGGCTAGTTTCTCAGACTTAATTCTGATGGGAGAAAAGATTGAAAACAACATTAAGCAAGGCAGGTTCCAGGCTGAGGAATCAACTGCATCTGGCAGTAATAGGAAGGCTTTTGGTGGGCGCCGTCAGGGCGAGGCAAGCGCAGTATTTAGAGGCCGAGGCCGAGGCCGAGGCAGGGGTCGAAACCAATATCATCAGCCGCAGCAGGTGGCGAGTGTTATTATTCCATATCAACAACAACCATTTCAGCAGCAGCCACAACAGGGGGCACAGCCTGCTCAGCGAAGATTCCAGGGTGGTAAAGCAAGAAGAGTGTTTGAGAAGCCTCCCTCAACGTACGCAGATTTGTTGCAGACATTGTTGGGTTTGAACCTGGTAGAGAAGAGAACTCTGGCACTGATAACGGGAACTCCTCCGTATGGTTATGATGCAAGCAGGCACTGCGAGTTCCACTCTGGGGCTCCGGGCCACGATGTAGAGGGTTGCCATGCTTTTAAGCATGTTGTGCAGGATCTTTTAGACAATAAGGCTATCAATTTTGGAACGGCAGGGCCGAATATAGTGCAGAAGCCCATGCCTAATCATGGGGCAAACGCCATTCTGACTGAGGAAGGGTTGAATCTGATTATGAATGTCGACGATTTAAAGACGCCGCTGAGCGAGATAAAAAGCAGATTGTTGCAAGGGGGTGTTTATCCCGGATGTGACGAGTATTGCTTAGAATGTTGGACCCTAGCTGGGGGGTGTGATGATTTGAAGAAAGGCATCCAGGCTTTAATTGACGGCGGCACATTACAGTTTGACCGAGCAGCGACTGAAGAGCCTGCAGGGGCAGTAGCAGATGATCAGAGTGATGTGGCCACTGTAACGATTCCTCGAAAGACATTCACTATAACAGCACCGGTCCACCGACCGCCGATCACTATAACTAAGGCCGAACTAATCCCGTACGAGAACACAAAAGAGGTCCCATGGTCATATGGGCTGGAGGTGTATTGTGACGGAGTAAAGATTGATGTTAATAAACAGCCAGCCGAGACTGTGGACAACGTTGTCGGTTCAGGAGGTATGACAAGGAGTGGTAGGATCTTTATATCACCTGAAGTGGAGGCCGAAAGACTAGCGAAAGGAAAGGGGAAGATGGTTGAGAATGTCCCAGTGCAAGCAAGCGGCAAAGAAGCGGCATCGAAAGACGTAGAAGAGTTCATGCGCTTGATTCGAAAAAGTGATTATAAGATTGTGGAGCATCTGCAACAGACGCCCTCCAAGACATCTATACTGTCATTGCTATTGTGTTATGAAGCTCACAGAAATGCATTGCTGAAAGTCCTGGATACTTCCTTCGTACCCCAAGACGTCTCCGTGAATCAGCTGGAAGGAGTGTTGGCACATGTGAATGCAGGCCACAGCTTGGGCTTTACCGACTTCGATTTGACCCCGAAGGGGAGAGATCATAATATGGCGCTACACGTATCTGTCGAGTGTAGAGGATCAGTAATGTCGCATGTATTGGTAGACACCGGATCGTCTTTGAATGTGATGCCCAAGAAAGCGATGATGAAGCTAGATGTCAGAGGAATCCTGTGCACGCCCAGTGACTTGGTAGTCAGAGCGTTTGATGGCACGCGAAGAACAGTCTTTGGATCGATAACATTGCCTCTACAGGTGGGGCCGGAGGTGTTTGCGACAGAGTTTTATATCATGGATATACAACCTGCATATAGCTGCTTGCTCGGAAGACCCTGGATTCATGGGGCTGGGGCAGTCACGTCTACCCTGCATCAGAAGTTGAAATATATGGTCGGAGACAGCGTAGTCACCGTATGCGGAGAAGAAGACATCCTGGTCAGCCATCTGTCGTCATTTAAATATGTGGAGGTCGATGGAGAGATCCATGAAACACCCTGCCAGGCATTTGAAGGGTTGCGTATCAAGGACAAAGGTCCCGGGCCGAGCAAAGTGTCAGAGATAGCCGTCTCGTCGTATAAAGAAGCTCAAGCTCTGGTGGAGGCAGGAGAAGCAAAGGGCTGGGGCAAAGTGCTGGATATTCCTGTAAAGATGGACCAGTTCGGGCTGGGATACCAACCGTCGTCGTCAACACCTGCTGTGGGGACACCCCGTTTCAGAGGGCCAATAACCATCTCTGCCAGTGGAGTATGTCATGAAACCATCAATGCTGCTTTGGAGTCTGACGAAGGAGACAGTGACTGTGATATGGATGCTTGGATTCAGCCAAGCACGCCAGGACAGGGACTGTGCAACTGGTCTATTCAGGAGCTTGTTCCTGTGACTCTTAAACAGTAATGCTTTGTTTTATTAATTGTTGAATAATCTGATGTCTTGCCCGGGGCATCGTGATTTGCTTAGGGCTGTGTTGTTATGAACATTGCGTGTTAATCATTAAATAAATGGCGTTTTTTTCATGTGCAAATATTTCGATCTCTGTCCTTCTTGTTTTGTATTTTTCAATAAAATGGCAACGTGGTTATTCGCTTTATACGCATTTTGAAGCACTTAACCATTCCTTTTGCAGGATAACATTTTCAGATGACATCCTTGAATCACCTATGACTCGTCCCGACTTCGAGCACCCGGTATTTCAGGCCGAAGAAGAGGTTGTCAAAGATAGCGACGTTCCTGAAGAATTGTCTTGGTTGGTGAAGCAAGAGGAAAGAGTCATTCTGCCTCACGAAGAGGTCATCGAAATTATCAACTTGGGGTCGGAAGGGGTTGAGAAGAATATTCGTATCGGGGCCGCACTGCAGAACGATATCAAGCGAAGACTGGTTGAAATGCTCAGAGAGTATAGTGATGTATTCGCTTGGTCGTATGAAGATATGCCCGGGCTCGATACAGATATGGTTGTGCACCGTCTGCCACTGAAAGAAGAATGCCCGCCGGTCAAACAAAAGCTTCGCAGAACTAGACCCGATATGGCAGTGAAGATCAAAGAGGAAGTTCAAAAACAGTGGGATGCTGGTTTCCTGGCTGTGACAAAATATCCCTCATGGGTTGCTAACATCGTACCAGTGCCAAAGAAAGATGGCAAGGTTCGAATGTGCGTGGATTATAGAGATTTGAATAAAGCGAGCCCAAAAGACGATTTTCCACTTCCTCATATCGATGTGCTAGTTGATAATATGGCTCAATACTCTGTATTCTCCTTCATGGATGGCTTTTCAGGCTATAATCAGATTAAAATGGCGCCAGAGGACATGGAGAAGACTACTTTCATAACGCCTTGGGGAACATTTTGCTACAAAGTGATGCCCTTTGGTTTGAAAAATGCTGGGGCAACATATCAGCGTGCGATGACGACTCTTTTCCATGATATGATGCATAAAGAGATCAAAGTTTATGTTGACGATATGATTGCCAAATCCCAGACGGAGGAAGAGCATCTGGTGAATCTGCTGAAGTTATTTAAAAGGCTTAGGAAGTTCAGGCTGAGACTGAACCCTAACAAATGCACCTTCGGGGTGAGATCGGGTAAACTGCTGGGGTTTATCGTAAGCGAAAGAGGAATAGAGGTCGATCCTGCTAAGATAAAAGCAATTCAAGAAATGCCGACGCCTAAAACAGAGAAAGAGGTGCGCGGGTTTTTAGGGAGGTTGAACTACATCGCTCGGTTCATATCTCATCTAACGGCCACGTGTGAACCATTATTCAAGTTATTGAAGAAAGATCAAGCTGTAACATGGAACGAAAACTGTCAAAAGGCGTTCGATAAAATAAAGCAGTATTTGCAGGAGCCTCCTATTTTGATACCCCCAGTGGCAGGTAGACCCTTGATTATGTATTTGACGGTTCTTGAGGGAAGCATGGGTTGTGTTCTCGGTCAGCACGACGAGACAGGGAGAAAAGAGCATGCGATCTACTACTTGAGTAAGAAATTTACAGATTGTGAATCTCGATACTCAATGCTTGAGAAAACTTGTTGCGCGCTAGCCTGGGCCGCCAAGCGTTTGAGACAATACATGCTGAATCATACAACCATGCTCATCTCGAAGATGGATCCTATCAAATATGTATTCGAAAAGCAGGCGTTGTCAGGGAGAATTGCCCGTTGGCAGATGGTCCTGACTGAATATGACATTCAATATGTCTCGCAAAAGGCTATAAAGGGGAGTGTGCTGTATGAGTACCTGGCAGAGCAGCCTATTGAAGATTACCAATCGATGAGGTTTGATTTTCCTGACGAGGATATCATGTACCTAAAGATGAAAGATTGTGAAGAGCCGTTGCCAGACGAAGGACCAGAGTTGGGTTCCAAATGGAAGATGATATTTGACGGAGCTGTGAATGCTTACGGTAGCGGAATAGGGGCAATCATCACTACGCCACACGGGTCGCACATCCCGTTTACTGCCCGATTGACCTTTGCCGTTACCAATAATGAAGCCGAATACGAAGCTTGTATAATGGGGCTTGAAGAAGCCATTGATTTGCGAATCAAACATCTGGACGTATACGGAGACTCAGCTCTGGTGGTGAATCAGATAAAAGGGGAATGGGAGACACGTCAGCCCAATTTGATACATTACATGAATTATGCAAGGAGATTGTTGCCTTTCTTCGACAAGGTTGAATTGCATCACGTACCGCGGGCAGAGAATCAAATGGCTGACGCTCTCGCCACTTTGTCTTCCATGTACAAAGTCAACTTCTGGAATGAGGCTCCCCGAATCATTATCTCTCGGCTTGACAGACCAGCTTTCGTATTTGCTATTGATGAGGCATCCGATGATAAACCGTGGTATTTCGATATCCTTAATTTCCTGAAGAATAAAGAGTATCCGGCTGGGGCATCCAGTCAAGATCAGAAGACTCTCAGGAGATTAGCGGGTAATTTCTATTTGAATCTAGATGGTGTCTTGTACAGAAGAAACCACGACTTGGTGCTGTTGCGTTGCGTAGATGAAAGAGAGGCAAAGTTGCTCATGGAGGAAATACATGAGGGTACCTTTGGTACGCATGCTGGTGGGCATGCTATGACGAGAAAGCTACTGCGGGCAGGTTATTTTTGGCTGACTATGGAGACTGACTGTTTCAAGTTTGCGAGGAAGTGCCACAAGTGCCAAATCTATGCTGATAAGATCCATGTGCCTCCGAGTCCTCTGAATGTGATGTCATCGCCATGGCCGTTCTCGATGTGGGGAATCGATATGATTGGAAAGATTGAGCCGACAGCTTCTAACGGGCATCGGTTCATCCTAGTAGCAATCGATTATTTCACCAAGTGGGTAGAAGCGGCGTCTTACGCAAACGTAACTAAGCAAGTGGTGGCCAGATTCATCAAGAGAGATATCATTTGCCGATATGGGATCCCCGAGCGGATAATCACGGACAATGGTTCAAACCTGAATAACAAAATGATGAAGGAGCTCTGTCAGAATTTCAAGATCGAACATCACAACTCCTCCCCTTACCGACCCAAGATGAATGGTGTTGTCGAAGCGGCCAATAAGAATATCAAGAAGATCGTTCAGAAAATGGTGGTGACCTATAAGGATTGGCATGAGATGCTACCTTTCGCTTTGCACGGTTATCGTACGACGGTACGCACATCAACCGGGGCAACCCTGTTCTCGTTAGTATACAGAATGGAAGCGGTATTACCATTAGAAGTTGAGATCCCTTCTCTGAGAGTATTGCAAGACGTTCAGCTAGACGAGGCTGAATGGGTGAAAGACAGGTTGAACCAATTGAGTTTGATGGATGAGAAGAGGCTAGCTTCTCTAGCATACGGTCGTTTGTACCAGAGCCGAATGAAGAAAGCATATGATAAGAAGATACATCCGCGAGGCTTTCAGACGGGCGACCTTGTGTTGAAAAGGATTCTCCCGTCGCAGGCAGATCACAGGGGCAAGTGGACCCCCAATTACGAAGGGCCATATGTTGTCAGAAAAGTCTTTTCCGGAGGAGCGTTATTGTTGTCCACTATGGACGGTGAAGACTTTACATCGCCTGTGAATTCGGACGCAGTTAAAAAATACTTTGCTTAAAATTGACCCGCTGGACAGAAAAAGAGAGTCCAGGCAAAATGGGGCATCCTGGCGAACCAAAAACAGAATGAAAGGTTCGGGCAAAAATTAGGGATAAAATGAAAAATGTACACCCGCGAAGTTGAAAACCTACACTGGGCGGCTTCGGCAAAAAGGGGTATCCCGGTGAACTGAAAACCCGTAAAGGGCGGTTCACGCAAAAGTTAGGGATTTGAAAAGCAAATGACTGCGGTCCGGATTTGATATTACAGTGAGCATCAGAGCGGGAGAATATACTCGAGAGGTCGATTATCGGATGCAATCTCTTCGGAAGTGTGAATACCGGGAAAGCATTAGAGTCGGACGAGTCATAGGAGGATCAGTTCGTGGTGTTCGTCTGCATCCCGTTGCCGACATGTGTACAAATTTAATTTGTCAAAATATTTATGCTTCTTGTGCATACTTGTGTATTTGCTTTGCGTAGCTTCCTCTTTTCAGGAGTTACATCCCGTGTACAAAAACTCCACCCATTCAGGGGCCCAATCAATAAAATATGTTATTCAGTACTTGATGCTGGTTCTTTACTGTTTTGTGCATGATAAAGCGCCTAAGTTTACTGAAACTAGCATGTGTATAACATCACTGGCCCTTGCCAACAATTGCTAAAGTGTTGAATTAACTGAAAATAACGTCACTAACCTGAATCGATTTTGGTTGCATAGGTTTGTCTTGCCTTGTTTGTGTTGTTGCAGGTTACATAGCCGTACGAGGAAAGACGATCAAAAGATTGTTGTAACGAAAGACTCGACCCCCGCACATGTCATGCATGTTCTTCCTGAAGAAGGATCGAATTCCCCAGCTAGCCGTAGCTTATCCAAAGGATATTCTCCAGCAAAGTCGTTCATCCTCAACAGAATTGACGATTCAAAGATTGTAGGCTGTAGTCAGACAGTGTGGTGTCCCCTAGAAGGATTCCTTATCTCAAGCAGAGGGGTTTAGCCTCAGAAGATTAATATTTCAGATTGGTGAGCTGTATTCAGACAGTTTACCTTTCCCCGCAGGGTCATTTACTCTCCCCCAGCGGAGTCAGTTGATTTTCCCCAAGAGAATCGTCCCATCCCCAGTGGAGTTCTCTTTTCAGCAAGTATTTTCATTCCTTCCAGTGGAACTCGAAGATTAAGACTCTCCCCGGCAGAGTTGGTTGTGTGTCCTGACATTTATTTTGCCAGAATACCGTGTGACATCCGGTCACCCTCCAGCAGAAGTTCAATCATACCAGGCGCATCTGCTAGTCTCCAGCAGAGTTATATTCTCCAGCAGGGTATTACTTCAACGAGGTGTTTGGTTCAAGTTCCCAATTTCCTAGCTGAGTCGGCTTCACTCTCCCAGCATTTATTTTGCTTGAATAATCCTGTAGCACCTGGCTATCCCCAGCGGAGTTGGCATTTGTCTTCAGCATTTATTTTGCTGAAGCGGTTTCCTGTATCCCAGCAGCTCGAGCCTGCATTTGCATCAGCATATAGTGTCATGTTTGCATCTACCAAATAAACACGTGTAGCATTCCCATGTCGATTGGAGCATTGCGTCATTATCAAACATATGCATTTTGAAACATAAACCAGGGTGGCTAACCGTTTGTGTTCAAGTGTTATTTCTCATACAGGTTGAAGGAGCTCTTGCTCAGATGAATCACCAAACATTCGAGGTCTCGACGAGAGACGTTCAATGAAGTGTCAGCTTTGGCATTATTCCCCACAGAGTTATCATGATGAAGTTTCTTTGTGAATTTCTCGTATTTTCCCCGCCAGAGTGGGTAGGCAAGATTTCTCCTCATTCCCAGGCAGAGTTATTTGTCATTAGAGGGTTTCCCGAACCAGAATTTCAGAGGCCACCGCCGGCTATCAGAACAGGCGTCCGGAAGCTTGGTTTCCAAATATCCCCAGTAGAGTCCGCCTCAAAGTTGCTGTAACGTCGGTGATAAGAAGTTTGCGGGCCCATGGAAGGATGAGTCCAGACGAGGACAAATTTCTTGACAGGTTTTCTTCGTGCTAGAAAAGTGGAGTCCTAACGTGGACAAATTTATTTCCTCATGGTTGATAAGAGGTGCTAGTCCTAACGTGGACAGGTTCGATTTTTCAGAATTGTTGAAATGTGGATTCCTAACGTGGACATTTTCTTCCAGTTTGACGGTATGTGCTAGTCCTAACGTGGACAGGTTCAATTACTCAGAATTACTTGAATGGGAAGTCCTGACGGGGACAAAAGTGGGTTACTCTTCGTGTTGGTGTCCTGACATGGACAATTTATTTCCAGCAGATGGCTTTATTCGTGATGGTGAAATGTGCGTCCTGACGTGGACAAGTTTATAGTTCTTCGTGTCGTCAAGATGCGAGAGTCCTGACGTGGACAAATTTATCCTTCTCCGTGTTGTGAGCAAGATGTGAGTCCTGACGTGGACAAGTCTCACTTCCCCAGCAAGTCGAAGACGTGCAAGTCCTAACGTGGACAGGTTCTATTATTTTATCAGAGGAAGACGTGAGTCCTGACGTGGACAAGTTTTATTCCCCCAGCAGGGCGAAGATGCCTGAGTCCTGACGTGGACAAATCAAGATGAAACGTGAGTCCTGACGTGGATAGATTTATTCCTTACGTGGAAAGAGAAAATGTGTTTCCTTACGTGGAAAAGAAAGTTGATTCCTTACGTGGAAAGAGTGGATTCCTAACGTGGAAAGATTGAGTCCTTACGTGGACATATCAAGATTGTGATTCCTTACGTGGAAAGTTTAGTCCTGACGCGGACAGATTGAGAAGAGAATTATTCCTAACGTGGAAAGGGAGGTCCTAACGTGGACGATATAGTCCTAACGTGGACAAGTTATTCCTTACGTGGAAAGAGTTGGAGATTCCTTACGTGGAAAGATGACATTCCTCATGTGGAGAGATTGGAGTCCTTACGTGGACGTATCAAAATGTGATTCCTTACGTGGAACGAGATTGTATTCCTTACGTGGAAAGATTGAGTCCTTACGTGGACATATCAAGTCGGAGTCCTTACGTGGACAGATTGAGTTTGTATTCCTTACGTGGAAGAACGATTTATTCCTTACGTGGAAAGTTTAGTCCTGACGTGGACAGATTCAGATCAAGTTGGTTTCCTAACGTGGAAAAGATGGTGATTCCTAACGTGGAAAGGTGGGTCCTAACGTGGATGATGTATTCCTTACGTGGAAAAAGAAGTATTCCTTACGTGGAAAGAGATGCATTCCTTACGTGGAAAAGAAATGATATTCCTTACGTGGAAAGATTGGAGTCCTTACGTGGACAGATCAAGAGAAGTTGTTTCCTTACGTGGAAAAGTTTAGTCCTGACGCGGACAGATCAAAGTTTGATTCCTAACGTGGACAAGAGTTTATTCCTAACATGGACGATTTGTTCTTGATGGAAAAGACGAGTTACCCCCAGCGAAGTGGCCGAGATTTCTCTGGGTTGGCAGCAGAGGGAGTCCCAACCTGGACAAGTTTTAATTGAGATCTCTTCAAGGAGGAAAAGAATCCCCAGCACGGTCGCACGAGATCAGTAGGTTGCCATAACAGTCAGATTCAGTTAATGAATGTCGTTCCCCAAGCAGGAGCGCAGTTTATTTCTGCGGTTGGCAAATTTCTGGGATCTCAGTATTCAATCGTCTCGTACCACGAATGTTTGAAGGTCGTTCGCTCTTCACCCAATCGGGTCCAAGTCGCTTGAATAGGGGCAGCTGTTGCACCCTAAAATTTGCTCAACCTTTTCTAATTGGTTTATGTTTCAATTGCATCAGCATTTGCATAGAGAGTCATGTACATAGCCTAACCATCTGCATAGCAAGTCATCCAACAGGGACCAATCATTATTCTCATCTCTATGAGCCTATCAAGAGGTTATTATTCTAATTCAAACCCATTCAACTCATCAGAAAGAATTTGAAAGCTATCAAGTCAATGAATCAAGCAGGGCATCCATCTCCTATCTGAGGGTATCTGAGGATCACCAAAGAAATTGTGAGCTGTGGGCTGAGCATGGAGAGTATCTAGGCATCATGGGAGACTTAGAAAGTCATTTGGAGAAGGATACAAGTCATTGGTGTGATCACAAGAATTGCAGTTGAAGACAGTCAACTAGGGTTTCATCTGGGGTCAACTCTAGGTCAATTCTAGGTCAATTGACTGATGGAAGGGCATTAAGGGCTATTGAAGAGATGTGGGGTTCATAATTTGACATGTAGAAGAGGATATGTTGTTATTCTAAGAAGAAATCAAGAGAAATCAAGGAGAAGAGGAGTTTCTAAATTAGGGTTTCTGTGTAAAATCCCCTAATTTAGGTCAAATTTCCAAGCAAGATAAGTCAAAATGCAAGCTCCAAATGGATCCTTGGCCAGAATGAAACTTGTAGAGGATCTCAAGAACTTTAATTTGAGTGGTGGAAGACATTGAGGAGATTTATAGAACTCAAGTTATGGTCCTTGCAAGTTACAGGACATCTGAGGTATCTGAAATTTTGTCTGTGAAAGTGACTTGAATTCCAAGCAATTTTTACCCCTCAAGGAGATTTCAAATGAATTTCTGGTCAACATAAGAGTTGTTCCTCATTGTCTTAGCTTTCTAGAATGGTATAGTATGCCTTCATATGATTTGTGTAACTCTACTTATGGTCCTCGAAAGAAAAGGGTATTTTGGTCATCTGAGAATTACAGGTCATTTCAAGCCTATGCCCAAAACTCCTACAAGGAAGCTTCAAATGGAAAACTTTACAACATCAAACTTGTTCCAAATGGCATTTTGAGTCTAGAAAGGTGACCATGAGAGATTGTAAAGGTTCATAGCACAAGGTTTCAAAATTGTTTGATTTAATGAACAAAAAAAGGACTTAAAAATGAGATTTTTCATATTTTGGCCAAATGAGGTGAAATTATAGGTCATTTTGATTGGAAAAATCATTTTGAGAACATTGGCTAAAGTGGAATTTTGAGGTTAGTTCAAATTTTAAGAGTTATTCAAGGTTGCTTACAAAGAAAGTTACATCATCCAAAATGTAAGGAAAAAGTGCAAGGGAAGTTTCTCCAAGTTTCTAGGAGGTTCTATTCTCACCTATATATTGATATGAGAAGGTTCATGCAAGGGTTGGTGCTTCACATTTCTCATAAACACAAGTTTCACACTCTTTCTTCAATTTGCAAAATCAATTCAAACACTCTCAAACTTTCACCAATCTTCACCATTCTTGATCTGGTATTCATCATCATCATCCATAGATCATAATTCACACAAGAATTTGGCTGAATTGAGAAAGGATCGTGCTGTTCAAGTTAACCATCCAAGAATCAAGAATTTCTCAATCACAAGATCCAAGAGGTTTGAGTCAAATTCATTGCATACAGAAGTCAAGAACAAGTTCCCTGATCCATTTCCAATCATTACAAGCATCTGATCAGAGCATTCCATAGTTGTTTTCTTCACTTTACACCATGTATGTTTCTCCTTCGAATGGCATGTTTAGGTTAGGATTATAAGGTTTTGTTAGCATAGGATTGTTAAGATAGGATAGATGACTGAGTTTGGTGAGTTTGGAGAGTTTTCATGGAGTTTGATTATGGTGTACCAAAACTGTTTGGATGGATAACTCTTGGATTAGAGCATGAAAATATCAGGTTATTAGCTTGTGATGATCAGCATGGAATATAGATTAGCTTAGGGCAAGAATTGGAGAGAGTTGAAAGGTTTGATCACAGGTGAAAATGATGGATTCCAACTATTATACCTATCGGGTTGGTTTGTTGCTTGAGTTTTAGGAAGAACTATTGGCATGGATGTGTAGAGGGAATGTTCTAGAGTAATTTTGCTTTTGGAAGTATTTGATTTCATGGAGAATGGAGAGAGAACAGGGAGCTCGAAGATTGCATGCATGGAAGATGATTTCAGGGTTAGGGTTTGTCCAAGGTTGAAGATAACCTTTGGACCGTTTGATCTGGCTTTGACCTTAGACTTATTTACCAATCCAACGGCCACGGTTGATTGACAAAACGGAGGGAATTTCAAACAATGAAACGCCCCGTTTCATTTAAGTTCGCTGATGGGCTCAAACTTTGGCTGCTAATCACACCCTCCCCACCGAGGCCCAATCTAAAATGAACTGGAAAAATTACTACTCGCACCATTTTCGTTTTTTTTCTTTTTTGTTGGCTTTCTGAATGTGCCTGGGCCTTGCGCATATTATTACTAACACCCCCCTGTCTGGCCCAGTTCTTCCTTTTAACTGATTTTACTTGCTTTCTGCACCCCTTTCATATTAATTCATTTCATTTTATTTCAAAAAAAACATTAAATCTTTAAAAAATCAAAATAAATTGTAAAATGCATATTTTTCCTTGGTTCTTTTTGCATTATTTTCTTAATTTGGTCAAGAAAATTATAATACAAAAAAATTAATAGTTCATTTCATTTTTATATTTTTGGTATATTTTCCTTTTAATTAGGTGTAAATAATATTTTATTTAGTACATGATTTTGCTAATTTTGGTTTGAATAGTTGCTTTAACATTTTTAATCCATCCTTTTTAGGTTGTTTAGTTTAGACATTCAACTTGTATATACAATTTAGTTCCCATTTTTAGGACTTAATTTTAGGTGTTTTAGTTTAGGTGTGAATAACATGAACAAAATTAGGGTTTAAGTGATGACTTAGGAGAATTGAATCATTTCCCTTAGGATTTAGAGATTGAAAGTTTGGGGTATGGGACTATAGGGACTATGGGTAGTTATTAGATCCCTTAGAAATTATTAGGATTCCCCTACTGCTATTATTACTGTCTATATTTGTTTGACTGGTGTGGTGTGCCCTCTCTGGGGATTATAATTTGTCTGTGTGGGTATTGGGATTGCTTGGGGATTGGGGGAGCTGAAGATTTGTGATGATGAAGCCATTGGAGATCCAGAGATTGAAGACCAACTTCAAGAGTTGAAGAGGAGATTCCTGCTAGCAGCTGTTGAGGAGACTAGGGTTTAGGAGCTAGGCAGAGCTCTAGATTAGAAAGCTTGTTTCTCAAACATGGAATGCCTTGTCTGCATCCATCCTTTCTCTATGATTCAAAGTCTCTTTCAAATATCCACCTCCTTCCTTTGGAAGGATCAGTGAATGTATTTGAAAGATAGAACTTTTGAGAGAAAATTGTCTGTATAATGTTAACAGTTAATGAACCACCCTTGGTAGGTAATTGACTGTCTAACATTCATTCAATTCATCTTGTTGATTGATGTTCATCTTGGAGTTTGAGACTGGAAGAAAAGCCATTGTAGATGGAAGACTGATAATCAAGACCTTGCTGGAAGGCTGTGGAGATGGAGATTGAGGCTTGCTGAAGCTTGTAGCTGATTGGAGATGACTTGAAGACAGATGTTGATGCAGAGCTGCTGTGGCTGTTTATTTTTGCTGTATTTCATTTCTGATGTATTGATTGGTTTTCCTGACTGTATTGTTTGCTGTCAACCTGTTGGGTTGAAAGTGAAGTTTGTTCACTTTTGCCTATTGTTTTCTAGGTTCGAGGTTGAGTGGGACTCCCTTGCCTCGCTTGTATTGTTGCATCCATGCATTTTACTGCTTTACTGTATATATCTGATATTGTTTATGTTTCCGTCTATTCCCTTAGGATCTCTGTTTCTCTCTGCGCAAGAGAGGAGCATGATAGACATTAGGTATTAACCCATGCATGATAACATTAGGTTAGTTTGATTCCCTTTGCAACCGTAGGTTAGAGTTCTGTCTCTTCTTTCTCAAAAACAAACAGAAAAACACAATAAGATTTCAAACACAATAAAAGGCACTTCTTCCGTAAAAGAATGTGAACTCATCAAAACTTCAATTTTTGTCCGCTTGGACTGTTAATCAGAAAAACCCTTTTTTCAGAAGGAATAAAATCAATCAAGACAGACTTGTGTCGTACGTGGCCCGAACTACGTTTGCTCTGATCTTTCATGTTGTATGAAAGTACGTAGGCATAGGATGCGATATCCTAGCGAGCAACCTTCCCCTCCTTTCCAGTAGGTAGGCGAACTACGTTGACTCTGATTTCTCGTTCCAGACGGGAATACGTAGGCATAAAGTGCGATGCTTTGCCGAGTCATTTTATTTTCTTTTTAACCCCTGACCTGTAGAGTAGATAGAATAACAATCCATACCCGAGAACAAGCGTGGATCCCGTCGAGTACGACGGACGTGAGGGGTGCTAATACCTTCCCCTTGCGTAACCGACTCCCGAATCCAGGTTTTGGTTGCGACGACCATACCTTTCCCGTGTTGTGCGAGGTTTACTCTGAGCGTTTCCTTTCCCTCTGTTGGGATAAATAACGCACGGTGGCGACTCTTCTGTTCAGCCGGCGCCGATTTTCGCAGTAGCGACAGTGTATATCAAGCCAGGGCAAATTTTACTGTTCCTCAGGCACCTGCCACTGTTCCCGAAGCAACCTCTACCACCCCTAAGTAAATTGTTCTTAAGGAAGCCGTCTCCAAAGAGCCTGTTATTAAAAAAACAAAAGGGAAAGAAGTCCCAAAGGAGGACGAGGAAGAATTTTTGAGAATAATACGTCGGAGCGATTACCGGGTAATGGACCAACTCAACCAGACACCATCCAAGATCTCGAGTATGTCATTACTGCTAAGCTCTCGCGCTCATTGACAAGCTCTGTTGAAGATACTAACACAAGCCCATGTAACGAAAGACATCACTGTGGGACAATTTGACTTCGTCGTTGCTAACATCACAACCTGCAATGCGCTGAGCTTCAACAATAATGACCTGACCACTAAGGGTTGCAAGCAAAATCGTGCCTTTCACGTGTCTATTAAGTGTGAAGAGGATACACTCGCCAGAGTACTTGTTGACATTGGGTCAGCCCTCAATGTAATGCCCAAAAGAACATTAGCCAAGTTGGCATATAAAGGAGCTGAGATGAGAGCCACATCTTTGATTGTGAAGGTCTTTGATGCATCGAGGAGAACCGTAATTGGAGAGGTTGATTTTCTGATCATGGTGGGACCCCAGGCCTTTGGAATCACCTTCCAGGTAATGGACATAAATCCGGCATATAGTTGTCTGCTAGGATGGCCGTGAATACATGCAGTGGGCACTATCACATCCACATTACATCAAAAGATGAAGTTTATTACTGAGGATCAGTTGGTTGTAGTGCACGAGGAAGAGGATCTGATGGTGAGCAATCTATCCTCCTTTTGATACATTGAAGATGATGAAGATGTATTAGAAACAACTTTTCAAGCATTAGAAATCGCACATGCTGTGTTGACTGAGGACGCTGTTGTTACACACGGTCCATCTTTCGTCTCTGCCCTGAGTATTAAAAATGCCATAAAGGAAAGTCTTCCATAAGGTTGGGGAGAGGTAATCGAGGTCAACGCTTGGGCGAAGAACAATCGACAAGGGTTGGGTTACAAACCAACTCTAGTTGAAGAATCAGAAGTCAACGACGAGTGCCTGAAAACCCTGAAAGTGATCTTCGTAAGTGGCGGTATTCAAGTAAACACTATCGAAGAAGACGTTGAAGAGAGTTGCATTGCTGACTTGGTATTCCGAGATGAAGTTGTTCTGTGCAATTGCGAAGCCGTTGAAGTTCTCGTCATGTTACCACTCTTCGAGTAATTTGTTTGTTTTTCTTGTTAGCATTTTCTCTGTTTTAAATCCATGGTCATGCCCGAGGCTAGTGGATCATTTTGAAAACCTAAAAAGAATTCATCATTTGCATATCTTTGTGTGTGTTTGCTTATTTTAAGCCTGTTAACGCATGCAGAGAACCTCCATCACGTGCTAAATCCGATGATCATCCAGTTCCTTCTGACTTTGGTTCACATGTATTCCAAGCTAAAGATGAGAGTGATAAGGATTCTGAAATTTCTGAAGAACTGATGAAAATAACCGAATACGAGGATGCCTATCTTCAACCTTACAAAGAACAAATCAACATTATCAACTTGGGCTCTTTAGAAGTAAAAAGAGAGGTCAAGATTGGGGCATCGCTTGAGGCAGAGGTTAAAGATAGATTGGTAATGCTTCAGAAAGAGTATAAAGATGTGTTTGCTTGGTCCTACCAAGATATGCCTGGATTGGACACCGACATCATAGTTCATAAGCTTCCTCTTAAACCTAAATTTCCTCCGGTTAAGCAGAAACTTCGAAGATCCAGACCTGACATGGCTCTCAAAATCAGAGACTAGGTTAAAAAGAAGATCAACGCAGGCTTCCTAGCAGTTTTTGAATACCCTTAGTGGGTGGCCAACATTGTACCTGTATCTAAAAAGGACGGTAAATTCAGAATGTATGTAGATTACAAGGATCTTAACAAAGCTAGTCCTAAGGACGATTTCCCTCTGCTGCATATCGACACTTTGATGGATAATACAACCCGCTTTGCAGTATTTTCATTCATGGATGGTTTCTCCAGGTATAACCAAATAAAAATGGACCCAGCTGATATGAAAAAGATAACCTTCATCACATCCTAGGGCACTTATTGTTATAAGGTTATGCCTTATTGTTTGAAAAATGCTGGGGCCACATATCAACGAGCCATGGTGGCATTATTTCATGACATGATGCACCAAGAAATTGAGGTTTACGTCGATGATATGATTGCCAAGACTCATAGCAAAGAAGATCACCATGATCATCTGTCGAGGTTATTTAAAAGACTCAGGAAGTATCAACTGAGACTAAATCCTGCCAAATGTACCTACGGAGTCAGATTCGGCGAATTACTCGGCTTCATTGTTAGTCAACATGGAATTGAAGTGGATCCCGACAAGGTACGAGCCATCCAGGAAATGCCTGCACCACAAACTGAGAAACAGACCAAAGGTTTCCTTGGCAGACTGATTTATATATCCAAGTTCATCTCCAACTTGACTCCTACTTGCACGTCAATCTTTAAGTTGTTACGAAAAGATCAAGCAGTTGTGTGGAACGAGAATTTCCAGTCGGCATTTGAAAAGATCAAAGGATACCTCCAAGAGCCTCCAATATTGATCCCTCCTTGGGCTAAATAGATGAATCAGGGAAGAAAGAGCATGAAATTTACTACTTAAGCAAGAAGTTCACCGATTCTGAAATTCGTTACTCTCTATTGGAAAAAGCTTTTTGCACGCTGGCTTGGGCGGCCAAACGTCTGAGACAATACATGATTTGCCACACTACTCTATTGATATTCAAAATGGATCGAATAAAGTACATATTCGAGAAAACTACTCAAACGGGAAGACTTGCAAGATGGTACGTGCTCTTGTCAGAGTATGACATTCAATATGTTGCACAAAAGTCAATAAAAGGAAGCGTCTTATCAGACTACCTTGCCAATCAACCTATTGAAGATTGTCACCCGCTCAAATTCGACTTCCCCGACGAAGATGTCATGTTTCTTTACAAAGCTAAAGAAGAACCCGATCCTGAAGAGGGTCCTGACCTTAGTTCCCGTTGGAAAATGTTGTTCGAAGGTGCGTCCAACAAAAGAGGTCATGGTGTCGGTGTTGTTCTAGAAAATCCTACTGGTGGTTACACTGCTGTTACTGTAAGATTGTGATTCAAATGTAAGAATAACATAGCTGAGTATGAAGCCTGCATCTTGGGTCTTGAAGCTGCCATTGACCTTCACATTAAGATTCTGTAGTGATTGGTGACTCTGCCTTGGTGATTTATCAGCTCAAGGGCGAATGAGAAACCTAGATGAAAAACTGGTTCCTTACAAAGACTACATTTTGGAGATGATCGAGTATTTTGATGAGATCACTTTCAGACATGTCTCGAGGTCGAAAAATCATATTGTTGATGCTTTAGCCATTAGAGCATCAATGTGGAAGGTTCAGTTTGTTGACGAAGCTCCGTTGATTAGTGTAAGTGCTCTTGATTAGCTGCATTTTGTGGCAAAACATTAGTGTATGTATGTATGTCATGACTAGTGTTATTACATACATAATGTGGATTTGGCAGGGTAAGTTAACTTAGCTAAATGTTGGTTAAGTTGAATGTCATACAGAATGTCATGACACTGAGCGTATGACATCCATCGAGCAGGTTAGTTTTTCTGGTATCTAGAAATCAGGAAACAAATCAGAAGCTCAAGCTGGAAGTCAAGAAACATTTTAGAAACCCTAAGCGATCTAAAATGTCCCTGAATTAATTGCTAAGCGTGCAGATTATTGAAGAGAGGTTTGTTATGAATAAATCAAATTTATGCACCAAGGACCAAAGGACTGAATGCTGCTATAAATATCAGAAGGAACAATCCTAGAAGAGTAGCTCTTGACAGAAGATTAGAGAGTGCATATTAAGAGTCCTTGTGAGTGAAGAAGGTTGTTCTTCACGTGAGTATTATGAGTGAAGAAAGTGTGTTCTTCACGTGTGAATTGTGTCTTAGGAATACTTGGTTACCAAGCAATTGTATGTTGCATTGGTTAGGTAGGTCCTAAGCTGTGTATCACTCAAAGCTATTAAGCAAGAGTGTGTGATCCTTGATCAAAGTTGTGAAGCAAGATCAAGGTGTGTGGTTGAAGTGTATCTTCATAATTTTCTATAACTGTAATTGGATATCACTGTGGTGTGATTAAGGGGGAGTGAGTGGGAATACTCAGGTCTAGAGTGTCTCTAGGTTTAAGTGTCATTGGGTAGGTCTTAAGTGAGGAGTGCAAACTAGTGCGTTTGAATCTGAATTAATACTGCTGATAGTGAGTTTCCTCCCTGGCTTGGTAGCCCCCAGATGTAGGTGTTGTTGACACTGAACTGGGTGAACAATTACTGGTGTGATTTACTGCCTTTCTATTTACAGCTTTGTTATTATTCCAATAGTCTGTGTTATAGTGGATGTCATAACATCCGTGATAACATCCATCGCGTTCTAGCTAGAATTTCAATTGGCATTAGAGCAGGCACCCTTCCTGTTTATTCTGGGTGATATCTAAGGAAATAAATTCTGGTACTATGGATAAAGATATAGGATTCACTAATAGACCTCTAATTCTGGATGGCTCTAATTATGACTATTGGAAACCTATGATGATTGCCTTCTTAAAGTCTTTAGATAGCAAGGCATGGAGAGCTGCAAACTCTAGTTGGGAACATCCTGTGAAGACTGACAAGGATGGAGTATCTGTGTTAATTCTTGAAGAGGAATGGAACAAAGAGCAAGAGGCCTTAGCTCTTGGGAACTCTAAAGCATTGAATTCACTATACAATGGAATAGACAAAAACAT